>CAIGQZ010033112.1:18521677-18532495 GCA_903798205.1 Danio tinwini
TTTATAATCATAGTTAATTGATAATAAATGTTCGAGTTGAAAACGGAGGAGCGGAAGTCTGCCGGCATTTTCATATCAAATTTAAAGGGGACTGAGGTGATCATTTAGTAGTGTACAGTTCATGAGGAAATCGCAAAACATTTAGAGGCACTGAATAGAAATATAGGGGCTAAAGTGATGCCCATGCTTTTAAAAAATAATTTTACCTCAGTGTTTCAGCGAGACATCATTTTGTTGATTTGTCGTCGTTATCGAAAAACCCCCAGAATTTTCTCCCAGCTGCTGCGGTCATCAGGGGGCGGGGAACAGCATCTCTGTTTAATGTTTAATGTTTATTGCCTTTTCTTTTCTTTTATTTATTTTGTGTTGTCACTCGTCACTTTATGTACACTGAAAGCTTCTGTTGCCAAAACAAATTCCTTGTGTGTGTAAAGCACACTTGGCAATAAAACTGATTCTGATTCTGATTCGGAATGTAGCAAATTAAACAAAAATGCACTGATTGCAACAAATAAGATGAAGGGGAAAAAAATTACATTTGGTATATAGTTAAAGGGGACGCGAATACAAGTAAATTAGTGAAGTCTAATCAGAAAAACAAGTGAGTATACCGAGGGTATACCCAATTATTGATCCTCAGAAGTCGTAATACCCAAACAGCTCATGGAAAAAAATAGGCATACTAAGTATACGTGCGTATAGCCCCGACTACAACACTGGTATCAGTAAACGCAAATGTGTGTGTGTACTGCAACAAGCATATATGTGTGGCTCATATTTTCAGAAAGGCTTGAATAAACCACAATACATGGAATAAACTTTGTATTTTTTACTAATGAGCTGTATTTCAGCCCCATCTGTATCACTGACTGCTGTTTATCTGATGTAAGCAGGAGAAGCAGACATGCATGCTGGAACAATGGGCAGGGAGAAGCAGCTTATTTGCATTTAAAGCCACAGGCTACAAAAACAGCTACACTGCACTCAAGACACCAAAATGATTAGATTGTGATGGTTATTTTGAGCTGAAACTTTACAGACACCAAAGGCTCATCTTACAACTTGTAAAAGAGGTACAATAGGTGCCTTTTAATGGCAAAAACTAGAAAACTGATGGTGACTAGTAATGAATACACCTAGTTGAACAAATTTTACCTTGCAAAATCTACATCATTAGTCTTTCACCTTCCAGGTTGGATAGACTGCTATTGCACTGACTAGATTTCTCCAGTATACATGATTTACATTTTTTTTAAATGCATACTTTACTGTAAATACATACTGTAACTGAAAATATAGATATAAAATATCACATTTTTAATAGCATTAAAAGGTCTGTGTAGTGCAAAAATATTTCAAAGCATATGTGCAAGCTGTGTGTTCACTGCAAGCGATTACTTTCCTACTAATAAAATAGAACTTTTTTTTTTTTTTAAGTATAATTGAATTCCTGAGAATCTGAGAAAAAAAAATCAAGTAGTCTGGTTCACTCTTAATGGCAAAATGTTGATTTTCTGGAAGCATTTCAGAGTAGTTGGGGGGGAAAAATGTAGAACTACACCATAAAATGTTTTAATGTGGTTTCATGGTGAAAGAGTCCAATGGTTCTTTTGAGAGAAGCATTTATTTGTCCAATTAGAAATGTCATTCAACTTCAGTCAGAGCAACCATGTTGAAAACCCAAGGCAAAACATTAGCAACCAATTGAGTCCTAATCCTTCCCGTTTCAAACTAATCCCTTCTAAATTAAATAAAAGCCAAACAATGCAGTTCATTTAGCGTTGTAGTAAATTCCCCAAAGGAAATCAAGTCCGCGCACACACACATACACACACAGAGAGACAAAGAATCTGATGACTTATTGACAACGGGAGACAGCAGATGCTAAATAAAGTTGCTGTTTGTCTTGGCCATTTGCAGCACAGGTCATAAATTTCACCCTTCCTGTCTTATTACTATGTGTTTACATATTTTACATGAGGAGTCGACCTAGACGGCATGTTCTCCACACACACACATAACACACTTATAACTAGATGCACATGTGCAAGCGTTTGAGAGGCTGTTTCATTGCTATTACTTAGATCTTAATCAGAGATGTACTTGGGATTGAAGAAAGGCAGTTTAATTTGTGGCCTCTTTTGAATTTTTTCTTATAAACAAGGCTAATCTGTTGGTATGTCAAATTGTCTTTGGCAATAACCACACAATATACTAATATGGTGACATGAGTGCACCATCTGTTGCTGATGATGCTCAAGTTTGGAGTGAAAAGTACAGTAGAGTTGGTTAAAAATGAATGGAACAGGGCGGTTTGTTCTCTTCTAAAGAGGAAAAAAATCTATACAATTACTTTTTTGCATGAAGTTTGATTGAAATGTTCATTTGTTTTTGTCTTTGTCCCTGTAATTCAGGAGCTGTTTTATGAGGACCGTCATTACCATGAGCACTGCTTTCGTTGTTTCCGCTGTGACCGTTCGCTGGCAGACGAGCCTTTCACCAGTCAGGATGATGCCCTTCTGTGCAACGACTGCTACTGCAATGAGTTTTCCTCCAAATGTGTGGCCTGTGATAAAACCGTCATGCCTGGTATGAATTTTCTTGTTAATATAAAGTTGAAGGAAAAATCATTATCCCTCTGGTAAAATTGTAATTCTTTTTCAAATGTTTCCCAAGTGACGATTAACAAAGCAAAGATATGTTCACAGTGGCAACATTGTCGTTTTTTCATCAAATTAAAAAAGGAATTTTTAACAGGTTTTATTTTTACTACCACAACATTTTTTTACCATAACAAGTTTTTATAATAGTATCTACAAGACTTTCCGAGAGATGGAAGGGCATCCGCTGCGTAAAACATGTGCTGGATAAGTTGGCGGTTCATTCCGCTGTGGCAACCCCTGATTAATAAAGGGACCAAGCCGAAAAGAAAATGAATGAATGAATCAACAAGACTTTTCAAGGTTAAATGAATGCAAGGGCCTTTAAATTATATGTTCATGAAGTAGTTTGAGCAGATATTGCTGTATGAAGTCTCACAGCACTGACCGCAGGCACACGCAAGTGATCTAGCAAAGTGAAAGTGTGTCTGTGAGGGAGAAACTAGCGGAACTAGTGGACAATTGGGTAGAGCTGGATGTCTGAAACACACAAATACCTGGTCCAGCTTGAAGAGTAAGGTATCCATATGCCTAAGGCCTGTTTACACCAATTTTTTTTGTTTTAAAACTGTGTTTTAGAACGAAAACAATCCACGTTTACACTGACATTTCACTTAGCGTGACCACACACACACACACACTGACATGCGCTGCAGCGTATGCGGAGGTCTGAAATCCAGGCATTCAGCAGTTCATCAAGGATCTACTGCTGGATCTCATCTCACTATAGTCGTTAAACGTGATATTAAATTCATCTTGTCTTTATCTAACGACTCTTTGGTCTTTTGAATCTATTACTTGTTCTCAGGTAATGGGTTTTGGCTGAGCGCAAAGATAAGTTAATATTAATTTATGTAACCACGTACACTGATTTTGTATATTTGACTAAGTGCTTGCCTTTCCAACTGCAGTTTGGCACTTTCACTTTTTATTCAGGAACATTTTCTGCATGTCCCAAGTGACAAATGAGAGAAACTGCTGGAGAGTGAAGTTTTAATGGAATGTTTGATACCGCACGGCGTATGGGAGAAAAAAATCCTCCACATTTCTCGGAAACTTAAATGCACTCGGTAGGTAGTGTCAGAAAGCTGTGTGTGTATAGACTATCCAGTCACAAAATGTGGCGAAAATTCTACACAACAGTAGTTGATCTTTCAGTCTATAATATTGTACTATAATATTGCACTATAAAATTACTATAATAACTGAAGCCGTGTCTTTTTTTAAAGGAGACAAGTGGCAAATAATTGCCACTGCGCTTTAATAGAGGGAAAATGAAAACAAAACCTTCGTTGCGGCACATTAATAAATGCAACACTGATGACCCATGTCTCCAAATTCTTGTTCTTTCACTTGTTTTGGCAACACAACGTGGCGCCTTTCTGTCGTCTTCGTCTTCGTAGCTATCATGCATATTAATGAAGTTGCACTGCATACACAATAGAACGCGGTGATTGGTTTGAACACAGTCTTTCTCATGAACTAATGCCGCACACTCAGAGATGTCACAAAGTACTCGCAGGTACAGACATCCATTCTCCACGCTGGACTACACGCAAGTATCTAATCTCCGTGACGCAGCTTCAAAAATTTGTTTCAAACCGGAAGAACGAATTTGCTCAAAATAACACAAAAACAACCAATTTTCACTTTTTTGTGCAATATATGTGTCGTAATAGTGTTTACAGCAGCGTGGGACACATATATGACTGTCAACAGCTCAAAAAATGTGTTTTGGTGTTTCGTGACCCTTTAAATTACACTTTAATTGCACTTTATCTTGCAAAATAACAAATAAAATACATATTAAAAAATACATAAAAATGCATAAAATACATAAAAAACATTAAATACATTATTAAACATTATTAAAATATTATGTACTGTCATCATGGCAAGGATAAGAAATTAGTTATTATTAGTTAATTAGTTATAAATTAAATATTTCATTTAAATTAATTATTAGTTATAAATTAGTTATTAACTGTTATGTATAAAATTATTATTTGTAAAAAATACTTGGGAAATATTTGAAAACAAAAATAATTTCACACTGTAAATGTAATGTAATGTAATGTGTATTTATATAGCACATTTATCGTGTATTGCCATACACCCAATGCGCTTCACAATCGTGAGGGGGGGTCTCTCCACACCACCACCAGTGTGCAGCATCCACTTGGATGATGTGACGGCAGCCACAGGAAAATGGTGCCAGTGCGCTCACCACACACCAGCTATAGGGGGAGCAGAGAGACAGTGATAGAGCCAATTCGGTGGATGGGGAAGATTGGGAGGCCATGATCGTAAGGGCCGAGAGGGAATTAAGCCATGACACCAGGGTTACACCCCTACTCTTTACGAGAAGTGCCATGGGATTTTTTATGACCACAGAGAGTCAGGACCCTCAGTTTAACGTCTCATCCGAAAGACGGAAAGAAAAATGGAAGAAAAACTGTTCTAATAACTAGTATTATTTATTTATTTATTGAAGTTATACTTTTGACAGGCTGTTTTTAACTCTGCCTGTCAATTTCACATCCTGTCTTGACAGACCACCATCTGTTTGGACTCATGGCTCTATAGTTAAAAAAAAAAAAAACATTTATCCTTGCTATTTGCATGTGAAACACAAGGAATTGTGATAAAACCGTCATGCCTGGTATGAATTTACTTGTTAATATAAAGTTGAAGGAAAAATGATTATCCCTCTGGTGAAATTGTAATTCTTTTTCAAATGTTTCCCAAGTGACGATTAACAAAGCAAAGATATGTTCACAGTGGCAACATTGTCGTTTTCTCATCAAATTAAAAAAGGAATTTTTAATAGGTTTTATTTTTACTACCACAACATTTTTTTACCATAACAAGTTTTTATAATAGTATCTACAAGACTTTCCGAGAGATGGAAGGGCATCCGCTGCCTAAAACATGTGCTGGATAAGTTGGCGGTTCATTCCGCTGTGGCGACCCCTGATTAATAAAGGGACCAAGCCGAACAGATTAGAACAGAAAAACTGTTCTAATAACTAGTATTATTTATTTATTTATTTATTTATTCAAGTTATACTTTTGACAGGCTGTCATAAAATTGCCTCCATATCTGCGTGAATGATATGACAGACATTTTCCCCAAATGCAACAGGACAATACAATGATACAGCAAACAAGCGTCACAAAACCGTGCCATTTATTCACACAGACTACTTATTTAATAGCTTTTTTGCCATTTCATATTCACAGATGTTATTTTTGCGCTCATGCGCTCCCTATTCCTTTGCCATATGCAGTAAATCTAATGCTTTACGACTGGATTCTGCAATTCTATCTGCATATCACAGAATTCATCCGCAAGCTCCATCAAACATAACTCATGACAATACCTGATATATCCTGTTCAGGCTGGTCTCAAATCAAGCCCTTTCACACTCCTTCAGTTCATTCTCATTGGTAATGCTGTTGTGTAAGACTGCAAGTCTTCACGGTTCTGAAACGGACAGCTTATCACAACCACAGGTATGCAGGTAACATTAGATGAAGGAGCAAAGACGGAAAACGGAGGAAAGTTGCAAAGTTCTGCCAAAGCAAATCCAAAGTACCAGCAGCAAGACTAAAATAGAGAGAAAGGCCGAAGTGAGTGAGTATTGAGTGGTGAAGACCCGGTTAGATGTGACAATATAATTGCCAGTCTGCTTGGCTTGCTCTCTCTCAGCCAAATCATTGTGCATGGCAGCTGTCCAAAGCCTCTGATGAGAAGAGGAGATAAGCCAGTAAACTATTTCTCCAAGGCTGCATCCATCTCAAAACTAGCTAACAATTTCAAGAGGTCATGTATGTTCTTATGTATGTTCTTTTACAGGGTTTGCTTGGGGGGACTTGCATTGAAAGTACTTTTATGTGCATTTTTAAGGTCTGCAGGGCAATGGTATTTCATAGATATTATGGTTATTGTTTCTAGACCAAAGTATGGAGCTTTGTGTTGATGTGTTCAAAATCCAAGGCCTCTGTGATGGACTGGTGTTTACACTGATCAGTTTGGTTAGTCAGAACACCTGCTCTGGGACATACTCAGACCTGCACTTCCACCATGACTAATGCTTAATGTGAAGTTTGTAAACTACACCTCATGCTTGAGCTTTGGTTTCTTGCCATTGCCACTTTCTTTGGGTCGGTGGAGCTGCTCTGCAAGAACATGCAAATTCCACACAGAAATGCCAACTGACCCAGCCAAGGCACGATCCAGTGACCTTCTTGCTGTGAGGCGACAGCACTACCTACTGCACCACCACGTCGCCTGGTATATTTCAATCATTCAAAAGTTAATTTCAATCTTAAAAGGATAGTTCACCCCCCCCCCCAAAAAAATATATGCACCCTCCACATGTATCCTTGTATCCACGAGTGTTGGATAATGGTATTGACTTCCAAAGTACTTTTTTTCCTACAATGGATGTCGATTACTACTGCTTTCTAGCATTCTTCAAAATAGCTTCTTTTGTGTTTAAGAGACAATTCAAACATTTGGAACTACCCAAAGTGAGTACATTTTTTGGGTGAACTACCAATTTAAAGCAAGTTTGTTTTCTTGCACCACTGTTATTTCCTCTTGGAAATCTAAATCTAGCTGTTGACAAAGATTTGATAAAGATTTGTGGCTGTTAATTTTGTTAAGCTTTTTTTTTTTTGAGGTAAATTTAGTTCAAAACTCAAGCAGTATTACAAGCCCCAGAAGTTGCCAAACCAAAAACAAACAGACCAAAAAAAATATTGCGCCACAAATCCAGATTCATGCATGTAACCCAAGGGCCATATTAAAAGAAAGAGGAACATGTTGTTAGTGGTTAAAACCTCTGTTTGTGATGTGCTGATGACAAGAAAAAGACAAAGAAAGGACGTCTCCGTTTCACAGATTACACTCCGCTTTAATAAATAAATGTGGTGAAGCATATTTAGGGCTGAGTTTTGAACATGAGCAAGATGGGTTTTGATGTAACTTGATATTTCTTGTTAATGTCTTTGGTTATCTAGAGGATTACGACCTTTATCTTTTGCTCTCTTTGGTGATTTTGGCAGCCGGGCCTCTTTGAGGAGGTTCTCAGCAGGCCTTTTGATCTGAGTAACGTGTGAAACGCTTAGAGGATTACGGGCGACAACCTTTAACCTGCTAATCGTTTGATGAATCTCCACTGTCAGATCATCATTTTGTCACTTGTAAGCTCCAGTTTGTCTTTTGTAAGGAAACTCCAATGATAAGTAATCTTATGGCGAAAAAACATGCACTGGGTAAAAAGACTGCTGGTTAAATTTATCAGCAGGTCCACCAATATGACGCCCCTGCTAATGTGTTTTTAAGTACTTCAAGAACTGGTTGCAAGTGGACAAGCTCAAAACATTTTAGGCCCTGTTTACACTTGGTATTAAGATGCATTTGGATGTTTTGATGATTGGGATGTTTATGAGGTATTAAGAGTTTTGGTTGAATGGATCACAAGAAGACAGTAGAGTATAAACATTGGGGTTTACATACACCAGGTATTTAAATAAATCCCTTTTGTCCATTTTCAACTACATTCTGATGTGCAGTCAGAATTATTAGCCCCCCTGTTTATTTTTTCCCTCAATTTCTGTTTAACAGAGAGAGTTTTTCAACACATTTCTAAACATAATACTTTTAATAACTCATTTCTAATAACTGATTTATCTTTGCCATGATGACAGTAAATACTATTTTACTAGATATTTTTTCAAGACACTAGTATACAGTTTAAAGTGACATTTAAAGGCTTAACTACTGTAGGTTCTTTGGGTTAGCTAGGCAGGTTAGGGTAATTAGGCAAATTATTGTATAACGATGGTTTGTTCTGTAGACTATTGAAAAAATATAGCTTAAAGGGGCTAATAATTTTAACCTGGAAATGTTTTTTTTTATTATTATTAAAAACTGCTTTTATTCTACCTGAAATAAAAATAATAATACTTTCTGTAGGAGAATTTTTTTTATCAGACATACTGCGAAAATTTCATTGCTCTGTTAAAGATAATTTGGTAAATATATAAAAAAGAAAAAAGGGGGGCTAATAATTCTAACTGTATAACTGTATATATGGGCTTTTTCTGATCTTTCAGTCTAATAATGGAAAATAAGTGTGTGCAATTTACATACCGGACAGAAAAAATAACTATGATGCACAATTATTTTATAAACATATTTATAGTTAAAAGCACTAAATAAATTCTTAAGAAATTCAGTCGTTGAAATAAACTTTATAATGCAAAGAAAAATGTATTGTTCTATTTATACATTGTATTATATATAAGCTAATAAACAGCACATTAAAGATTTCATACAATAATAAAAAAACATTCAGAAAAAAAATGTGTATAAAGTTTAGTCAAACTTTAGTGTTGTATTTTCCACTTATTTTGTTTATTTTGTTGAGCACTCTGAAAACGGTCAAATGAGGACAAGCTCAAAATATTTTTGACTGTAGACACTGTTTAGACCTGTATTTAGCATTATCTACTTGATTGGAACAACAATGAAAATGTATCCTGATACCAAGTTTAAAGACAGCCTAAAAAGTACTTTAACAACCACATTTATAGATCTTGTGGCACATTTGCCTTGGCATCTGTCTGAAAACAGAAAACAAGGAAATAGTTTGTTTTAAAGGCTTCCTTCCTTTTTTTCTCCTCTCTCTCTCTCTCTCTCTCTCTCTCTCTGTCTGTCTCTCAGGAACCAGGAAGCTTGAGTATGCCGGCTCCACATGGCATGAGGGCTGTTTCATTTGCAACAGCTGTCAACAGCCAATAGGCTCCAAGTCCTTCATCCCAGATAAAGATGACCACTATTGCGTACCCTGCTATGAGAACAAGTTCGCACCACGCTGTACTCGATGTAAACAGGTCATTAGCTTTTCTGTTTAAAAATAAGTAACCATGTGTTTTTAATCAGTCCGTGCACACATTCCTCCACAAAAAGTCTAAATTCTGACCTCATTTCTTCTTCCTGTTGAATATCAGACGTCGTGCTGGTCACTGATTAACTCTGCCTGTCAATTTCACATCCTGTCTTGACAGACCACCATCTGTTTGGACTCATGGCTCTATAGTTAAAAAAAAACATTTATCTTGCTATTTGCATGTGAAACACAAGGGATTTTTAAAATCTGGAAAGTTTAGATTTTACCCAACACTGATTAGAAAATTAATCTAGAATGTATGAAAATATATTTTAAGTCTCAAGATGCTTTTTAAAACTGATGTCTCAAAAATTCAATAAAAGCTACATTTTTGTCTGAACATTTAAAGTACAAGTGGTAGTCCATTAAAGTGAATTAAAGGTGTCGTTTTTTATGCTAATGAAGTTAATAAAAGTTTAATTCTATATTTTACTTTTCTATCTTCTATATCTCAGGCCTTGGCTAAAGGTGGTGTGACCTATAGGGATGAGCCATGGCATAAGGAGTGCTTTGTGTGCACAAGCTGTAAAGTCCAGCTAGCTGGCCAGCATTTCACCTCTCGTGATGACAGCCCATACTGCATCAAATGCTTTGGAAATCTGTATGCTAAGAAGTGTGAAGCCTGCAATAAACCCATTACAGGTAAATGATGCAGTAGCGTCACTCTGTTTCAAAAACTGATGGTGAACTAGTGGTCCCACAAAACTTTGAAAAAAGATTCCAAAAGGGGGTTTTCACAATGGTTCTGGTACTGTAAGAAGCTTTTGCCCAGGAAAAAAAGTTTTTATAATTCCTAGAAGGAACTAATTGCAGAAGTATCCCATATAGAAATCTGATATATGGAAATATTAGCAAATTAAATATTTGACATAAAAATTTACATTTTCCCATTTGCCATCTGTTTCGCTTTATGGTTGTGTGACATGTACATGTGGAGAGCGTCAAATCACCTTCTCGCTTTTGTCGCAAATTTCGTGACAGAGGAGCTTGGCCGGACGCACCCCGGCCCGAACCAAGCGTGTTGATCGAGCAAGCCATTGTTAATATTAGGAGAAAAATAAATATATTTATGCTTTTTTTGGAGTCAAACACTTTGGACAACGCTTGAACAAAATTTAAGACCTTGTAAAAACGTAATTAAGACTTTTTAATACCTTTAAAGGGCCTCTCATTCTAATTTTCTCATTATTGATTTA
>CAIGQZ010033112.1:18537495-18554913 GCA_903798205.1 Danio tinwini
TATATATATTAGTGGTGGGTAACGCAGCGCATTAACGCTAAACTTATCAGGCGTTTAAAAAAATATTGTCGTTAATCTAATCTCAAAGTTGGGTTGGTAGTTGGGCCTATTCTATGCAAGCTATGATGACTTTCACCTTGATATTTTAGCGCAGATGTATACCTGACCGAATTGCAGTGTTGCTGGCGAGAACGAGTCTTCGAACCTGTGTGTGTTCCTACTGTGAAATGACCACATCAAACGTAACATGCTAACATGGATGCAGTTCATTAGAGTGAATCTGATTAATGTTATTAATGTAATTAATTAACTGTCAGGTACCTGTAGAGTTTATGCGTTCCAGTAAAACATACAAATAAAATAGACCGGGTGTTTTTTAAAATGAATGACGGTGAAAGAAAGTCTGATAAAAAAGTGCCCTTCTGAATCAAATCAGCAGGATGCCATTCTGAATTTTTCCCTTACATTGAAGACATTACTGACTACGCTTACATGGACATCTGTAATCTAGTTATTTGCCTTATTAGACAATAATATAATTAAGGTGTTTACGTGAAGTGCTTTCATGTAAGAGTTTTCTGTAATTTTGGATGACTTTAACTGCAGTTCGAAAGTTTTACATGCACTCATGAACATTTCATTCATGCCCCCATGACAAACTGGGGTATTAGATGCAAATAAGGAGTAAGGACTGCTGAGAGTGTTATAGAATTTAATAACGCACGCCAAACGGTGTGTGTGTGCGGTCCTTTACAGACAGCCACATTTGTGGATCTTGTCGGAAAATATGGCGAAAAGTCTTACATGACGTTAATAGTTTGATTGAGATGTTTACTTCAATAATGCCACTAATATATGCATACTCCACATCTTAATTCCATTTCTGTTTAGTTCAGTTGTGACTTCAGTCTGATTAAAGTTGGAGAAAAAATAAAATAAAAAAATAAAAATCGCTGTTTTGAGCTTATGTAGGCCTACAGTTTAAAATTCATGTTTTAACTGAATAAACAGTTAGTAAACACAAGTACATCTTATTGGACATCATTTATTTTCATCACCAATTATCATAGTAGAACAGTTTCTCGAGCAATTTGTGATGCATTTTGGAAACAGAGGATGAGCCCCTGGTCTAATGCGCCACCTGGCTTGAGAAACACATATTCTGAATGCCTTCGGCAGAATTTAAATGAGCCATTTTAATAACACAATAAACAATACATCAGAGATGCACCGGCGTCATTTAAACCAGCGGTTCCCAAACTTTTCAGCCCGCGACCCCTAAAATAACAATGCCAGTGACTCACGACCCCCACATTTTTTAGAGGTTTTTATAAAAATAAAAACAGTGAGCACACTACAATAGGCCTATATAACCACAATCATACTGACAACACAAAAATGTGCAACAGTCTAACAACCATATCATTTTTATAGTCATTTATTAATAAGTTTAATTTAATATTAACCTCAACTAATGAGACTGGTGGACACAATGTTTTCAGCACAAGTCTATTCTTGGTTTAATTTTATAGACCGCCATATTTTAACATACATGTACATATTTGTCATGCCGGTTAAAACAACAACAAATCAACAGTAAGAAATGTAAATAAATAGGCATTTTTGCAATATTTTAATATGTATTTTATATGTGAAATACAAATATGAACTTGTATCTCATCTGTGATTTGCACACATTGCCTTTTATCAGATATCTATATAGATACAGACTTTGTGAGTTCGCAGGAACTGTAAATGATTTTAGTAATCGAAATGCCTTTTGCTGGGGCTAAATAAGTTCCTACTTCCGTAAAAGTTTAAGCGCAGTATAAACAACAGACAACAAAAACACACCTCTGATCATGGCATCCTCTGTCCTCCAGTTTTCAAATTTATGTTAATGCTACACTTGAATTTGCAGCCCGCTAGCTTACATCTATTTTAAGTTCCTAATTAAAGGAAAACAATTATAGGATCTAGAACTAGTCAGCATTGCATCCCTCAAGAACTACACTTTCCATCTAGGGCAAATATTTCTAGGTTTTTTTGCACCCTCACTAGAAACTATGAGGTCTAAGCTGACAGACATCAACACCATAAACAACATCAGCAGCTGGAGGATACTGTTATCAGAGCCAATGCTGTTATTGTGTTCAGTTTGTCTCATTAATGGTGATGGAATGTTGACATATAAGTTGTGAAACAAAGTCTCTATGTCACTGTTAGTTCCTATTATGCATGTTGATCCCTGAGAACTAACCCAGTTTAAACATCTCTTTAGGTTTTGGCGGGGGAAAGTACATCTCGTTCGAGGACCGGCAATGGCACCAGCCATGCTTCACCTGCTCTCGATGCTCTGTCTCTCTGGTGGGAGCAGGCTTCTTCCCAGAGCAAGATGAGATCCTCTGTCGCAACTGCAACAGCACCCTATAGAATACAACCCTCATGCACACGACTTACCTTTCCATACACATGCACACACGACTCTATTATACACTGCGGTGCCCTCACCCAAGAACTACCCATGCCCATGCTGATCCTGCTATTTAACATAACAGCATACCAGCAAACTACCCCTCGCACACCCACCAAAACACTCAACGTACACTTTCTGGTTTACAACTGGACAAACAAGACTTGATGCACCAAAGATTCACTATGCAACGCTGAGTCCCAGTCCACCGCACCATCCAGAATCTACACTCCATTAATGCGTAGGCCTCTATGCACAGATAAAAATATCTGATCTGCCTACTAGTTATCGCCATATTTATTTTTGCTGGCCAGTCAGAACTGTCTGGTAGTGGTCATTATTGGGTGGATGTAGTCTGTGTTTGCAGCCTGTTAAAGAACTCAAACGGATTCCTTCATAAACACCCTAAGGTCAAAGGTTTGGTGTTCTGTTAAAGTGACCAAACACCCATTTAGATTTGTTCTAAACACTCTGTGCCAAGCAAAGTGGTAGGAATGAATGCCTGAGTTTTGGGTAAAATGAAAGTTATATGCCCAAAGCTGAAGCATTTACACACTATATATGTCACATAATGTGTGTGACTGTTAAATGCTGTAGTTAGTGAGCACTTTTGTTTTCTAAAACTTTTGTCTTTCTTAGCAGAACTTGCATTGCACATGCATTTAATTGAGTGGAGAGTCTTCCAAAATGCATAGCAATGTCAAATTAAAGAACAGCTGAAATATTTCTGCGGTCCAGAGATGCGTGGGAAGATGAAGTTTGAATTTTGTATGCAGGTGGAAGACAAATAGACTTGCATTTGCACTACTATAGCTTGAATTATCTATAGAAGCACAGAAACTTCTACAAAGATACAGCACGCATTACACTGTATATACACAAACTACATATTTAGTTTACTTCCTTTTAATTGTTTGATCATTAATTTGTCTAGTCAGAGTTTCTTAAATCTTTATAAACATGTCTGTGTTAAGAGTGAATGCAACTAAACCATACTTGCCTCAGTATGTCAAACGGCAGTATGCATGTGGTCAAATGAGACGATAAGTATTCATATTTTGTTGATGCCAATTCTACTTGTTTTACCATCTAATGTTTTTAAGTATATATAGATATATTCACTTTAAGCTTTAATGCAAGAGAGAAAAAGTTGCCTAATTTGCATTTCTTAATTAAAAATTATTCAAGCTTTGTAAGTTTGAGGTGTGTTTAAAAGGAAAAAAAACTTTCCAAAAAAAGAAATAAAAACTGTTTATTGGTTCTTTGTTGATAAATATTTGATAAATTAAACAAGTTCTATTGTCCTTATTTTTTGCACCAAAAACTACACTCACCAGCTGCTTTATTATGTACAGCTTACTAGTACTGGGTTGGACCCCTTTTGCCTTCAGAATTGCCTCAATCTTTCGTGGCATAGATTTAACAAGGTTCTGGAAATGTTCCTCAGAGATTTTGGTCCATATTGACATGACAGCATCACGCTGCACATCCATGATGTGAATCTCCCCTTCCACCACATCCAAAAGATGCTCTATTGGATTGAGATCCGGTAACTGTGGAGGTCATTTGAGTACAGTGAACTCATTGTCATGTTCAAGAAAGCAGTCTGAGATGATTCACACTTTATGACATGGCACGTTATCCTGCTGGAAGTAGCCATCAGAAGATGAGTACACTGTGGTCATAAAGGGATGTATATGGTCAGCAACAATAATCAGGTAGGCTGTAACATTGACACGATGGTACTAATTGATGATTGGTACTAATGGGCCCAAAATGTGGCAAGAAAATATCCCACACACCATTACACCACCACTACCAGCCAGAACTGTTGATACAAGGTAGGATGTCCCTCATGTTGTTGACGCCAAATTCTTACCCTACCAAATGTCGCAGCAGAAATCGAGACTCATCAGACCAGGCAACGTTTTTCCCATCTTCTATTGTCCAATTTTGGTGAGCCTGTGCCAATTGTAGCCTGAGTTTTCTGTTCTTAGCTGAAAGGAATGGCACTCGGTGTGGTCTTCTGCTGCTGTAGCCCATCCGCCTTAATGTGTTGAGCATTCAGAGATGCTCTTCTGCAAACCTTGTTGTAACGAGTGGTTATTTGAGTTACTGTTGCCTCTCCTCTGAACTCTGGCATCAACAAGGCATTTGTGCCTACAGAACTGGACTATTCTCTGTACACCCTAGAGATGGTTGTGCGTGAAAATCCCAGTAGATCAGCAGTTTCTCAAATACTCAGACCAGCCCGTCTGGCACCAACAACCATGCAACATTCTAAGTCACTTAAATCACCTTTCGCCCCCATTCTGATGCTTGGTTTAAACTGCAGCAGATCGTCTTGGCCATGTCTACATGCCTAAATGCATTGAGTTGCTGCCATGTGATTGGCTGATTAAAAATTTGCATTAACGAGCACCTAATAAAGTGGCCAGTGAGTGTAAATATATAATAATTACTCTGTTTGAGACAAAGAGATTCAATTACATATCCAAGGTACTACTAGTATTCACTACAGTCTCATTCAGGATTACTATGAGGTGGGTGTGTTTATGTGCAAACGCGCTGACTATGCCATTTCTTCGCCTTGATGAGGCTTAAGAACTTAAAACAAACATGTGGCCAAATCTGCTCCCTCTCAACACTCAACAAGGTCTTCCTCCCCTTCTCATTTTCAGCATTTTCACCAAAGAAGGAAATGGAAAGGGAAAGCAGGAGATGGTGGTGGGGGAGGGAAGCCCTCTGGTGGACGTCGGGATAGCATGTGGGAGAGAACAGCCGAAAATGAAAATGAGAGGACGTCAGAGGATAGAGGGAGGGAAGATTGAAGTTTTTGGAGCTGGTCCATGGCACTTCCACTGGGGTTCAGTTACATACACACAGTCAAGAGGTTTATGGGAAAAAAAGACAGGGCCAGTGAGGCAATGGAGGAGGGTTAGGAGGATCACATGAGTGCTGGGTGAATCATTACCAAGAAAGGCCTGTGGGAAAACTGGACACTGTGAAGTTAGAGTGATCCAAAGCTCTACCGACTCAAGTGGCTTCTGTATGTAATCCATCATAAAGTTGATGAAGCCACCAAACCTGACCGAGTTGAGTGATATAGCCCACCAAAAATAAAATTAAATATGGCGAAAACTCACATGGATTAAGGTTATCTAACATAATAATGATCATTATGTTGTTAAAATGTTCACATTGTCATGCTATTTAGCCCCTGCTGGTAGGTGTCAGTACAGATTTTTTTGTTGGCAACCACTCAAAAGGAACCAAGTATGCTGACAAACTAGAATGCATTACAAATGTAATATATTTTGCTAACTTTTCACTAAATTCAATATTTTACATAAATTAAATGGTTGAGAATTGAACCCTGGGGTAAACCTCTTGTGAAATGGGGCTAGAGAGATGATAATGCTATTGAAAACTATTACTAACTTTGTCAGGGTGCTAAATGAACCAGTGATGAATCAGTGATGGCTATTGCTTATATAATTGCAGACAGTATCGCATGCAAAGCTTTTCCTGGTTGAGTGCTCAAATTGAGAATATTTAGACAACAGAAAGGTCTTTGACAACCTGTGGTGAACGGTGTCAGTGCTGTGTAATGGAAGAAATCAAGACTCAAACCTGGTGCAACTGGAGCTGACAGGACAAAAATACGTCAACAATTTCTTAAGGGAGTTTTTGAATGTTTAAGGTACCACTTTAAAAAAGTGGTCTGTTAATGTTAGTTAATGTATTTACTAACATGAACAAACAATTAGTAATATATTTATAACTTGTATATAAAGATTTGTTTATGTTTAAATAACGCTAGTTTATGTTAACTCATTGTGAATTAACTTTGGATTTTAATGTGTTAAATGTAAAAAGCTGTACAAGATTGTTCATACTTGATGTTAATAAAAACATTAACATTTACTAATGGACCAGGCGGTGCGGTGGCTCAGTAGTTATGACTGTCACCTCACATCCAGAAGGTTGCTAGTTTGAGTTCCGACTCGGTCAGTTACCATTTTTGTGTGGAGTTTGCATGTTCTTCTCGTGTTGGCATGAGTTTGCTTCAGGTGATCCGGTTTCCCCCACAGTCCAAAGACATGCATTATAGATGAATTGGAGAAACTGAATTGGTTGTAGTGTATGTGTGTGAAAGTGAGTGTGTGTGTTTTCCAGCTGGAAGGGCATACACTGTGTAAAACACATGCTGGATAAGTTGGCGGTTCATTTCACTGTGGCGACCCCTGATAATTAAAGGGACTAAGCCAAAGGAAAATGAATGAATGAATGAAATAATGGACCATTATTCTATAGTGTTTAATTGTTTAAATCTGTCAGATCTAGACAAAATTTCTAAAGGAAACAGATGACAACACTAGAATTTAATTAAAGGACAGTTTGTACTATATTTCACATGGACGAGTGGACTGAGAACAGAACCCTGGGGTATACCTCATGTTAAAAAAAGTTTACAGAAAGATTCAGTTATTGATAAAATACTGCTGTGTTCATCACAGTGAATCAGAAGAGAGTGATGTATCAGTGATAGCACCTGCTCAAGTACAGTAGGTGGTTTCCATCAGACTTGGTCAGGGAACAATTCAGAGCAAAATTTACAACTGACAGTGAATCATTTCTTGGGTAAGTCAGATGAAAAAAAAAAACTATTTGTCATACTATTTTTTTCTTGAAGTAGTGTTTCAAAAAAAATAAGAAAATCTTTTTGGGACAAAAAGGATCAAGTTCTGCAGTGACACGCAGTCAATTATTTCACCAAACAGATCAGACACTATTGATGCTCATAAACAATCATAAAGTCCTCGTGCTGCAGGAATTTGGAAGTTTGCTGAAGGCGCATCTGTCGTGCAGTGAGGGGTTTGCATCTTTAATAAACAAGACAGTTTGCGTTCATTGAATAGTACGAATGATTAATTAATCCATATCAAACAGTCCCTTAAAAGTCACATCTCGCTTTCAGTTTCGGGCTCAGGCGCGTTTTGCACTCACACACACACACACACACACACACACACACAAGCGTACCGCGCCAAAGCCCAAGTGAACCGCGCTCTGGCCCACCTCTTCCAAACGGGCCAGGATCGGCCAAGTGAACCGTGCCTGAGCCCGATTCAGAGCACTCACACTGCTCAAACGATCCGGGAAACGGGCCTGGGCACAGTTCGGATAGCATAGTGTAGGGGTATTATACAGTTTTAACCCAAAGAATGACCAGTCTGTCAGATAAAGAAGAGCCAGAGTCAGAGATTCAAATAAACAAATAAAGTTTACTGAAGATAGTTTGCAGTTTCATCAGCAGAAGCCAGCTTCAACACTCGCAATGAGTTCCTAGGCCACTCTGCCTTACAGTACAACAATGCAGCAATTATACTCTTTACACAATGTCATTAACTGCGTCAAACATATAGGTGTTCTACCCTGATTGGTTAAAACCCAGATAGACTTCCCATGTGAGTGCGTGTGTTCAATTCTAAACAATATCTTAAACATAAATGTCAGACATCCACTAGACTGTTTAGAGCTGACTTCAGACCTGTTAAAAGTATCTACAATCAAATAGAGCACACACACTTAAAGTACAATCTGTTTCTTATCCAAGGCTGAGTGTACTTCTCAGCCATCTTTATCAAAACTGGTTTAAAACCGGTATAATCTACATTCAGACAGTTAAATCTTCACAACATCAAGTCTATCTTGAATAAAAAGTAAAATTACTTTAAAAGAATTAACCGAAAAAATAGCAAAATCACTTAAGACATTTTAGATAGAATTAACTCATAGAAATAACAATAGAAACAATAGAAGTTGTTTCCAGTCTTCAGCCCTTCATTTCCACTCAAGGTCTCCGTGACCTCTGACCTACTTTGGTGGCTCCTGAAAAAAGTTTCAAAGAGACAGGCAATGCACTGAACATTCTTACATAAAGCAGTGTACTTAACTTATTTATTAGTTGAAATCATTTCAAAGTTAAAAACTCATTCGAATAATCAAATAATTATATTTGTTAAACATAATGAAAAATAGGATGAGAAAAAGGATAAACATCCACGCTGAGATGGATGGGACCGAATGGGATGGTAGAAATCTGAATCCTTCAATAGCGTGAGTACGCCCTTAGTCTGTAATTCAGAGGTCACCACAGCGGAATAATCCGCCAACTATTCCAGCATACGTTTTACACCGCAGATGCCCTTCCAGCCATATCACCCTGCAGCCCAAGACTGGTTACTCTCTGAAGCTAAGGCTGAGCCTGGTTAGTACCTGAATGGGAGACCACATGGGAAAACTAGGTTGCTGTTGGAAGTGGTGTTGGTAAGGCCAGCAGGGGGCGCTCAACCTGCAGTGTGTGTGGGTCCTAATACCCCTGTAAAAAGAAGGGGACACTATACTGTCAGTGAGCGCCGTCTTTTGGATGAGATGTTAACCCAAGATCCTGACTCTTTGTGGTCATTAAAAATCCCATGGCACATCTCATAAAGAGTAGGTGTAATCCAGTGTCCTGGCCAAATTCCCTCCATTTGCCCTTACCTTACCCCTTATGGCCTCCTAATTATCCCCATCCACCCAATTGGCTCTATCATTGTCTCTCCACTCCACCAATAGCTGGTGTGTGGCGAGCACACTGGCACCATTGTCCTGTGGCTGTCATTGCATCATGCAAGTGGATGCAGCACACTGGTGTGGGGAGAACCCCCTCATGATTGGGTGTATGGTCCCAACATGATAAATGCGCTATATAAATGCACATTACTTACTAACTTCCAGTCGCAATGCAGTACTGGGAAACACCATACACACTGGGAAACACTCACACACACACACACACTCACTGTGTTGATTGTGGGGGAAACTCATGCAAACATGGGGAGAACATACCAACTCCACACAAAAAAGCCAACTGGCCCAGCCGTGACTCGAACCAGCGACCTTCTTGCTGTGAGGTGACATGCTAACCACTGAGCCACCACGCCACCCGAGATAAGACCATCGAACGGTTAATTATTCTTTTAAACAAAACACCACTGATGTTCAGAGGCTGTAAACATTCATTAACGATAAACCACCATGAAATCCCTGATGTAGTTTGACGCAAACACAAGCTGCATTCCTTGAATTCTACATCAGTTATGATTCATCCAAATCTAGTATGCTAAAGTATGCCAAGTCACCTCACTTTACTCTTTAAAAGCCTTTTATATTAAGTGCTGAAATGTCCATAACAATTAGCCTCTCCGGTGAAGCCAAACGCTTCCTGAAAACTCCAGATGACTTATTGTACACTCTGCTAGTTCCCAAGATGACATCATTTAATGAGTAATGAAGCACTGTGGGAAACAATAGCTTGTAACATGTTTTGCGTGCAGCTTTATGTGCCTCGATAAGTCCATTTGTGATTGTGGCTCTTTCTTTCCTTAAGTCGCATAACATATTTCAAAGATACGCTTAACAAAAATGCAATACTGACTCATGAGTCTGCTCGTTATTGTCAAGACACATGCCAGACGGTGATTATTCAACCAGTGAAGACATCACACTAAATTTGGCTATAAAATTAGTGAGGGATAATGGAATTTAAATGCTCATTAAACTCAAGAAGTGGCTCTATAAAGCCCAGATCTAGCACTTAGCATGCAGTTTATGCACTAGTATGTAGGCCACATTGCATGACAAGCATTTAATGACTATTTATCATGAGCCATGTCAAATACTTGTTTTTCCTCTTTTGAAAGCCTGTGCTTAAAACATGGTTAAATTGAGCAATGTAGTTTAAATTTGGTATTTTTAATTCAAAAGGATTTCCAAGAAACGCATTTTATCTTGATTACCTTTATAAAATCTGTGGATGACCTGAGGATCCAAGGACTTATTTGCAGGAAAAGTAGCTTGTTTGTTCTTTTAGATGAATTAGGATACCTAAAAATAGGGTATATGATGACTAAACAAGGTTAACCCAGGATCTGCAGCCAGAGACAGTCCCTTATGACTAGACCAATGCAGGATCTGGACCCGAAGAAATCAGCAGATTTTTAAGTCCATCATTTAGTAAAAATACACTTAACAGGCACTTTATTAGATACAGCTTACTTGTACCGGGTTGGACCCCCTTCTGCCTTCAGGACTGCCTTAACCCTTCATGGCATAGATTTAACAAGTCACTGGAAATATTCCTCAGAACTTTTGGTCCATATTGACATGACAGCATTATGCAGTTGCTGCAGATTTGTGGGCTACACATCCATGATGCGAATATCCCGTTCCACCACATCCCAAAGGTCCTCTATTGGATTGAGCTCTGGTGACTGGAGGCCATTTGAGTACAGTGAACTCATTGTCATGTTCAAGAAACCAGTCTGAGGTGATGCACTTTATGACATGGCACGTTACCTTGCTGGAAGTAGCCATCGGAATATGGGTACACTGTGGTCATAAAGGGACATACATGATCAGCAACAATACTCAGGTAGGCTGGCATTGAAATGATGCTCAATTTTTAGATTAGATTAGATTCAACTTTATTGTCATCACACATGTACAAGTACAAGGAAACGCATTTATTGGTACTAATGGGCCAAAAGTGTGCCAAGAAAATATTATTTGAGTTACTGTTGCCTTTCTATCAGCTATGTATGGATATTTTCTCTTTTTCTGACCATTCTCTGTAAACCCTAGAGATGGTTGTGCATGAAAATCCCAGTAGATCAGCAGCTTCTGAAATACTTAAACCAGCCCGTCTGGCACCAACAACCATGCCACAACCAAGTCACTTACTGTAAACCACCTTTCCTCCCCATTCTGATGCTCGGTTTAAACTGCAGCAGATCATCTTGACCATGTCTACATACCTAAATGCATTGAGTTACTGCCATGTGATTGGCTAATTAGAAATTTGTGTTAATGAGCAGTTGGTATACCTAATAAATTGGACGGTGAGTGTATATATATATATATATATATATAATCGTTTAACTGATATTATTGAACAATATACAAATGTTTGCATGATTTATGTCAGATTGTGGGATTGTGTGTGAAGTAATATTTTTTCTTTCAACAGATATATTATATGAAAGATTTACTGTAGCTTTGTTTAGTGGCTCTAATTGGATTGGCATTGTTAAACTTAAAATTATTATTATTTTTTTAGGATTCAATTACTGTATTCTCAAAGTTATTCCACACCTTTGCATTTTAAAAAAGTTCTGCGCAGACAAAAAAAAATTCTGTCTGGCCCTGCTTATGACTCACATGATTACGCATTTCAGCTCAGGTTCTTCTGTGTGTCTTAACAATGAGCGAGAGGAGTGCAATTGTTACGGTCATAAATGATGTCAGAGCAGATATCGTATCACTCACGAAACAGCTGCCGTTTACAACGTGACAGATTCTCATAGTTTAATGTCTAGACAGGTATTCAAAATGATTAATCAGCTTGGTTGGTGTAGTTTTGGTATTGCTGAAGAACTTTTAACAAGTCATGATTTAGTTGAAATTGCCAACACAAAATGGGTTCTCACTGCGATCATAAACAGATGAACATGGTCCACAATAATATTCATGTAGCATGTGGGATATAAGTTTTACCGGGCCCAAATTGTGACACGGCTGAATAACTGTAAGCACAAACTGAATCTTATAAGTTATAACGTATTCCAATATTTAAAGGCCTAGAAATAAAATTTATTAAACAATGAGCAGAAAAGTGCTCTGTAGTTTGTGAAATCATGCTTCTTCTGTATTTAAGACTGTGAAAACAATGTGTTCAACTTCAAGCAGTGCTACTTCTTGAGATATTAAAAGCACCTGAATTGCTCCCACACCAAAGATGTACTCTGATCAGTCTGCTCTGTGTTTTGGGTGCAAGCTATTTTTTGGGCGGCCCTTCTAAAACCGACCCTCTCTGTTGACAAATGTAGGTGAGCCCATGAGCATTGTGGTCCCAGTTTGCTGTTCTTAGCTGACAGGAGTGTCACTGGTGAGCTCTTCTTCTGCTGCTGTAGCTCATCTGCTTCAAGGTTTGCTCAATTATGTTCTTCTGCAGACCTGTTGGTAATGAGTTATTGTTTCCTTTTTGTCAGCTTGAACCAGTCTGGTCATTCTCCCCTGACCTAACTCTAGCATTACCAAGGCATTTTCACCTACAGACCTGTCACTAAATTTCCTCTTATTCTGATCTTTCTCTGTAAACCCATAGTGATGGTTGTGCATGAAAATCCAGCAGATAAGCAGTTTCTGAAATGATCAGAGCAGCCCTTCTAGCACCAATGACCTGCTATGAAAAAGGTAACTTAATCTTCCCCCTTCTGACTTATAATGTTGCTGTCATGTGTCTGGATGAACAGATATTTGCCTTTAACAAGCAGCCGAACAGGGGCATGTTCAAGCTCAAACCGGTGCTCAGTGTTTTGCTACGGTTTATTAGTTGAACAAAGTGTTTTTTGGAAAGAGCGCAACAATTGTGCAACAAGGTTCAAGATATGTCTTCTCTTGTTTAGTAGGTGTGTCAAAAATGGCAGCTCAATCGGTATAGCAACATGTATATAAAATATGCAGTATTAATTAATGAGTATTAAAGTCTGCTCTATTTTATTCTGGATCACAAGGGTTGACTGTAGGATTAAATGTATTTTGGAGTATAACATACTTATTAATACTGATTTCATCAGGCTCTGAAAATACTTCAAAAAGAACGCAAATAATGGCCTTCTCAGCTGCCATAGTGGCAAATCCTGCAACGCACCACCGTTTTCATTTAAAAAAAAAAAAAACATTGTGTAACTAAGAATGATTTATCAAAATATTATCAAGCTATAAGAATAGTTGTGTGTGCACATAAAGCAAACTGACTTTATGCAACAGTTTCCTCTCCTCAGTGTCAGTATATGGTGCATTTTCACTAGAGCAAGAATTAGGGAGCACTCAGACAAAGGTCTCAGTGGTTTAAAATGACATGAGGGTGAGTAATTAATAATACAGTTTTCTTTTTGGGATGATCACCCTTTAAGATTTGGGCATCTAAGTCAGGTTTGTGAATTTTTTGCGAATACTTGAACAGCTTTCTTCTCACTGATAAATGTTTTTACAAATAAAAGTCTAAATGAAATCTATTAATCATATAAAGAAATTTGAGACTTTTGTTATTGGTACAGAAATCTTGCAGATTTGATTAAAATGTTGTTCATGTCTTAAAGACAAGTACATTTCTTTTGATTTTGGAACACAAGGGTGAGTAAATGATGACTATCTGTATTATAGGTATCATTCTTGTCTAGATGTTTTGAAGTAACTACTCAAACAATATACACTTAAAGTCAGAATGATTAGCCCTCCTGAATTATTACTTCTAGAGGTCTCCATTATCCTGGACCAGGCCGTATCCTGAACAGATGCTGTGGCGGTCATGGAGGAGTGGAGAGCATGAGACCCCAGTGACAGACGAGTCTTTGCATTAATCCCGTGAAGTATTTATAGAAATAAAGGTGAAATTAATTAAGTATTAGCCCCCCTCTATGTTTTTCCCCCAATCCCCAATCTTTTATGGAGAGAACATTTTCTCAACACATTTCTAAACATAATAGTTTTATTATTATTTCTAATAATTATATATTTTTTTATTATTCATTTCTAATAACTGATTAATCTTTGCCATGATGACAGTAAATAATATTTTACTAGATATTTTTCAAGATATTAGTATTCAGCTTAAAGTGCAATTTAAAGGCTTAACTAGGTTAATTAGTCAAGTTATTGTATAACAATTATTGGTTGTTTTGTAGACAATCAGAAATAAATATTGCCTTAAGGGGCTAATATTGACACTAATTTTTTTTTTATTTTAAATAAAAACTGCTTTTCCAGCTGAAATAAAACAAATACGACATTTTCCAGAAAAAAAAATATTATAGGAAATACTGTGAAAATTTCCTTGCTCTGTAAAAAAGAAATAAATAATAAAAAAAAATAATAATAATAAATTAAAAAAAATAAATAAAAAAAAAAATCACAAGAAGGCTAATAATTTGGACTTCAACTGTATGCAAACATCATATCTGGACCGCTGACTAGAAAATACCCAACTTCATAATTAAGAGGTTGGTGTGTTCAAACCAGCGAGAAAAATGGCGAGAAGAAGAGGAAAAAGAATTATGAAAGAGAAAAAAAAAAAAAAAAAAAGGGATGACCTTTCACTGTTGCCACTGTGAAACGTGGCACTAGGCAGTGGAGAAGCCGTGTAAAACCAGCCAGTGAATTCCAAGGGTTTATTCATAATCCCAGAGAAGCTCTCCAGCGCTCTCCGTCAGCGCTCGCTTAAGTGCCGGTGTCCCCTTGACAAGACATTCGCTCGTTGGTTTGGCCACAAACATGCCTGTTGTAGTCAACACTAGAAGACACAAATGGTTGTACATTCAAACAAAGCAGAATCTCACAACACAAAACAATCAGCTGCATAAAGAAAGATGACTTTGGTCACAATCTGTTCCTGGTGGGGAATTAACAGTGGTAACACTGTCGTTTCACCATCAGCCTTAATCCAGTTCAAAAGTACAGTCGATGTATTTGATATTTCTGTCAGGGAAAACATCACTGAGGTTTGTTTCAGCAAATATAGCCAGATGTATTTTTGCTGTACACATTTTTTTAAAAACCTCATCACTCTTGATTGCTGTCATCACGACAGGCCAAAATGGGAGATGAGAGAATTTTGAGCTCAATGGCAGAACACAAAGTCATCTGTCTAAGTCTTTAAGCGACACCATCAAGCTTGATGTTTAATGGTAAAGGTCTGGAAGCTGAGTCTGCGGTTTGGCTTTCCCCAAAATATAGTCTTCCTCCATTCTCCCGGTCTTTATCTTTTTCCCTTGCTCTGAGGTCAAGACATTTCTTTCCTGTAGATGGACTACGATGGTTTGAGTGGTTTTTCAACACTCCATTCTTCAAGCAGCCATTTTTGCGGGTGAAAAGGGGTTGTGCGGTCTAAATATAACAGTGTGTCAGGCTTACAGCAGGACAACAGAGCGTCACCCATTTTATTTGTGTTGGTTTATGACCAAAACTCTACTTGGCATTGAACGTTTACATGGACATGCATAGAGCGCCGCATTGTGTCAAACTATGGTGGCTAAAACAAAGCATTTACAGTATGTCTATCATCAGCTATTGTTATAATGTTGATTTTTCTTGGACATTTAAATATGTATGCAGATATTCAAATTCATTCATTTTCTTTTCGGCTTAGTCCCTTTATCAATCAGGGATATGTTCAAGCATATGTTTTACGCAGCGGATGCCCTTCCAGCTGCAACCCATCACAGGAAAATACCCCTCATTTACACATATTTAAATTCTGACACATAAAAATGTGATTTTTATTAGGATCTCTTCTGCTCACCAAAGCTGCATTTATTTGATTGTAACTAATTATCTATTATCAACTAATGTTAATAAAAAAAAATTAAAATAATATTTTTTACAGTAAACTATTTCTATGATGGTAAAGCTAGTTTTCAGCTGCCCTACAAAATCCTTGATGTCACATGATCCTTCAAAAAATGCTGTTTATTTTGCTAGCTCACATTGTTATTCTTAAAGTGAACAATTAATCAGTGCAAGTTAATCCACTGAAAATATTCAATGAAAGTCTGACAATTTGCTTCTGCGTTTGGAGTGGTGGTCCTTCTATTAACATCAAACTGGGCAGAACAATGGCATATTAATACCTTCTCTTACCATTAGTTTGTTATGAGGAAACAATGTGCAAAAAAGCCCCACCTCCTACTCTGACCTCTTGAAATGTCTACTCATCATACAATTCTGAAAAAAGTATCAAGGTTTCAAAAAATATTAAGCAGCAAGTAACTTATATTACAAGTAACCACCAGTAACTGATTAAATTGGGCAGCTTTGTTATTGTAGGAAAAAATCAATTATAAAATACTGCAGGATAATTCATTCATATTCTTTCGGCTTAGTTCCTTTATTCATCAGGGGTCACCACAGGGGAATGAACCGCTAACTTATCCAGCATATGTTTTACAAAGCTGATGCCCACACATACACTACGCACAATTTAGCTCACCTATAGCGCATGTCTTTGGACTTGTGGGGGGAAAAGGAGCACCCAGAGGAAACCCACGCGAACATGGGGAGAACAGGCAAACTCCACACAGAAATGCCAACTGACCCAGCCTATAGGCTCGAACCAGCGACCTTCTTGCTGTAAGGTGACAGAGCTACCCACTGCACCACTGTGCCACGCCTACTGTGTGATAATATATATTTAGGGGCCAAGCAGCGAAGCTACCTATTGTTTTTTGTTCTGGTTCCTTTTCTTATTAATCTTCTTCCGTTGTGATTTGAATGGCAGCCCATATAACCGTTTGCAGGAAAGTTATGAAATTTGATGATCTCAAACTACTACTAGAAGGAATTCAGCCAGAGGTAAAAACTAACAATCTGCAATACCTAGAAATAGCTAGTTTAATTGTTAAGCTTTAATATTTATCTCAATGCCTTAAAGTTTTATTTAGTTGCAATCTTTCCTAGGTTTGAGCTTTAATAAAGTTCATCTGGCTAATCAGTGTAATCAATTAAATTATTCACAGTACCGAGTTATTTAAGTCCTGAGTCCTGTTGTGAGAAGTCATAAACGTTTCTTTAAACGTTCATTTCTAATTTTGCTGCTCTGGCTTATTGAGTTGGACATTCTTTCAGTCACAACTTGTGACCATGGTACTTTGAATATTCGGTCTGAAATCACATGCAAGTATGACTTCAAAGCAACATTAGCACTTTTAATTTGACTGAACACTGTACTTTAATAGTCATTGGTTGCTATTATGGTTTCACTATTAAGTATTAGCAAAGAATGTTTTTCTAAAGTTATATTATTAAGGACAAATTCTGAATGTGTGAATATAAAACCAACT
>CAIGQZ010033112.1:18555313-18570869 GCA_903798205.1 Danio tinwini
TTATTATTATTATTATTATTATTAATAATAATAATAATAATAATAATAATAATAGATAAGAGAGAGTTTATCCAAAATGGAAAATTCTGTCATTAAGCTGAAAGCTGAAAACCTATAACCATTGACTTTTATAGTAGGAAAAACAAATATGCCTAATATGGAATTCAATGGTTTTTCAGGTTTCCACCTTTCTTCAAAAAACATTTTTTTGTGTTGAAAAGATGAAAGAAAGTCCAACAGGTTCAGGTTTTTTCAGTAAAAGGTGTATATAATTATTATAAGAAGAATTTTCAGTTTTGGATGAACTATCCCTTTAAAAGTGCTTTCCCTCATTTTTGAACAGTCACCACTGACAAATAACATTTGCTAAATTGAACTGAATCATCTTTTAAATCAACCAATGTCTGTTCTAAAATAACAGGCCTAATTATTTTTGTTTCTAAAGAATTATCTCTCCATCTGCATTTCTAAATCTAAGGTGAAAATTATCACAAAATAGCGGATCACTATTTAGCCAAAATCTATAATATTTAACGTTAATATACATTATACATTAAATATGTCTTTTATTGAATAAATAAATGAATTGATCAATTAATTACAAAAGAAATCTGAAAAACTTGTGGAAGTTTCAGAAATAGTTTTGATGACTCAGTTATATCAATTAACTTTTCACTTTAATTTCATATTCGTTTTTCAATATTAGTTTTGTCATACAGTTTTGTTTGAAAAATAAAAGACTGAAAAACATATAGGCTACAGACAGAGAAGTATATGTTTTTTTCTGGCGAGTGATGGAAAACAACCTATTTAAAATTGCTATAGTCTGTGTCGATAAAATTAGTGGCCTAATGTATAGGATTTTTACCACAGTAAATGGAATTGCATAAGGGCAACTAAAATGTAGGAGAAAAAAAACTGGAGGAATACTGATAGTGGTCACGTTATTTGTAGGCATGTTTGTTCAGTGTTAGATAAAAGCAGGCCATTTTATGCTGTGTTTGTCTAATAGCCTAAATCTTCTAAATATTATTTTTAAACTCATTTTATCTTTATTTTTTTTCGACATTATGCTATCATCTCTTTTGATTGCTGTTGGTATATATCAAATGTATATTTTCTTTCATAAATACTGAAGTAGCCCTACAATGGTGCTAAGAACCTAAAATAAAATGGGTCATAAATATTTAACTGGTTGGCATGTATTTGTAACTAGCCATCCTAAAACCTGCATTCATTGTTAATACAGGCTTTATTTGAATAGTTTCCAAAAAAGTTCTTCTATAAAAAAATTAAAAAACAGGTAGCCCAAAGTAACCGTGAAAGCTATCAATTAGGACACTAAACGCTGCAGAGCTAGCCGGTGTTTCCGAATTAGCTGACATTTCTTTCAGTTTCATCATAAATTCTTTCTTTTCTTTTCCCTTGTCAGCTGACATGTCTCTAAATCGATTAAGGTCAGTAAATAATACTTTACATCCAATTGAAAATAATTAAGACCGTTCTGTTGCTAAGTATTGCTCGCGGCGCGTCCCCCCTTATCAGCCCTCCCTATGACGACATTCTTAGCCAGTGACGTAGCGTTCTAAACATTCGATCTGCATTCTCTAAAGCTCTTGAGTTTTCTCTCAACTTTGTCAGTTATCCAGGTGTTACTGTTTGTACTTGACCAAGGTGAGTTTAATACCGACGGTATGAGTGGAGCCACGCCAATTTCACGAAGTCCGCTTCGTGAAGCTTCACTCGGGCCCGTCTGTGCTGTAGTTCCTCGCGGTTTGCGTACGTCAGGGGGTGTCCAAACTCGGTCCTGGAGGGCCGGTGTCGTCCTACTGAGTTTACCTCCAACTTGCTTCAACACACCTGTAGAACGTTTTTTAGTATATCTAGAGCTTGATTCGCTGGTTCAGGTGTGTTTGATTAGGGTTGGAACTAAACTCTCCAGGACCGAGTTTGGACACCCCTGGCGTACGTAAACGCAACATCGCGAGGAATATTACGTGTTTGTTACTCGAAATGTGCCGCCGAGCAACATTCCGGGTAATTTTCGTTTTTCCGGTTTGTTGTTTTCAGATGAGTTTGCAAATCAAACTGAATAAAGTACTCTTTCTAAACACCTGAATTGTGTTTTTATTTGTCCCAGAGCCCATATTGTAGTAGCCTACAATGTCATAGGAGTACCGTTGAATGCATTTGGTTGACAATAGTAAGTGGTCCAACAAATAAGTTGTTACAAAAATACCTTAATTTCTCTCCAGAGAATTAAAATTCTCTTAAAATAAATAAGGTTTTTTAAACATGTAACTTCATCAGAATTGCACTACAAATTACATGTGGTTTTGTTTTCCTTTTAGTTCTAGTTTAGAAATGCGTTTAGCATAGGCTACTGTTTTTAAGCCTGTCAAGTTATTAAGAAATGGCATTAACGATCTAACCAGTGAGGTGAATGCATTAACATACTATACATAATTCTTAGAAAGCAACGTTAAATCTACAGTTAAATTTAATATGAAAAGCAGGAAGAACACAAACGAGGGAAATATCTGCTTACCTTCAGGTGAGGTTGTTCGTGTTTTACACAAATTCATATTGACCGCTAACTATATAACATTTGGCGTGAGCTTATAAAAGGCCAAGATCAGCTAAATATAGAATAAATATTTATAAAACTGATAACTAATTAAAACTACGAAGAAAAAATATATATGCCTTAAAACGCAAATGTACTTGTCTCAAAAAGGCTATCACTGTATAGCAGTTTTTAGTTGACCACTAGGCGGGAATCTTATGCTGTGGTTGGGAATACTGTACTAGCGAGAAAGTACTTAAAAGACTGTAAAAGAAGATAAAAAAAAAAAACTTACAAGAAGAGAAAGAACCATAGACTGTAAAAAAATGCTTACAACACGGTTGTTGATAGAAGGGATACAGCTGGGACCGGAATTTAACGACAATTTATTAAATTATACATTAATTGCATTTTATGAACGTCTACCTCCACCCCAAACCATTAACCAACTCTTATGGCAATTTAAAATAGTAATACCGAATATTATTCTTATTATTTATTAAAATTAAAGAGTATTTTATTAAAGTTTACCCAACCCTGTAATTTCATACAGTCGAAAATCTCAGTTTAAGTGAAGTAGCCTACATGAACCACACTGCTCGCACATTTTATGATAAAGATCGTATCAAATTCTGTCAAAGAAACATTTTATAAAGCTGTAATATTTACTGAAATGATCAAACTTATTGATCTTAGGGTGTGGTTTAGCAGCATTGCTGACCTGGATGCAAATTGATTAAAAGCTCACACTGGGACTGAACAAATATAGCTATATCATTTGACTATATTTATGCTTTTTAAAGACCTCTTGGTGAACAGTACAGAATGACTCCAAATTGAAATTGAGTCTCAATCAGCATCAAAATTTTAAAGCATCTATATATACACAACTTGAAGTCAACTGATCATTTCAAACGTCCATCAAAGTGTTCATTACTTGCACAAAGAACATATATGTGCCAAAAAAAACTGATACAAAAACTGCAACATAACAGCATATAACAAATCAGGACGTGTACGAAAAAATATTCATAATGCTTGTTGACATTTGTAATACAAATAATACTAGTGTGATATTTTTCAACAATTCAATTTCATTTAAATTCATTCTCCAGACCGTATGTTCTCTTCAAAAAATAAAAACTCAGTTACAGTAAACATCTAATAATAGAATTAAGATTCTCACATTTCTCACTAAACTGTCTTTACATTAGCAGCGTGTTATTTAGATGACTCTTCAAAGAGTAAGTCACAAAAAGTAAATCACAAAACAAAGGGAGGCGGAGAGGTACCATTAGTGCAACAAGCAATGCAAATCTATATAAGAAATAGGAAATCCTCTCCAAAACAGGCCAGTGGGTTTAGACGTAAAGATGATGAACTTTCCCGTCAGATGGCTGAAATATAAAGATTTAAACAATTTGATATTTACAATCAGAGCCCCATGCGAACACGGGGAGAACATAAAATGCCAACTGACCCAGCTAAGGCTCGAACCAGTGACCTTCTTCCTGTGAAGCGACAGCACTACCCTCTGCTCAACCGTGCCGCCCCTCTAATAAGTTTGGAAATCAGAAATGTTTTTTATTCTGTATTAAATTAACAGTACATAAAATAATAATAACTGGTCTGGTTTTAGTGCAAATATCACAAACTTCTGTTTTTATGTAAACTTGGAACCGAGGTTGCTGTATTTCACATTTTAAATGATAATCTTGTTATACAAATGGTTTCCAATTCACCAAAAAAACACTGTTAAACGTTTAATCTTTGAAGGATTATCATTGTTATTATGATTATTATATATCTTTATCTATTTATTTATTTTAGAATATGGCATCAACTACATCTTAGAAAACAATATAGACTATAGCTAACAAAATGATCTAAACATTTATAAAACAAACCACATTAAATGAGAATACTAAACAAAAAGCCCCAAAAGTGCTAATTACAACAACCACTAAGTGGCAGCACATTTCTACTATTGCCAAAACAAAACTACAAGTACGGTACGTCTCCTCATCCTTTTAAAAACTGTCTTAAATGTTAAATAAATGAAATTACCATGTCACACCTGTTTGCATCTCGGCTCCACATTATTAGAAAGCAGTTTTCAACTTAAATATACGTGACCTTGTAGTTTAAAGAGGCGTGTAATTCGTTCATATTAACTCATATTAAGCAATCGTGCCTCAACGTTGTATCTGTCATTTCAATTTAACAGTCAAAGCAGCCATTTTACAAACAAAAGCCGATCGCGCTAGGTTTGATCAATCTTAATAAGCGTCATTTAGAAAACCCGACAAGAATAATTCCTTAGCTAATACGAGCAAATAAGAAAGTGCCTAAACTGTGAATCAAACGCTGTGTCTAATGGGTGGAAGCAGATGTTTGTGGAGTTCCCATGCAAGTCAAGCACAGTTCTTGGCTGCAGTGGTCTCATCCTGACACGCACAGGAGTTTTACACCCCGTCTGCACCTGCTGACCGAGGCCTGTTACTGCTAGCCTGGATCACCATCACCTCGAAAGCTTGTGAATCACAGCTAGCAATTATAAATAAAACTTATTCATGTTATAATGTTATTTTATGCCTTTCATTTGGAGTTGTACTACATTGATCCGGTTATATTTAGCATGCTTGGTTCTCCTATAAACCTCCTGTTGGTCAGATATATCTCCTGCTCTGGCATGGCGCCTGGCTGGTAGACACCACATACACGGTGCCAGCTTATAAATCCCACCACCCACACACTTTATCATGCCCCGTTCCAGAGGCACCCCTTTAGAAACATCCCTTTTTGGCCCCCATTTCCCCTCGCCTCAGATCTCGGTCCATACGAGAGAGGCTGTTGTGTTTCAGAGCAGGAGAGATGAAAAACCGTAGAGCAGTTTTCACTCTGGGGAATCCCTGAGTTCATGTGAGGAGAGCTGGATTCGGTTATGATTTGAAAGAAAGACAGAAATTGGGTAATTGGTAATAACAGTGGGAGAGCACTGGCTTATATGCGAAGAGTAGCTATATGACATGCGGGAGACTTGTGGCCTCATTTGCTCCAATGGAGTCCGTGACCTGAGAGGAAGGATGGGGGGACTTTTGAGTTCTGTGACTAAGCAAAAATGCTCGGCACTTGAGAGGTGAAATATAACGACAAGGGCATTTTTTTGATGTTTTTCGTGTAATTCAGTTGTTCATTCTACAAGTTTGTCAACAAATGGTGCATGTAAAGGTGAAGAGGAAAAAACAAGTTTATTTTAAAGGCTTTTTCAAAGATTTAGGAGTCACTAACCAAATTTTGCAAAAAAGCATGTATCCACTATTGAAATTCGTTTATTAATTTTCCTTTGGCTTAGTCCCTTTATTCATCAGGAGTCGCCACAACGGAATGAACCACCAACTTATCCAGCATTTGTTTTGCACAGCGGATGCCCTTCCAGTTGCAACCCAGTACTGGGAAACACCCATTCACTCTCACACTCGCACACATACACTACGGCCATAGTTTATTCAATTCAGCTATAGCGCATGTTTTTGGACTGTGGGGGAAATCGGAAGACCCGGAAGAAACCCACACGAACACGGGGAGAACATACAAACTCCCCACAGGAATGCCAACTAGACCAGTCGGGACTCGAACCAGCGACCTTTCTGCTGTGAGGTGACAGTGTGCCATATCACCCTGCAGCCCAAGACTGGTTACTCACTGAAGCTAAGCAGGGCTGAGCCTGATCAATACCTGGATGGGAGACCACAGGAAAAAATAGGTTGCTTTTGGAAGTGGTGTCAGTGAGGTCAGCAGGGGGTGCTTAACCTGCGGTCTGTGTGAGTTCTAATGCCCCAGTAAAGTAAAGGGGACACTATACTGTCAGTGTTGGCCATCTTTTGGATGAGGCGTTAAACTGAGGTCCTGACTCTCTGTGGTCATTAAAAATCCAATGGCAATTCTCGTAAAAGAGTAGGGGTGTAGCCCCGGTGTCCTGGTCAAACTCCCTTCATTGGCCCTCAACCATTATGGCCTCCCAATCATTCCCATCCTCCATATTGGTTTGAATTGCAATTTATACAGTAAACTAAAATATAATATGCAAAAATCTAAAGATATAACTCAAAATTGTGAGAAACAAATTGTAGAGTTGTCTCTATTGTGAAATTCACTTTTCTCAAAGTAATGTGCATTTTTATAGCACATTTATCATGTATGGCCATACACCCAAAGTGCTTCACAATCATGAGGCTGGCATCTCTCCACACCACCACCAGTGTGCAGCATCCACTTGGATGATGCGACGGCAGCCACGGGACAACAGCACCAGTGTGCTCACCACACACCAGCTATAGGCTGAGTGGAGAGACACTAGCTATGTTTCTATCCAAAAATGCGAATGAACTTTATGCGCATAACTGGATTATCGCATAAAAGACGTGCAAATAAAGCAGCGTTTCCATCCAAGCAGTCAAAGCGAACAAAATTGTCACTTCCTGATTAACTGGCGCCAAATATCAACAGTAAAAACTGAATTTGCTGCAGTAGGAGAAGCTGCGTCATTCTTTTCTTCATCTAATAAATGACTTGCGCCTCAGAAGGCAATCCTAATACGCAGTGAACGCGCGGCGGGGTTTGAAAGTGTCAGACGCAGAGCACAGACGCTCTTGATTCTGGATGTCATTAATAATATAATAACACTAATACTTAAATGGTAAGGCATTTTAGAATGACAAAAACAACATTTCAGATGGTTCATATTGTGCTCAGCCTGCTGGTTTGTTCATTCACAAACATTTTTATCATCACATGATCTCTTATAACCTTATAATCACATGACCTTTTTTTAATGCGCACACTGGAATTTGTGCCGTAAAAATGTTTCCATTGTAGTTTATGTGCATCTTTTCTTATTGAATAAAAATTTTATCCTACTCAGTTATGCGCATGTGTTTTTTATGCGCATTTTTTAAATTTATGCGCATCATGGCGTTTCCATCAACTGGTTTTTAAAATAGGTGGATGGAAACATAGCTAGAGATAGAGCCAATTCAGTGGATGGCGATCATTGGTAAGAGCAAATGTAGGGAATTAGGCCAGGACACCGGGTTACACCCCTGCTCTTTATGAAATGTGCCATGGGATTTTTTAATTACCACAGAGTCAGGACCTTGGTTTAACGTCTCATCCAAAAGATGGCACTCACTGTCAGTATAGTGTCCCCTTCACTTTACTGGGGCATTAGGACCCACACACACTGCAGATTGAGCGCCCCTTGCTGGCCTCACTAACACCACTTCCATCAGCAACCTATTTTTCCATGTGGTCTCCCATCCAGGTACTGACCAGGCTCAGCCCTGCTGAGTTTCAATAAGTAACCGGTCTTGGACTGCAGGGTGATATGGCTGTGGAAATATGGTAAAATGGCAAAACATTACCAATTCTGGAGGAAAAAGTCAAAATTTTTATATGTTTACTTAAAACTGTGATATGAATTTGGAATTGAGAGTGGGAAAAGCCAGAATTGTCAGAAGTGTTCTGTGGCAGAAGTCAGCTTCCATAGATTTGCAATGAATGAAATGAGAATGTAAAAAAAAAATTGCACTGTAATAATGCTGGGTTCCACACAAATCTTGATTCAGGGATGAGATGGTCAGCAACAATATTCAAGTAGGCTGTGGCATTGACAAGATGCTCAATTGGTACTAATGGGCCTAAAGTGTGCCAAGAAAATATCCCCCACACCATTACACCACCAGCACAGCGTGCATCGTTGATACAAGGCAGGATGGATCCAGGCTTTGATGTTGTTGACACCAAATTTTGACCCTACAATCTGAATGTTGCAGCAAAAATTAAGACTCATAAGACCAGGCAACATTTTTCCAATCTTCTATTGTCCAATTTTGGTAAGCCTGCGTGAATTGTAGCCTCAGTTTCCTGTTCTTAGCTGACAGGAGAGGCACTCAGTGTGGTCTTCTGCTGCTGTAGCCCATCCGCCTCAAGGTTCAATGTTTTGTGCATTTAGAAACGCTCTTCTACATACCTCGGTTGTAACGAGTGGTTATTTGAGTTACTGTTGCCTTTCTATCAGCTCGAACCAGTCTGGCCATTCTCCTTTGACCTCTGACATCAACAAGGCATTTTGCACCCACAGAAATGTCGCTCACTGGATATTTTCTCTTTTTTTAGACTATTCTCTGTAAACCCTAGAGATGGTTGCGTGTGAAAATCCTATTAGATGAGCAGTTTCTGAAATACTCAGATCAGCCCATCTGGCACAAACAACCATGTCACATTCTAAGTCACTTAAATCACCTTTCTTCTCCATTCTGATGCTCAGTTTGAACTGCAGCAGATTGTCTTGACCATGTCTACATACCTAAATGCATGTAGTTGCTGCCATGTGATTGCCTGATTAAAAATTTGCGTTAACAAGCAGTTGGACAGGTATACCTAATAAAGTGGCCGGTGAGTGTATATACTGTATATGTTAAAGGATGTTCAAATTTGTATTCACTAGAAATACCTACTACTTCCACTGAGATTCTGAAGTGTGCATTGTGTATTTGAAGGGCTCTTTACTATCACATGAGGCCACTAGAGAGAATTTATGAATGGAAATGAAGCAACACAACCAACACTGATATGTACAGGTAATAGGCCATGTAATAACATGACAATGTGGCAGATGTAGTGCGTAAACAGGTATTGCATGCTAGCCATATTTTTACTATCTAAACTTAATACAAGGATTGTGAAGTAAGTTCAAAACATTTTTGATTACTTGAATGATGATTAAGAAACTTTTCTTGCCGTCACCTACTTATAGGTGTAGTGTCATTTATTTATTCATGATAGGGATAAACCCGTGGCCCCCCCAACCATCAGGTTGTGAATCAGTATCGGGTTGTAATAGAGCTGCATATATACTGTATATCATATAATATTCTCTCATGTATTGTGCCCTTTACGAGCCACTATTCAGATTTACACATTATTCAATTCAATTCACTTCAGACTAGAAAAAAGTGATGAAGCAGACAGTGCATCATGTCTCACTGTCACCCATCATCGCTTAATTGCAGGGAAACCAACCCACGCTCAAAAAACTATGTTTTTCAAACTACTTATTTAAAATTAGCTGAAACAACACAATTATTGATTTTTAGGGGACATCTTAATTGTTTTATGTTCAATCCATTTAAAATTGTAAAAACTAATAAGTTAATGTAATACCTTCTTGTTGTCCCAACACAAATAGTTTATGTGGAAACCATAATTTTATTACAGTGAGAGCTCTCACCTTAGAGCGGTATGGTGACCTGCTACATTAATGCAACGTGGTGATTTAGATGTTAAACAGTTTGACTTATTAAAGGGGTACTTCACCTTCACTTGTTCCAAACTAATTTTATTCTGTTGAACACATAAGGGCCAGTACACACCACACCAGGCTGATGATTGGCCGTTGTGCTTCATTAGTCCAGCTAGTTGGTTTGGTGTCCAAACATTTGCCTCTTGTCTGGTTAAGGTTGGAGTTCATTGGCCCAATTCAGTGTGTTAAATTGGCATCAGGCCATCGGCTGAAGAGTTCACTCCGACTGGTTATTCAGCAATGAATCAAGTGCAAGTGTGAAGTGACATAGCAAGTAGGGCTGCACAATATATCATTTCAACATCGATATCACAATGTGATCATTCGCAATAGTCACATCGCAGGATATGCATTGTTGAGTTTGTATTAGAATTTATCATTTGCATGCATTTTGTAATGCCTGTGATTGTATAATGACTTTAAAAGCATTCAGGTATAAGAAATTGTACGATTTGTGACCTTATTATTATTTTATTGAATTACTTTTATTTTTATCATTCAGTTACTGTACTTGAATACTGTTAGACTCTGGTAACGATAAAACACTTTATTTCAATTGTATCTTTTTTTATTGTATTTATAAATAGTTATGCATGAAAATACTCACAACACATTCAAATACAGAAATTAACTGCAAATAGCACAGACTACATCGACATTTAGTGTCAGGGGACCCCAAATATTTTATAGATTGTTTATTAGATTTTTATGGAGATGCACTCCCATCGCAGAATCATCCCAATCGATTAAACATTATAAACTCTTTCCAAATATGTTGTCATCTAGTGAAATTGTATTCATATCGCCATATATATCGCAAAATAAAAATATATATAGTAATATTAGATTTTTTCAATATCGTGCAGCCCTAATAGCAAGTAAACAATCATGAAGGAACACAAAGAGACCGGCTGTAATTCGGCTACATTTCTTAAATGATATGGATTATTCAATTATCAGACATATGCAGGAGCGATCCCTTCCATGGTAAATGACAATTACTGTGATAATGGTACTAAACGGTGCTTTGTTTACGCTTTTTACACTCATCGGAAGTTCCAGTCGCCTGTTGTGAACGAGAAAACAGATACTGCCATTCGTAGATGCAGAAAGACACGTCTTCCCACACAGGCGCAGAACACACTCTCTTGTTTCAATACGCTTTTGTTTTGTTTTTTTGGTGTGTTCAAGGACAGCTTTTTAGGGCAGATGGAACCGGACATGACCCGACAACACAGTTGGGTTTTGTCCGTGTTAGTTGTTTGTGTGTACCAACCTTAAGAAGATATTTTAAAGAAAGCTGTAAACCTGTAACCATTCACTTCCATAATATTTGTTTTTATGAGTCAATAGTTGCAAATATCTTCTTTTGTGTTCAACAGAAGAAAGAAACTCCTAACTCATCTGCTAGAGATGCAATTTGATATATAAGTAAATATAAAGCCTAATGAAATGTGAATTTGAAACAAGAAAACCAAGAGAAAGATAATTAGCAAACTTTTCCAAACATTGTTTATCCTGAGAAATATTGTATGAATCTATAACTTATCACACCTAACAGCTTGCCTCAGACTTTTGTCCTGAAACTGTCCCATGTGAGCCCATACAAACACAAAAGCACAAGAGATTTCATGAAGAATTCTTTATACATATAAACTGCATTTAAATGTTAAGTGTTTATTTACCTTGTATCTTTTTATAGAAATAGATTGATATAATACAATATGTATATTGCATCAAGATAAACGAAAGCTGACATTTTCAGTGTCATATTTCTCATTAGGGGTGTACGTATATGGTGAAAACCTGCTGATCTGCCCTAGATTTCTATAAAACATCATAAGCAGATTCATAGAAACGATAAGAACCAGCAGCCTCTTTGACCTCCTTACAATACTTTTGGAAAAACACAGCCCAGGTGGATAAATTGTGGAAAGCAAACAGGCCAAGAAAAGTGTGAATGGATGCTACATATAAATAACTGTATGATGTACAGCATTCCTTCCTCTGATAATGTATGTCGCAAAGCATTATGAATGTGATATACTGAACCTGTTGCAAACTTGATAACTGAGCAATGACAAAAAGGATAGTAAATAAACAATGCAACTTAAGCATTATGCTGGTTTAGATTCTCAATGGCTTGATCTTGATAAGTGTACTGTAACAGTCCGTCAACATCTCTCTTCTCAATGACTTACAACATAAAGGTGCACACAAAAACAAAGATTCATAAACACAAAATCTGACACACGCACACAATCGTTTATACACATACGTACTTCAAAACTGTACATTCCTCATATTATTGCTGCCTTCTTCTGTGCAGAAAACACTGTATTTATCATACACTAACCAAAAGACCACAAACAAAATAAAAATAAAACCGCTTGTAAGTTATAAGTGCGCTTGTCTCTAGGTACTGTATATAATTTCCCTTCATATTTGGATAGTTTCATCATTATTAAAGTTCTTCTTTTTCCACATTCTCTCTGTAAACCACAATATCAGTTCCAGTGCCTTCTTTTGTTATAAACAACAGAAAAAAAACATATACAAAAACAGAACGTTTTCACTCTGACAGACTCACAGACAGACTCCAGACTGTTTGCTACCTGTCAAAAACATTAGGAGATCCCAAAAGAATGTGATTACAGCTGAATTAGGCGAACCACAAAAGATTTAAATGCATTTTAGATGCTTTTTAAGTAACATTAGGACAGTAGACCTTGTTTGTGGTTTCCTCTATAGTTCAGAAACCTTTCTGATAGGTCTAAAGAGGAACATATGGAACATGTCTCCAACCACAAACAATCTTCTTTCCTGTGGGAAGGCTTACAAAAAGACGACCATGCACTCGCACACTTCTTGCAAATAGCATGAGACTTAACCGAGCCAGCATCTTCGTTCCCTCAAACTTTACACACAGTTCATTTTTTGTACAGCAATCCTCCAGTTCTCATTGTCATTGAGCATGTTTTTTCTTTTTTTTTACGTGTAGCAGCGTTATTCCTTTTTATGCTTTCAAAATGTTTGTGCATAATTTTGGTTTCGTCGCAGTCTGTCTTGAAGATAAGCCAGAGTTTTTCTTTTTCGTGAGTCCACCTGATGCCGTGATGAAATTAGGTCACCATGCTGGTTGTAATGGTGGGGACAGTGGTGGACCGATTAGTGTTCTTTCTTTTCTTGTTTCCCCCTCTTTCCTTAGAGTTTCGTCCGCGGTTCTTGCCATTTTCTCCACGGTTCTGTTGGTTCTTTTTATTTTCTCCTGGAAAAAAGTAAGATGCAATTAGAACACATGATACCTGTTTAAAAAAAATGTATAAAAACAAGAAAAAGTCTTAAAAATAAATTCAACTGGAATTTTTGCCATAGAGGTTCCTGCCATAAGAAGTTCCCCAAAGAACCTTTTGGTGAATGGTTTGACATAGCACCATTTTATGTCTTATGCTGAGTTCAGACTGCATAATTTTAGCCCAGATTTTGACTCGCTGACAGGTTTTGAGAAATCGCTGACAAATGCCTGAAATCACAGCCAAATCGGTGCTCATTCACGTGAGTAACACAGTATGAACTATCAAAGACGCGATCTGAGAGAATCGCTGATGAGTCGCCGATGCCTGTGAGATATACCACAACCAGGTCAAAAAATAATAAAGCTGAGGAGAAATTGCTAAAAGGTACGCGAGCTGTCACTGGCGTGGTACCTTTACAAAAGGTACAAATTTGTACTTAAAAGGTCCATATTATTACCTCAAGGGTACATATTAGTACTTAAAAAGTACAAAAGTGTTCCTCTTAAAATTTGTAGGTACTAATATATACTTTTAAGTTACCAATAAGGACCCTTTAAGTACAAATGTGTACCTTTTGAAAAGGTACCACCCCAGTGACAGCTCACGTACCTTTATTTCTGAGAGTGCAGGTGAGCAAATATGTACATTTTCTACCCCATTAAAGGCTTCTTTATGTAGTCAATAAAAAATATATACTACGTGTGTAAGACGTTTGGCTGTAAGATGTAGTTTGGACAAAGTTGTCGGCGATTCTTCCTTTTGTAAAGTCATGCAGTGTAAAACCCCCTGTCGCCGATCCATATAGCAGTGTTAACAAAGCAGCGACAAAACACTAATTCAGATAGTCATGCAGTGTGAAAACATCTGTGACACAACTACTTTAAAAATCATGCAGTCTGAACTCTGCAGTAGTGTGAAGAATTTTCTAAAACTCTGAAGAACCTTTCTCCATTATAAAACCGCATTTTGATGACATTAGTACAATGAAAAGTTTCTATGAATATTTAGAGTGGAACCATGCATTTATCTCATAGGCTTTACACATATTTCTCCAGTTTGCGCACAGTGTTTTGTAGTTCCGTAACATTATGCGAGCAGCTGGATAACCCTCATTCCATGTCTGACATTAGCTATGTTTCCATCTAAAAATGTGAATTAGCTGTATGCGCTAAACTGGAATATCCCATAAAAGTATTTCTATCCAACTAGTCAAACAGAACAAAATCCTCACTTCCTGAGTAACTGTTGACAAATATCAACAGTAAAAACAGAATTTTTTGTGGTAGGAGAAGCTGCATGAATCTTTTCTTCAATTAATAAATGACTTGATGAACGCGTGGTGGCGTTTGAAGGTGTGAGACATGGAGCACAGATGCTCTTGACAGTTTTGGAGGTAATTAATAACATAATAACACTAATACAGAAATGTTTAAGACATTTTAGAATGACCAAAACTAATTTCATGTCCAAAATGCCCCTAAAGATAGATGGATGGAAACGTAGCTTTTGTTGTTTTAATTGCCTCAAGCTTTGAGAGAACAGCTGAAGGGTTGCTTGCTATCTCGGATTTAACTGCTTGTAATTTTGCTTTGACCACGTCAATTTCGTTTGACAATACATTTTTCAGTTCTGTTTGGAAGAGCGAGTTTATTTCCATTTTGATTGATGAGATTAGCTCAGCTTTAATCTCCATAATGTCAGTGTATTCGGCTGACTCAAGCGGGTCGCACTCCCTATGCGCTGCATTGTGGCACGCACATGACAGTTGAAAATATCGCACATCAGAGGCACACATTCAAATGTTATTTACTATGAAACTATTCAGATGGCACTCTGCGCGGCAGAAATATGAACAGTGTCCTAAGTCGAAGCTGGGCGCCGTGGACAGCTGCCGACTTGCAACACCGGTGTGCATACCCTGATAGAAATCTGTGTTTAGAATTCTAAAATGAATTTGCGTGGCGCCGAGCAGCATATGCGGTGTGCAACCCCCTTCAGACATCATTCTAGGTGTGTTAGCATCCTCTTGATTTCCCTGTGCACTTATATTTGCGTAGTTTGCTCGCCATTTGGATTTATAAAAAAAACTGTTTTATATAGAGTAATAAAGTCTGAGCTAGTTGTGGCATCTCATATTTTTAATGAAAGCACCTCAGATTTATGATTTATATAAAGTTTTTTGCTGAGCTCAACCAAATTGCACCATACTCCATTGCCTGCTCAGTAGTGCTCCGAATAGAACCATCAATGTCAACCTCTATTTTTCAAAGTAAAAAATACATAAGAAACAATGAATGTTTGAGCGTATATACAGCAACATATATAAAATTT
>CAIGQZ010033112.1:18571269-18588367 GCA_903798205.1 Danio tinwini
ATATATATATATATTAATCCATTTCTAATGTTGCACATTGTAAGAGTATGTATGTAAGAGTATATCCAAATGTGAATAAACCCATGTGTGAACATTAAGTACAAATAGCTGATTAGCTCATGCTGAACTACAGTACTGTCCAAAAAAACAGTACTGAAAAACACAGGCTGGTTCGTTTCCCATCAGCCTCACTCGCACTATAAGGGGGGGAGTGAGGGCCTCTGGACTGACTGATATTTGTTATGAAGTTAGTGTTGTGAGTCTCTGTGTTCCCTGGAAACCAAAGTCAACACTCATTTGGTGCTGGAGAGCATTCACTCTGCACTTGATAACATAAGCCACACACACCGTCGCTCTGCGGCTCCTGAAATTGGCTCTCTTCTCATCCTAGGGCCCTCAAATTCTACCATTATTTCTACGTAAAATGCTTGATTAAAAATACAATGGAATGGGTGAATACATTTGTTTTAATTGTATTTTTTAAAATCAGTTTTATTATACCTCATTTATTACTTGAAATGGGATCACCATGAACACAAAAAAGACGGCTTTTTGTTTTTGGTGAACATTTTAGGGTTTAATGGACTTATCATTTGTTTTATGGTCAATAATTAACATTCCGTGAGTTTATTTAACTGACTTGCCAAGGCCTGTAAAACACAACGAGCAGCTCTATCTACTATATCAGAGGCACATTGTTATATTATTGAATCATGTCTATCACAGGAGAATGTGTTCTGCTCCATACTCTCGGAAATAAAAGTACAAACGCTATAATTGCAGTGGTTTCTTTTCAAAAGACCAAAACCTCAATGGTGCGTATTACATCGAATTAAACGGTATTAAATTGAACCTTTTGAAATTTTAGGTACTAATATTTATGTTTACAGTACAATATAGGAAACCAGTAACAGTTTGTGTAACTTCATTTCTGAGAGTGTTCTGTTATTCAGATGCAGGTAATCACAACTACTATTAAGACATGATGTTAATACCATAATACACTGCTCATCACTTAAAAAAAAAAGTCTCACAAAAGCCATTGTTTCAATATGTTTCTGTAATGTGCCATTATTCCCATCCAGATATAAATTGATCTTGTATTGATGATGGGAGAGTCAGACCGCTGTGTAAAGTCTTCTGCAGCACATCCCAAAGATTCTCAGTAGGTGCTAGAGTAAGTCGGGTGTTTTTTTTTTTTCTAATAGGGTTAAGGTCTGGACCCTGTGGAGGCCAATTCATGTATAAAATGATGTCTCATGCTCCCTGAACAACTCTTTCACAATTTGAGGCCAATGAATCCTGATAATTGTAATCTTGGAATATGTCCGAAAATCCATTGTTGGTCATTCAATATATTCAGCTGACCTCATTCTTAGTATGCATAACATTTCCGAACCTAGACCTGACCAACTGCAGAATCCCCTGGTCATAGCACTGTCTCCACGGCCTTGTATGATAGGCACTAGGCATGATGGGTGCATCACTTCATCCATCTCTCTTTTCACTCTGATTCCATCACTCTGGAACAAATCTGGACTCATCAGTCCACATGACCTTCTTCCCTTGCTCCAGAGTCCAATCTTTATGCTCCACCGGCAAATTGAAATCTTTTTTCACTGATAGGTTGTTTTGTTATCTGGCTACATAGCTGTTTGGTCACAATGCCTTGAGTTCCCTTCACATAATGCACATTGAAATACTCTTACTTTCACTATTAGACAAACGTGAGCTCTACTTTTTTTATGATTTTATTTCTGAGACATATAGTTTATCACTGATCTTAATCACAAAGTTTTTTTTTTTACTGACATATTCCTTCCTTAAAGATGATGGTTCCCCACTATCCTTTAAGTATTTAATGATGTGTTGGACAGTTCTTATAATATTTTGATTATTCTGAAACAGCTTAGGGCATCACGGTGGCGCAGTGGTTAGCACTTTTGGTTTGCACACAGCAAGAAGGTTGCTGGTTAGTAAATTATTTGTTACCAGCTGAAACATAACCATCCATGCAATTTTCCAATAGGAGTCTCTTACCTGTCTGCTTAGCTAATTCCATGTGGTGATATAGAACTATTTTCACTGTAAAATAGCCCAAGTGAAACCACAGTCTCATCTGAAGAACAATGCACATTGATGGCCTTCCCATCAATATACTGAGACACTAGGACCCACACAGACCACAAGGTAAGCATCCACTCCTGGCCTCAATAGTACATCTTCCAGCAGCAACCTAATTTTACCAAGAGGCTCATTCAAGTTCTGACCAGGCACAACTCTGCTTAGCTTCAGTGCATCAGATGAGATCTTCTGGCTATAAACCAGAAATACTTCAAAACTTACCAATAACCAATCTTGGCCATATGGACACCTATTATATAATCCAATACAAAATATTCCTGTGCAGCTGAGCTATACTTGTGACGTAATGAAAACCAATTGTGTTGCCATGCAGTGACTGCGTCTGTTCCTGTCTAAAAAGCTGCATGTGAGCACACCAAACAGATGACAGCCGACTGAAACAAGGACTTACGTTCTGCGCCTGCATGACAGGATGTATCTTTCCATAACCACAGGTGACAGATGTCTGTATTGTCATTTCACAAAGGGAAACCAGACTTAGTACTACAAATATACAAACCATAAACAAAGTAGCGTTTACATATCATTTTTTATAGTACTTCTCGCTCACCACCCAGAGGGATTTGTTCGTGAAAAAATAAATTCTGGTAATCTTTATTGTCTTTAAATATTAAGAAATGCAACAAAATGACAGCCAGCTTCTGTGTTCACTCTTAAATTGCATTGTTTCCTTAGTTTGGCCACTTCAGTCTTTGTTCTCAAACTCCCATTTGTAGCTGTACAGCCAATCAAAGTGCTCTCTTTCACAGACAGCCAACATAGATTCTACATGCCAAATTGGATAATCTCCCTCCACTATGATCCTGACGAAAGTCAATGGCTGTTTCTCAATTCCAAGAACGCAGAGAACGGACTTGCATTTTTGTGAAGATTAGTCTTGCTAGGTTACTTCGGAAGTACGAACTCGGGAGACCGCGAGAACACAGAACACAACCTCTGAGAAATGAAATGCTGTGTTCTTCCCTATGGTCACATGACCTTCACATATTTTTTTATGAAAAATTATTTAAACATTACAGCATTCATAAAAACTTCACAAATATACTTTGCATAATACAAATAAAACAGATTTTAATAAAAATTTCAGTAAATAAGCACCCTTAATGTGTTTATGCCTTTATTAAGTTTTCATTGTGAATGTTTACGTTCATCGTCTCTTTTAGGGAAAGTTATATCTCTGAACTTTAATAATGAATCTATACAAAATGCTGCACTTCCTACCTCCTTTATTCAGTCACACCAAGAACACATCCGGGAACTTTCACGCATCCTCCGTTCTTGCGGTTGGAACTGAACTTTGGCAGTTGATGATTATGTGACATCAAGAGCATGAAGACGCAGGAACGCTGAAGAATGCATATTGAGAAACAGCCAATGTGTGGAACATGGCAAACAAACTAGCCTGACAGATGCTCAGTGATAGCATGTAGCTTGCCCAATGGCAGCCTTTCAGCTTGGTGTGTCGCTGCTCTTAAATATAAAGTTTAAAGTGTGTTTTGCCTATATTAGGGATCAAGAGATGCAAGTTAAGTCCTGGAGAGCCTAATCAAGGTCAAAGTATTGCTAGACAGCTACAGGCAGTTGGGATTTTAATCAAGGTTACATCAAAACTCTGTAGGACTGTGACTCTCCAGCAAAAATTTTCCTATCCCTGGCGTAGGTTGTCAGATGAGCTTGCACTGACCCTGCCATGTCCACTTTTTATATAAACCTCTTATTAGGTGTATTTGGTCTTAAGCTTTCAGGTTTACAGAGCTGAAAGACAGTTGCAGTTTGTTTGCAATGTTTTGGTATGCGTCTTATCTTTTTTTAAGATAAAGCAATTGGGTTTAAGTTTATTATGGGCTTGCTCTTACTTAATGTTTATTCTTGCAAGATCTATCAATACTAATGAGTCAAGATGTGCCTCGTTCCTGGTGATTTCTTGCACTAAGCATACGGAGGAGAGACACAGTGCTGACTGATATAAATATTGTATTAGCATTTTTTTAGGTTTGCTGAATGCAGCTCTCACTCATTATTGAACTAAATGTGAACAGAACAGGATAAAGAGATGGACACACAACCAAATTTATCCATTGTGTGTTCATTGTCAAATCATTGTCAGCAGATTTATTTAAACAACGCTCATTCAATCGGATTGAAGGGCCAGAGTTTAATATGTTTGTGTTTTTTGCATTGCATGAAAACATTACATTACTTTGAATTCAATAGTTTTGTTTTGATTGCTCTGAGAAGAGCAAACTTGTTTGTGTGAGGGATTTAAAACCTTGAGTTCAACAAACGCCTCAACTCAAGTGTCAGTTAATCATGATTTTGAAACTGAAGAGAAATGAAAAAACATGGAAGGAAATGGAGCCTTAAACTTTGGATCTACATGGAGGAGACTTGTTAGCTTTGATAAAGTGGTAAGAGTGCTTGGGGAGGATCCATTCATTTATGACAACAATAATTACAGCACTGCTCAATCCAACCTAAACACCATCGCCTGACAAAGGCAATCACGCGTTTAGAGTATTCAGTTTTCGTGCAAAGACATTTATTAAGCTACAGGAAAGGGAAGAGAAACGGGGGGGGGGGGGGGGGGGGAGCTTGGCAAAATCAACACAAAGCGTGAGATCTGCAGACCAGTAAATCACCGGTGTTATACAAGCACTGCCCCCTGTGATTTTTACAGCAGCCTTGTCAGCCAATTCCTGCAGATGTATTCACAGCCTTGCTAATTTAGCACAAGGTACACTGAGAAAAAAACGGGCATTCGGGTCGTGCAACCCATAACCTATGCGTTTTTTGACACCTGAGTTGCATTAATTCTATTCGCTTGAAAAGAGGGTGGTGCTGCTTTGCTTTTACATTGAAAACATGTTTTGACTCCAGAACCCTTTCCTAACTGATCCTATCATAATGTAGTTCAAGCTTCATATTTTGAGATTGAACTACAAACAAATGACTTTACATGTGTCCAGGCTTGCCATGTCAGCATAGCTCTTGCTACATCCAAAGCTTTTCCGACAAGTGGACTCTCTAAGTTTAGAAATTTGGCAGGCAATATAGCACTTTTATGGGGCAGTTTATAATATTTCACTGTTAATTATTCTTATGGACCCTGGGTGGAAATTCTTTCCACAATACGGGCGTCATGCAGAGTAAATTTGCCTCTCATTTCTCAAATGACGCCGTCACACCTAGTCCAGCAAGCATGGAGTCCGCTTCTCCCGAAAGCACTTGATCTGGTGAGGCTGTTTGCACAGAATAAGACGTAATTTCCAGGAAAACATAATTTCTCTATAGTGTGAAGAAAACTAAGAGCTCTAGAAAGTATTTCTGGTGTTTATTTTAGGAAGCACTCAACAGGTGACGTAACGATTAGCTTAACATGTAGGCTGAGTCATGAGTTAAGCGGCTTCCGAAACTGACAGGAATCGCTTGAATATGGCGTATGGTCATACCTGGCAACATTTGTCTCTGAAATTCCGGTAGACCAGGCTGGGGGAGTTGGGGTGGCGGTGTTTGTTTGTCTGAATAACACAGTTATGAGAACCGGGTTAGTAACTGCACTGTGGTGTTAATAACTGTACTATGGACTGGGTTCCGGTGGCCGCTGCGATTGGATACTATATCAAAGTTATTGAAGTCAGACTGTATCAAAAAGCTGAGGCCCGGGGGTGCAAAGGGGTGAAATTATAGGAGTTTTCCAGGAGAAATAGTAAAACAGGAAGATGGCGGGAGATGGACTCTCAGGAAAAACAGGAGTGTTGGCAGGTATGCATATGGTGTAAGGTCTGATGTAAGCCTGATGTAAGTTGTAAATTTCGCCATTCATAAACAATTTGATCAAATGAGCCATTTTAATTTTTCAAAGTATGGTAGACTTCCACACTCTAAAAAATCACGGTTCCCAAAGGGGGACTATTGTGAACTGTTTATGTTTTTTTAAAAGGAACATTTCAATGAACAGTTCTTTAAAAACATTTATTTTGTCTTTATGTGCCTAATGTTTAAAAGACAACGTTGTTTTCCTGGTAAAGAACTATTAGTGGAATATAAAGGATCCATGCATGTTAACATTGGAACTACAAGAATTCTATAACTACTAGAATGGCCATAGCGATCCTTCTGACCGTTCATATAAGACATTACATTCATAAAATATATTTACATTCAAAGCTATTAAGATTTTAAAATTATTAATAGTAATTCCTTACATTTACATAGCGCTTTCAATATACTGGGGCGTTAGGACCCACACAGATCACAGGTTGAGCACCCCCTGCTGGTCTCACTAACACCATTTCTGGCAGCAACCTAGCCATGTGGTCTCTCATCCAGGTACTCACTGGGCACGGCACTGCTTAGCTACAGTGGGCAACCATGTGAGAGTTGCAGAGAGCTAGATGCGGATGAATTAAGCTTTGAATTTCTGTTGTTATATTTTATAAAGTCATTACCCTTTAAATACAATCTCTTTTTGTAATACTTTTGTATATAGACCTATTTCAAAGGTGCATACCTCTTTTGCATGAGAGCAAAGTATTTTCACTACAGTGAATATTTTGTTTCGAAAGGCATGTCTAAGGTCAAGTTTTTCCAATCAGGAAGTAAGGAAAGGCATATTCAAAGCCATGGAAATAAGGAGCAAACATTGAAATACATGCTGTCAATTTGACCATTATAGCCATTCAAGTAAGATATACTCAGAACTCTTCAGTGTTTTGTCATTTTACTAAAATAACAATGTTAGAATGAAATACACACAAATTTAGGAAAAGTAAGGATATTATATGGGTTGTGTGGGTTTTATGTTAACAAAGTTATTAAATTAGAAACTGATCAAAATGACTGCCTCAGTGGTTCTGGTGTTGGTAGAATGGTAGTTCTCAAATCTTGTCACTTAAAGGCCTTCATATCTACCAATCCGCAAGTGACACAAGTTACAAGGATGAGAAAGTAATTCAGACTAATACAACGTGATCATATTTTATCTTACTTCTGCTTAATTTAAAAGTCTTTTTATCATTATTTTTATTTTAAATATCATTCGCTCATTCATTTTCTTTTCGGCTTAGTCCCTTTATAATCAGGGGCCGCCACAAAGGAATGAACCACCACCTTATCCAGCATATGTTTTATGCAGCAGATGCCCTTCCTGCTTTAACCCATCACTGGGAAACACCCATACACTCTCATTCACACACATACACTACGGACAATGTAGCTTACCCAATTCACCTATAATGCCTTTCTTTGAACATGGTGAGAACATGCAAACTCCAAACAGAAATGCCAACTGACTCAGCTGAGGCTCGAATCAGAGACCTTTTTGCTGTGAGGCGACAGCGCTACCCACGGCGCCGCCCTATCCTAAATATATAGTACTGAAAGAAAATACATAAATAAGAAATGTAAGTAATAATCTGACAGTATTAATTTAATATATTAAAACATTTTAAAATATCTGTTTTCTGTCCTGATATATTCTTAAAGAATTTTATTCCTGAGTTGTCAAAGCTAAACTATTAGCAGCCATTGCTCCAGTCATCAGTGTTACACATTTTTTTCAGAAATCGCACAACAATTGTTTTCTGAGACGTGTTATATCATCAGTGCTGAGAATTGCTGTGCTGCTAAAAAAAAATTGTGGAATCCTAAAAAATTTTTTCAGTATTCTCTGCTCAAAACCTTAAAAAATATAGCATATAATGAAATACATTGAAATAATGTAAACACATTAAGGTTATTTGATCATTTAACAAGAAAAACTGCTGATATAAAAGGCAATGCATACTCTTTTTCTTTTATGCAAATTTCTATAGTTCTCAAATCTTGTCACTTGAAGACACTTACTGTAAATAAATCACGCTGCAAAAAATAAAAGATCCAATTAGGTTTACTGTCACTTCATTTCAAGATGTTGAGTAAATAGGAACTTCAAACAAAAGTAGCAATCTGATTTAAGGAATTATAGCATACAGATTATTTGTATTACTTATTTTTATGTGCTAATCCTAAAGTAATCCCAAAATTTTAAACAGTAGTTTGACTGCTGAAATAAAAGGCAATGATCTGTGAACAGCTGAATTTTGTAAACTAGTACTCTAAACAACCTTTTCTATCCATGCAAACACCTCCATTTAAATCTACATGAGACAGCCAAGTGTAACCATATAGGGAGAAACAACACATTCAGGCTTTTTTTATATATATATATATACAAAAAATGTAACAGCCAACATGTCCAGTACAGGTCCACTAATGTTCTGTTCCCGCAGGAGACTCAGAGCAGCATATTAACCTCACTTTCCAGTAAGTTAAAGCAACAAACAAAAGGCCGCCCCTCAGATCCGCGGCCAGCGACGAAAAGATTACAAACCAGCTGGGCTTCTGTTTATTTACTGGGAACACTCAAGGATTTATTTACACCGCATTATGTCAAAAGCCGTAAATAAACTAAATCAAATTAACGTGCATGTTTTCTCTGAGTGGCCAAAAATGATCGATATATCAACAAATCTGCAATTTGAAGTCAGATAACAGATTTCACGCATTCCTCTCGGCACAAGTATTTCCTATCCAACATTTTTTTTCTGTTGTTCTTTCTCTGATTTACCTTTGCATGGGATCTTTTTCTGCACGGTACATCTTTGGGTCTGGATCTCCGGGACGCAGCCCGAGGCCGGAGCGGCCCCTGTGGAAGTGGCAGGACTTGGAAGCTGAAGGGGCTCCCTGGTTCGGGTCTGGTTACCCTTTTTAAAGCCACATGTTTTGTTCTTCTTCATGCAAGGGCCCCACGGACTCCACTCACTTAGATCACATTGGACTGCAATATAAATAAAGAAAAGATCACCAAGCTTTTTTGCAGAATCATTTCTAACATGAACCAATTACACAACTGACAAAATTTTCAGACAATAGAGGAAAAATACAGAAATTGTTTGGGGTTTGAACATTTCATTCCTCTGGGCGGGGGGCTGAGAAACCAGTTAGTCCAAACAAAAGTTGAAGAAATTGCATTAGGAAACCCCAAAGAATTCACAGCGGAGACTGCTAAAATCCAGCATCACTCACATTTTCCAATTACTTTTTTGCTAAAAAGCAGAGCGAGTGTTATGATTGTATGAGGTAGGCTCCATTTTTATTCAACGTAATGACAAGCTGTCAAGCTCCAGACGTTCAACTGGATTGAGCGGTTTTCGACTGTGAGGTCTTTTCTAAGTATTCGATTTTTTCCGGTCTAATGTGTTTGGGGGCAGCAGGGTCAAAGGGAGCTCATCCCTGCCAGAAACTATCCCAAACTGAGAAATGCAAATAACAAAGTGTTGGATTGACCCACTGACGCAGGTGAGCATCATAAGCTTTGGCAGAACGTCACAGTGGAAGTCGAGGCTCTGTATTTAAAAGGCCAAGCAGCCTGAAGGAGCCAGCACCACTATTGCGAGTAATGCTGTTTGCTTGGTTCTGACAGAAATATTTTCAAAAGAAATCAATAAAACTCCTTATCATCTGACAGGCTTCTCGCCAGAGTTCCTCTCAACCGGCGATTGAGAAACCATAGCAAGAGAATTTAAAAAGGTGTCCGAGAATTTTTTTAGCTTTAGCATTGAATTGGGCTTTCTTGATGGGCAAAGACCACATCAATAATCAAACCATTTTACTATATATAATATGACAGACATGTTAACAGACATGTTTAATTTCAGTTTTAAATAACACAATACCTTCAGAAGAGTTCAAGCAAGCAATATTTTGATGGAATAAAGCAGATTTGTTAGGTTTTCATTTTCTGCTGTAAATAAATAAACGCACAAAGAAATCTCACAAAATGCTTTTCAACCAGACGTCTGATGCAACATTTAATGATATAGTGAAGAAAATAAAAAAATAGCTCTTATGATAGATCTATATTTAATCACTTCAACACTAATTTCTCACTAGAAATGACAAAAAAATCAATTTACACAAAATGACTGTGCAGCATTTGAAAGACATTTTTGAAATCATGAGATTGTTGGATTTCAAGGATCTCAGCAAGCATTATTTGTTTTTAAAAGATGTCTAATAGATGTCTAATAGATGTTTAATAGATGTCTAAACATAGTTGTCTTGGCTAAAACAAAGCTAAATTTGGACTGTCAGTGAAAATCTAATAGACTTCTAAGAATAGACCAAAACTAGACTAGTCATCATATAAACAGAAATGAATGACTACACATATAGAGTCTGTGTAATCTAATTGATCTAGTCTAGTTTTGGGCTATTCTTGGATGTCTATTAGATTTTCACTGACAGCCCAAGTTTTTAAGACAGCCCTTGTGTTAGCCAAGCTTTCCACATTTATATGCCAATTAAATGTCTATTAAACACAAAATTGTTTGCTGAGATACATCTATGCTGTCAACAATAAGAAGTAAGGCTACATTTGGTTTTGGATGTGCATTGATGCCTTCTAAGACAGCAATTTTTAGCTTTGGTTTATGTTATGAATGGATCACTGAATCATGATTATTCAGATCAAATCATTTGTTAAACTCAGGAATGATAAACAGTGTTGCTATGAGACACACAATTGTTCTGCTCCAGCTTTGTTTGGAATCATTTTTGGTTTGAGAAAATATTCAATATTATGTCTAAAAATATTACTCAGTTGGGGTCGGTAGAGCTGCCCTTCAGTGGATTGTCGTTCAACTGAATCAGTTTTACTCTAACTGGAACTACACCAGCATTCTACCACTACTCTGCTGCCTGCCTGATATGCTGAATATGTTCAATAATCTGAAATATTGGTATTGACACAATCTACATTGTAAAAAGTGCTATAGAAATAAAAGTGACTTGAAAAAGCCCATTGGACACAGCATAACAAAACTGAATCTTCTCTTTTAATGACAGCAAAAGGCTCATCTACACATTTCATGGTGCCGTTGAATCCTTCAGGCAGGGTTAAACAGTTGAGTTTTACCTTTTTTTTTTAAGTCTATTCAGCTTATCATCGGGTCTGGCTGGAGCACTTTTACCATTATACAGCAACAAATTCCCATGATTATTACGGCAAAATGAGAATAGTTCCTAGCCATATCGACCTAGAAAATAGCAGCTTTTCATTTTACATCAGGCTTAGTACATGATGTAACTACACAATAGTCAAGCCTTAAATAGAAAAATTATTCAAACCATTTAAAAAAAATCTTTGTGAGAAATGCTAATGGTCTAATTGGATTCAATGATTTATGCTAAGCTAAGCTAAAAGTGCTCCTGCCAGACTCGGAGATCGTCTAAATGGATTTAAAAATGGTGAAACTGAACTGTTTAACTCTAGTAAGATAAGCCTATTTAAAAAAGTGGAGTGTTTCTTTAACTAACATGAAAATAGGTAGCACATCCTTGACAACTACCACTACTCTGCTGCTTGCCTGATATGCTGGATATGTTCAATAATCTGAAATATTGGTATTGATACCATCTACATTGTAAAAAGCGCTACAAAAATAAAAGTGACTTGAAAAAAGCACATATAACACAGCATAACGAAACTGAAGCCTCTCTCTCAATGACAGCAAAAGGCTGGAAGAGACTCACCTACACACTCCATGGTGCCATTGATGGTGAATCCTTCAGGACAGCTGGAGAAACATCGCCCTCTATGTGAGTACAGGCCCTCCTTACATTTTGTGCAAAAGTTTCGGCTAAAACATGCCTCACAGTTTTCTATTTTACATTCTGAAATAAAGAAAAAAAAGACAGTTCTATTAACAGTTTTATTAATACACATTTCAAAGTAGTACAAACGGACCACTATTCAGTGACAAATTGCTCTAGCATTGACAGATACAGATTCTAATCCAAAATGTAGTCAGTGATGTCACACCTCTGTCTTGTCTCAAGTTTTCTGTCTACATCAAATTGGGGGCAAATGTGGATTCCGTCAGATTGAAAACGCTATATATTCATTATGTCATTATCCCATAACGCTATTATATTCATTATCTCATTCTGATAAACAGTGGATAAAGCTCTTAAATATTCATCTCAGTCTCTTTCTTTACTAGAAAAAAATCAGAAAGGATTTACAGTGGGGTTCAGAAGTCTGAGATCACTGCTCTACAATCTGAAAAGCATGTCAATCAAAATGATTTAGTACTTTACTGCAGTTATAGTCTAGCATTGAACAAATATTGTAGTTTTTATCAATAGAAATAGAAATAATTTATAGTTTTGTTATTTTTATTTTCATATTTTAATTTAAGTCTTAAAGAAACATTCCACTTTTTTGGCAATTTCTAGGAAGTCACCTAAAGTTAAACAGTTGTGTTTTACCTTTTTTATGTCTATTTAACCTATCTTTGGGTCTATCGGGAGCACTTTTACCATTAAACAGCAACAAATTCCCATGAATATTACACCAGAATGAGAGTATAGTTCCTAGCCATATCAAACTAGAAAACCTGTCCCCGGCGCCCAGCTATGACTCAAGAGACTTCATATTTCTGCCGTGCCACAGAGCTCCATCTGAATAGTTTTATTTTAAAGAACATGCGAATATGCGCACCTGGTGTGTGATACTTCCAACTGTCATATGCATGTTGCAGCCTGGCACTGAGCGGTACATCCGGTTTGCGACTCGCTTAAGGCTTAGTACATATTGTAACTACAAAATAGTCAAGCCTCGAACAGGAAAATTATCAAAACTTTTTTTTACATTTTTGTGAGAAATGCTGATGGTCTAATCAGATTCAATAAGTTATGCTAAGCTAAGCTAAAAGTGCTTCAGCCAGACCTAGAGATCATCAAAATTGATTTAAAAATGGTGAAAATGAACTGTTTAACTCTAGTAAAATGAGCCTATTTAAAATAAAAAAAAAAGTGGAGTGTTTCTTTAACTTAACATGAAAATAAGTAGCACTTCCTTGACAACTTGCAGAATTAAAACAAATGAAAGATTTAATTTGAGATTACTTATCTTATATAAATTGTTATAAAATGTTTAATATCCTAAATGCATTATTTATTGTTATAAACGTGATCTTCCACAGTTTTCTGACTGACACAGACTACACTAACCTAACCCAAAATTTTCCAAACTTCCATTCCAAACTGTATTCAAAAACATGCAAAAAATAAATATTCATAATAGCGAAACACTTTCATTTTCAGCAGCACATGGATATGTCTGATACATATCATTGTGCGCCAGCCAAAAGCAGAAGAGGGCCTAACATACTCAAGCCGTGTTTTCTGTTATAACCTCTGCTCTCAATTACTACTTTAAATGCCTGACAGCTAAATTAGTAACGTTTGGAGCAAATTCTTTTGCACTCAAGCATTTACAAATGCACCCTTAATGCAAGACAAATGTTGTTAACAAGACATCATGGGGATTTGGAAAGGAATCAAATGCACGCAGCTGATTGAATAATTGCAGCGCGGCAGCCATTCAGGGACTGAGATGAAGGAGGGTTTCGCATGCACGGCCGTCTTTCAAAACACCACAAAAACACTGAGCAAATGAGAACAAAATGAAATGTTGACAGCGAGAGTCTGAATCTGAAGCCGACACCTGCGGACAGGACGTATTTTAATCTCAAGATGCGGATCATAAAAATACTTATGCTAACAAGCGGACAGCTGCATGTGCTATTTCAAAGCAAACGTAAAGTTAACAGTCAAAAAATGATGAATTAAAGGCTCCAGAGAGTTGTGAAATAAAAACAGCGCTCCGCTAATTTCTCACTTCCCTGGATGCTAACGTTGAAATTTCAGGTTATCTAGAAAGAAGGCTTAAATCAGAACCATCTGAGAGGTATTAGGCTGAATGATGCAAGAGTGTATCTTGGTAACAAAAGTATTTTCTTCCTATAACAAAATATAATGACTCCAAGCTGTGGCTCGTGCTAATTGGCTATCAAAACACGCTTGAAAAGGGAGCAGCACGTTCAATTTACAACTGGAAAAGCTTCAGCGGCTTGAAGTTAGAAATAAAAGTCAAATAAAGCCATCCATTTCCTCCCACGACAGGAGTAAACAGGTACCACCAATCAGTTTACGAGAGGTATTTCCTTGTTTATCCGCAGCTTTGGCTCCATCACAGTAAAAATGCTCACGCACATGATGGAAACGCTTAAAAAAACCTAGAGAGTGCGCTGTTAAAACAAAGAGGGTGATTAAATGTAAATCCTCTTTATGTTTTCTGCGTAGGGTTTGCTTAGAAAGCTCGAGAAATATGGCCAGGATTGAACTACCGTGAACTTAGGCTACAATAATAACACAGACTTCCTAGAAGAAACAGGCAAACAGCAGAGTATTACCAATGTTTTGCTTCGTATTTCATCCCCCAGCCTTGTTTTTCACCCACAGAGTAAGAGAAAACAGATCACTGGCTCAGTGTTTGGCATCCATGGGTCACATGCGGGTAGCTTCGTGTCACTGGTGGGTTACAGTACTAATGAATGCAGTGAACAATGTGATCATTGCGTAATTTGTGTCTATCTTCCAAATGGTGCTAAATGTGAGAAAGTTGAAGAAATAAAAGCTTGGGCAAATAGCCTAAGAAAGGTTCATTTACAGTATGTAGTTTCACAGTGTCATTGATTTTCTTTAATTCTACGAGGATCTGTAAGATGCGTGACTTTCTATTCATTGAATAAGCTGCATATCTTTTAGGATAATATACAAAGCTGTTTGTGATGAAGAGATGCTGACTTTTTTTATAATCTAACAACAGCTACACTCACCGGCCACTTTAGTAGGTACACCTGTCTAACTGCTCGTTAACGCAAATTTCTAATCAGCCAATCACACTGCAGCAACTCAATGCATTTAGGCATATAGACATGGACAAGACAAACTACTGCAGTTCAAACCAAACATCAGAATGGGAAAGAAACTGAAAATCAAGTGACTTTAAACGTGGCATGGTTGTTGATTCCAGATGAGCTGGTCTGAGTATTTCAGAAATTGCTGATCTACTGGAATATTTACGCACAACCAACTCTAGGGGTTAAAGAGAATGGTCTGAAAAAGAGAAAATATCCAGTGAGCGGCAGTTCTGTGGGCGCAGCCTTGTTGATGCCAGAGGTCAGAGGAGAATGGCCAGACTGGTTCGAGCTGATAAAAAAGCAACAGTAACTCAAATAACCACTCGTTACAACTGATGTATGCAGAGCAGCATCTCTGGAAGCACAACACGTCGAACCTTGAGGCGGATGGGCAACAGCAGCAGAAGACCACAGTGGGTGCCAGTCCTGTCAGCTAAGGAAACTGAGGCTACAATTCGCACAGGCTCACCAAAATTGACAATAGACTATTGGAAAATCATTGCCTGGTCTGATGAGTCTCGTTTTCTGCTGCAACATTCAGATTGTAGGGTCAGAATTTGGCGTCAACAACATGAAAGCATGGATTCTTCCTGCCTTGTATCAACAGTTCTGGCTGATGGTGGTGGTGTAATGGTGTGGGGGATATTTTCTTGGCACACTTTGGGCCCATTAGTACCAATTGAGCATCATGTCAATGCCACAGCCTAGCTGCGTATTGTTTTTGAACATGTCCCCCCCTTTATGACCACAGTGTACCCATCTTCTGATGACTACTTTCAACAGGATAACGCGCTATGTCATAAAGCTCAAATCATCTCAGACTGGTTTCTTGAACATGTCAATGAGTTCACTGTACTCAAATGGCCTCCACAGTCACCAGATCATTGGGATGTGGTGGAACAGGAGATTCACATCATGGATGTGAGAGCATGCCCTGTACAGCAGCAACTGCGTAATGCTATCATACCAATATGAACTAAAATCTCTGAGGAATATTTCCAGTACCTTACTGAATCTATGCCACGATGGATTAAGGCAGTTCTGAAGGCAAAAGAGGATTCAACCCTATACTAGTAAGGTGTACCTAATAAAGTGGCTGGTGAGTGTATCTATGTAGCTATAGATCTAAATACATCTACTATATAAAATAGACTACAATATGGTGAAATATCATTACAGGGCTCTATTTTAATATTTCCCTAATTATCTTATTTTTACTTGTTTTATGATGTGAATACATATATAAATGTATTTATAGATGTAAAGACATCTACACAGGGTAAACTACATTTTACTAGTTTTTTTATAAAACAATTAGGTAAAAATGCAGTTAAAAATTGTAAAATAACTGTAAAAATTACTGAATTTATATCCTAACGTACATTTCAAATATAATTTGTTTACGTGAGGTTAAAGCTATAATGTCACATGATCCTACTGAATCATTTGAATTGGCACAGCTTATATTAGATGCATACAAATTTCTATTTTTGAAATTAGAGCGAGGACTTACGTGTACATTTGTTCATATCCCGATTTCGAATGCCATAATATCCAACAGGACATGCGGCCAGGCAAATGCCTATCTGACGGATGTCATTTCGCTCCAGTAAGATGAAGAGTCTGGGTCGACATTTAAGACAGCCGTTGTACTCGGAGCAGTGTTCACATCCATTCGAACATGATGGAGGAACTTCAGTGCTTACTGATGGAGGAAAGACAGATATGAGTGAGCAAATGTACAGGCAGCATTTCATTACGACTTGTAAGACAATCTGTATTCCAAAGTGATTATAATAAACAGTTACATGGGAGTAAACATGGTAAGTGTACAAACTGTCAGAAACTGAATGAACAACCAGTGGCCTTCACTTTGAGTTTACCATCATGACAGACAGACATATAAATACAGCGCTCAGCATAAATGAAAACCCCCCTCATAGATCTCTCTTTTAAATTAATATTTTTTATAGGAGGTTTTACAATAATATATTTGGTCATATACATTAGATTAGTCAGTACCAAAGCTAAAACTGGAGCTAATATAACAAAAATAACTTAAGATCACAGTTCAAAAATGAGTACACCCAAATTAATTGGATGGATGGATGGATGGATGGATGGATGGATGGATGGATGGATGG
>CAIGQZ010033112.1:18612675-18623951 GCA_903798205.1 Danio tinwini
TAATAATAATAATAATAATAATAATAATAATAATAATAATAATAATAATAATAATATGAAGAAATGAATACAATCATATATATTGTTTCCAATACTGGAAATCGCAGGTATCTTATGTCCAGTATATTCTTAAATGATGATCCATAATGTATTATCACAGTTAACTTAACTTATAGAACATTTTAAAGAGTAATCATAATATTGTATCAGAAATGGTGGTAATTGTGACTAAGTAAAATGATTTTTAAAAATATACAACTTGTGGCAATAATGAATAAAATACGTCAACAAAAGTCACCTTATTATCATAGTAAACATTTCCATACTAAATATGATCTATGACAGTTTATAATGATACAGAAACGTCAATGACTAATAAAGTAGGCTTTTTAAAGTGCTGAAATTGATCTTTAACGTGATAACATTAATCAATCTATTTGGTGGCAGTCTCCCATCAGTAACTCGGTGTTTTAATGTACTATAAATAATGAAGTCGTACAACCTACCTAATATATGGCGAGCCTCACATATTGATCCACTGTGGGCGAGGATCTGAAATAAATTTCTGAAATGTGTGCTAGTCCTCGAGCTGATGGCAGACACCACTACTCACTACTTATTATTCTTGATCTGCTTTGACTTGGTTCAAATGTCATGACAGTTTACATCAGTGTCCCTGTGCGTAATCTGAGCAATACTGGGCATGGGAGAAAGGAAAAGAAACAAAAAAAAAAAGACTTTAAATTGTAAATCCCAAGAATAGATTCCCTAATTCCACTGAACTGCGCTTATAATGGAGCCGACAGAGGCCTGGTTTATTTTGCGGTTCTCTGTCGTAATTCTGAAGCAAGTCCCACATAAATCCACTTTTAAACTCCGGAAAGCATTCAAGTCATGGAGTAGAGCTTCTACCTTACGAAGTTTGCGTCCAAGTTCACCTAGAGCCGAAGCAGCGTGCTGAAGGTTGAGCTGGTCCCTCCCCTGGAAACACTCACTGAGAGACAAAAAACCTGTGATGGAATTACGACGGAATGTTTATTTGGAGATTCACCTTTGACGAGGAAGACAACAGCCCGTCCATCCGTCGACATGTAGGCCTATGTTAACGTTATGTACCTTAAATATAAAGGGTAGCCTTTGGCAACAATTTTGGCTAGGCTAATTGTTATGATAAGGGAAACGTACAAAAAGTTGTTCATGAAGTAATAACGTTCTTTACAGTAAAAAAAATCGTTATTTGTAAAGGGATGGTTTAACAAATATTAAATTTGCTGTTATTTTACTCAACCACGAGGCCCTCCAAGATGTAGCCTATGTGACTATACATTATAGGCTAGTATTTTTTGTACGATTTAGCTAAACAATCCTTTGTGATTTAAGTCAATAACTTCTTTCACTTTTAGACTTCAGAAAGCATACAATAGGCTTATCAAAATATTTACCTGTTGCTCCTCTTATTGCACTCAGCTCTTGAAGCTAATTAAAAGTCTGGCTTATTATCATTACCTTTTAACAGTGGTGGGAAAAGTACAGAAAAATCATACTCAAGTAAAAGTACAATTACTTGGACAAAAATGTAGTGCAAGTAGAGTAAAATTATCTGTTGTAAATATTACTCAAGTTATGAGTAAAAAGTAGCCCTTTTAAAAGTACATAGTGTAGCGAGTAATGAATTACACTGTAAAAACGGTTGATGCGTATGTGTAAACGTAACATTCTGTAGTGCATTTATACATCCTACATCTTCTCATTAGTGACATTCAGTCTAAACAGTCTCTCAGTCATTGCGTGTAGTGATTTTGGACATCTTGGACACTTTTATGGCTTCCAAGCAGTTTGCTGCATGTCTTAAGGTGGTTCAGTATGATGCAATTTACGTTCTATGTGCGATTTGATTGGAGGGGAATCACAAGACTGATTCTTCTAATCCTCATAAATCCCCAAAAATAATGTGGTGACTGCAGGCTGAAGGAAAGTAGTGGAGTAAAAGTACCAAACAGCATGAAAAATTTATTCAAGGGAAGGTAAAAGTACAAATTTTGCAAATTAAATTTTCAAGTTCTGAGAAAAACTACTCAAATACAGTAATTTGAGTATTTGTACTTTGCTACTTTACACCACTGCCCTTTGCCCACTGCCCACATCATTGGCAAATGGCTTTAAGTGTATTAATATAAAATACCATTTATAAAATTAAGGTTAATTTATTTTTTAGCTTTTCACTGAAAGTTTTTTGGCAAAACAAAAATGATCCTTCAATGGCATTGCTGTGAAAACTTCAGTTTGGAACCTTTATTTTTAGAGAGTGTAAACAAAATATATTAACACACATGCATACAAGCATAAATAAATAAATAAAAAAAAAATGTTTTTTGACAATTCTATAGTAAATAGTTCTGTGGGCTCGTGTGAATGTTGATTGGAGGTGCAAATCCCAGAAACTTAGTTAGATGAGAGTTAAATGTTTATTTTTGGGATTTACAGAATAAACAATTTTGCCAGAAAATGTATAAAAATGTGTATTTTGTTGCTTCAGGTGCAGCTTCAATGTCACATTTGTTTATGAATAGGCTATGTTAATGTATATTTAATTAATTAATAAAATAATAAAAGCTCAGATGTAAGTAATCTAGAGTCTGAATCTTTCCTGCGTTCTTTAATTGGTGACCATCTTTAAAACAGATAAAAGGAAAAACAAGTTCAAATGTAGGATGTTTCCCTGGGTTCAACCAACTTGAAAAAGTAACTGCTTACTTGACTCGTAAAAAAATTCTCGTATGGTATGCTCAATATTTGCGCTAAACTGTATGTTAGATGGATACTGTGGCATTTTATTTGACTTGGTATAATGTACTATTCCCCTCCACAAATGCATCTTGCATCTGCATGAATGCTTTAAATAACCTCTTTATTTAAAGTGTGGTCAAAAATACTTTATTTTGCACATTGTCAATGTAAAATATATTTTTTCCCTATGGCATTATATAAACACTGATGTTGCTATTACCCAGTCATTGAACATTGGAGCTTCTGTTACTGGGTGGCACCTGATGGTTTCATGCCCAGAACACATGGACAACAGCCAGAGCAGCATATTAAACAGCATCATCAAATCGTTACAAGGCTGAGATTATAAACCCTGTCAAATCATTTAGCAAATAAAGTAACTTTAGGCCTGCCAGTGAGCTATTAACCTGCTTATGCTTATTACTGGGAAGTCACGCTAACATAAACTAAAGAGGAAAGCTATTCTTTACATGAAAAAATACTATAGTCATTTATAGCCAATGGGGGTTTTCAACCATACTATTCATTCAATCATTAAATTTCTTTTCGGCTTAGTCATTTTATTAATCAGGGGTCGTAACAGCGGAATGAACTGCAAAATTATCTAGCACATGTTTTACGCAACGGATGCCCTTGAAACTGCAACCGAACACTGGGAAACACCCACACACTCTTGCACACACTCACATACACTACGGCCAATTTAGCTTATTTAATTCACCTGTACTTCATGTCTTTAGACTGTCGGGGAAACCAGAGCACCTGAAGGAAACCCACATGAACACTAGAAGAACATACAAACTCCACACAGAAATGCCAACTGACCCAGCCAGGGCTCAAACAAGCAACTTTCTCGCTGTGAGGCGATTGTGCTACCCACTGCACCACCGTGCTGCCCTCAACCATACTATATTAAAGTGTAATAAACTCTTTATATTATAATATTTACAACCCTTTGTTAATGAATGCTACAGCATACTTTGGTATTAACTATAGTGAATTTATAAATTGCAACAAATAGTGTAGTATACTTTAGATTTTACTACAGTAAACTGGTGTAGCTATTGTAGTATAAACTTTTAGTTGTAGAGATCTTAGTATAGTGTTGGGTAATTTGTATTTATTACTGAGAAATTCCATGCAAATGTCAACCTTGCTATGAAACAAATTAAGTTTTTGCCAAAATAGCAAAACCATTTCTGCGTTTTTTGTGTAGGCTTGTATTTTACAGTGCTGTAAAAATACTCAAAAATGTCTTCGTCTGTGTTTTCAAACAATTATATTTGATTTACAAAAGTCACACAGTTGCAATTTCACATCCGTCACATCCATAACGACACTATTTCCTTATAAATGTAAAAATGTAAAATCAAATAAAATCAATCATGTTTGTTCTATAGTGAGCCGACTCTTATCCTGTTGATTAGCGTAGTTTCTTTTGGGTTGTGCAGTTTAATTCACAGAATTTCTACAAAGTATTTTGTAGACTGTAAACTCGCAGACCTTTTTCGTCACATCCATAATGCGTGTTTATTTTCCTCATTTAAAATATAAAAAAATGTTTACAGATTGATATTTTTCTGCTTCCACAACTCTGTGGTCAGTTGTTTTGGAAAATATAAACAGCTGTTTCAATATGATGTTAACTTTCTCTGTCAATTTATGTTTTGAGATTTTACTGCAAATGTCACATCCATAATGCTGGAATTGCTCTACTATAGTTGTTGCAATACCATAGCAACTATTGAATTACGGTTACAGATTAATTCAAGTAGTTTACTATAGTAAGGTTCAAAAACACTATGGTATTTATTATAAACTACTATAAATATTTTTTGCATGGGTCTTCAACATAATATTTCAAAAACATTACAATCAACCTTTTTATGAATGTACAACAACAAGAAATCAAACAATAGTGATACGAACATGTTTACCTCAGTGTTGGTACCAGTAGTAGCCAAATTGTGAGGACTGAAAGGTAAATTAGGTCATATGGTCAATATGGAAGACCATCAGCAACTTTACATCTTCAGCTTGTCAAAAGAAAAAAAAATATTTTTAAACTGCACCTTTTTAAGATTTAGAGTTATAGTAACATGAATACAAACACTTACATTAACATAAAGTCAAGGTTCACATTCACCTTGAGAACTTAATTTCAGTTTTCAGTTCAGTTTTGTCTTTGTTTAAAATGTTGCCAGATGCAGCTGTAAATTTCATCAAAGCATTTGCAGAGGAAATCAAAGGGCCTATAATCATTATTATAAAATATCATTATCAGATTTTGTGTGTCATCTGAGGGGCATGACTGTGGTAAGAGATTGTTATTTTTCATTTTTTGGCTCAGTGGGAGCATATAAAGATTGAACAGGAGAGGTGCCAGAATTGTACCTTGTGGTACTCCACATGTCATGATGTCCACCTCAACCTATGTTAACTGATACTGACAAAGTAAACTCTCCCTTCAAGATAAGATTTAAACCATTTTAACACCATTTCAGAATGCCTGACCCAGTTTTCCAGCCTATTGATGCTGTGATCAACAGTTTCAAATGCAGCACTGAGATCAAGCACTGTTGTCTCGTATATGGCTCTGGTGTTATTAGAAAGCAATCTCACTAGCAATCATTTCAATCCAAATCTACCAAGTGTGAAACTTGATTGATACTAAGGGCATCTAGAGCTTCTTAAAGCCTCAGATAATTTAGTAAAGTTTCTATACCCTGTAAAAATATCTTGCTGCCTTAAAATTTTCAGTTGAATTAAATGAACTTTTCTAGTCATCTTAACTTACAGCAATCAAACTGACAAAAAATATTAAGTTAAACTTTGTATAACTTAAAAAATTGAATTGAAACCCGATTAACGTATTAAAAAAACTTAAAGCACCATAAAAATATTTGTTCTCTTGACTTTTTGTCATTATGTTACTCGTACTCAACCTGTGATGGAAATGTGGAGGGTTCATTAATCCATAACTCTCTCCTGCCAGCTACAGTTTTAATGTTTTGACAGTTATTAAGATCCTATAAATGTGATATAAATCATGTGCCCAGATATTATTCACACTTGGCAATATGTACAAAAATCTGTTCAATTTTGGGTGAAGATTTTAATGAAGCAAAATGATATAAAACTTCATGTAAAACTAAGAACTATTTGTTTGGATTGTTTTTAACCTCTTGGCAAATGATTTCTTAACACTTTATTATTTTACAAAGATTATATCAGAGAACCACCAGCTTTTCATACAAATAAACATCCTGTTTTTATGCATGTTAAAAAGGTAACTACAGTATTTTGTGTTTTGGTGATGAATTCATACAGTTTAATTTGTAAAATAAAAAGTAGACATGTTCAAACCAAAGACTTTCCCTGGACCTAACCATCCTTGGGACATATGAATGCGATTCATCATCACAAATTCCTCAATTCATCAAAATATAAAATAGACAATTCCTTTTTATGATTCTTTGCACAAAAATGACATTATGATTTAATTTTTGACGCAGATATGGTGCAAGATGATGCAGAAGTGTATTCAATTGAAGTGTTTTTATTCATCCTGGCGCTCTTCATCAATCTTATTCTGAAGGTCTTCATGATTCCAGGGTATTAAAGCATACGGATGAATCCTTAAGATGCAGTTTGTTTTTCAGCAAGCTTTCTTTTTTTACCATCAGCATAATTCACGGCGATCTCTAAAACATCTAGATTTTCTCCATTGTTTTAGCTTGTGTACTCCTGGACCAGTCTTTAGATCGCTTGTCTGTTGTCAGGACAAAGTTTAGAGTGCGTGCTGTAGTCTAATAAAGAGCAGGAGACTTTTCTTATGAGTTTTGGCTGAGCTACCAATATAAAAGAAAATATGTATTGTTTACACCAGATCTGGCCTCATATAAACCAATCTTGCATGACATGAAATCATACGAAAAGTTTTTCCGAGTTCAAGGATAAACGTTTTATCAAAAGTTTCCACTGAAAAACAACAGTTCGCCCACAGCGCAGCTTTCCTCCTTTCTCTCAGAGCCTGTGAGTTTAAATGAGGATTAGGTGTTGCTGTTTCAATTTGGTTAATTGGGAGTCATTTCCTGTCAGTTCATTGTTAACAAGACGAATTAGTAAAGACAATAATTTTTTTAAAAGAGTTTTTTTTTTGGTTATGTTTAAATCCATCTGAATCTCTATTGTTGTCAATGAGTCTATCAGATTATCATTATCATTATCATCAAAAGCAACTTATTTCATGTTTTAGTTTTAAAATGTTGTGCTCGTTGCGACTTTATAAAATGAGTTTGAGCAAGTGTGTTCTGTATTTCATGTCCCTAGCAGTTGACGTTACTCATAAAGCACTTCCATTTCCTCACAGTCCGACAGGGGGCCATAAACATCAGTTGCTGGGGATTCTACAAACTAGATACATTAAAAAAAACTGTGACCCAATAAACCGGTGGTGAGGGAGGATTAATTTGATTGGTTGGAGCAGCTGTCAATCAAACGTGAGCCAGTGCCACAATCATAATTATTGCAAAGATATTGTCAAGGAAAATGCACACTACTGTTCAAACACTTGGGTCAGGTTATTTGATCACATAGCCTACAATAAAACATAAATACTGTGAAATATAATTACAGTTTGAAATGATTGTATACTAATATACACTAACTGGCCACTTTATTAGGTACACCTTACTAGTACCGGGTTGGACCCCCTTTTTTCTTCAAAACTGCCTTAATCCTTTGTGGCATAGTTTCAACAAGGTACTGAAAATATTCCTCAGAGATTTTGGTCCATATTGACATGATAGCATCATGCAGTTGCTGCAGATTTGTCGGCTACTCATGTATGATGCAAATCTCCCATTCCACAACATCCCAAAAGTGCTCTACTGGATTGAGATCTGGTGACTGTGGAGCCATTTGAGTAAAGTAAACTCATTGTCATGTATAACAAACCAATCTGAGATGATTCACACTTTATGACATGGCGTGTTGTCCTGCTGGTAGTAGCCATCATGAGATGGGTACACTGTGGTCATAAAGGGATAGACATGGTCAGCAACAATACTACAACAGTAGGCTGTGGCAGTGACACAATGCTCAATTCAATTCCGACTCAAGGTGTGATGTGTTGTGCATTCAGAGATGCTCTTCTGCATACCTCAGTTGTAACGAGTGGTTATTTGAGTTACTGTTGCCTTTCTATCAGCTCGAACCAGTCTGGCCATTCTCCTCTGAACTCTGGCATCAACTAGGCATTTTTGCCCACAGAACTGCCACTCACTGGATATTTTCTTTCTTCAGACCATTCTCTGTAAACCCTAGAGATAGTTGTGTGTGAAAATCCCAGTAGATCAGCAGTTATTAAAAGATTAAAAGTTATTTAAATCACCTTTCTTACCCATTCTGATGCTCTGTTTGAACTGCAGCAGATCGTCTTGACCATGTCTACATGCCTTAATGCATTGAGCTGCTGCCATGTGATTGGCTGATTAGAAATTTGCATTAACGAGCAGTTGGAACTAATAAAGTGGCCGGTGAATGTATTTTATTCCTATGCTGGCGAAGCTAAATTTTAGGCAATAATTACTCCCAAAGTCAGATTACTAATTCTAATGCTGATTGTCACGGAGAGAAGAACACAAGAAGAAACAGAATACAATTGCAAAGACAAGAACTGATGAACTGAAAAACTTAACAGAAACACGGCATTAAATTCAAGATATAATGAGTAACTAAACCAGACACAAGCAAAATCAGCAACCATACCGACAAATGACAATCAAAAACCAAAGCAACCAAGGAAAAAGGGGTGCATCCCAGTTCACAACACTGTTAACGATTTTGGTAAATTAGAACTGTAATATGAACAGTATTTTACTTTAGGACAGTTATGCAGTATGTTACTGTATTTTAAAGTTACATTGTGAAAATGACTATTAACCCAGCCTCATATAAAAATGAATTTTTTAGATGTACATACAATTCTGTAAATACATAAAGAGCAACATAAATGGTGCTGTAAATGTAAATACAGTATTTTTGTTACTGTAGATTTTACTGAAAGTGTTGACAGTGTAATAAATAAGTTGTGCGTTGAAAAAAAAACTTTAACCTGTAAAATGAACTGCAGGATGTTCATGCACTTAATAGATCCAATTATCACCTTCTTTTCCTCCTCTAAGGACTTATTATGTGGTCTCTGTCATCTTGTGGATGGACAACATCAACCATCTTTGGTCTGCTCAATGACAGGCTATTGGCTGCCAACACGCTCTCTCAGAAATTATAAATATTTAAAAAATACGGACTATCCTTATCAATAAACTGCATAGCTGCAATCTAAGCAACTAACATTCTTGACTAAAAAAGCCTCAAAAGTACATTATGTTGTCCAACAGCAGCAATGTTTGTCAAACTGTAGAGTGTCCTCTGCTTATCGCTGTATGTGGGCAGAGTAATATACAAGGGTGAAGAGGTGGTACGAGTACTATAACTGGCACAGTATTGCATGGCTATCAGCCAATTAGATTCAAGAACCAGACAGAACTTTTGTTCATATATATATATATATATATATATATATATATATATATATATATATATATATATAAATGTTCTGTCTTTTTTTCAATTAATATGTCCATGCTGAATAAAAATGAATTTGTGTGAAAAACTTAGTGGTGTAATCTTTACATCAAGTATACTGTAAATTCCCAATTTTTAGTAGCAACACTAATGTCAACAGGTTTTTTGCTCTGGTGGTTGTCCAGCAGAGAACTTTTCACATTTTATAGCCCACCAGGCAAATTTCAGTTGCTTAAAATAGTACGCCTAACGACTCACATTTATGTGAGATATCATTATTACCTTTCATACATAAGATTTTAAAATGCTTTGGTCTGTGGCTTTGTATCTGATTAAATATGTTTGCCGTGGAATTGCAGTCCTCTCAATGTATACACTGTACAACAGTCTACTACCTTCTCGATTTTAAGTATACATATTTTACATTATTACCTGGACAACTTATGTTAACATTGGCAAAGCATTGCCTTAATATAAATAATTCCACATTCAGCGTATAGCACTCTTCATTTTTTCTTGTTAAGGTTTGTCCAGATATGGGCAAAATCACTGCTTGATTAATCTGCAGGTTTCTGTTGTAATTCTTCAGCTCTGAATTTCTTATGAAGTTTTATGTTTAAACCTGATCTTTAAGCCTTTGTTCTCATGGGGGAACTTGAAAAGTTTTAAGTATAGGTATCATTGATCATCCTAAAAATGTAGCGATGATTTACGCTGTTTTTAAAAGTATTAGATACACAGCATCTGTTTCTTCTCACTGGCGCTTTGTAAAGTAACGCACGGCAATGACTCTTGCAGACACCAGGAGATGAAGGACTTCTATTGTCCTGCTCTTTTTCTCACAGATCATACTGTACCTTTGAGCCTGTAGAAATTAATAAATGGTTATTGCCGTAATCCACCCCCCAGGATTTTTAATCCAGCGCTCCCCATGAACACTGAGGCGAAGGGAAAGCAGTGGTGGTCTCGCTCATATAGAAAAGCATAATAAGTGGCTTGAGGAAGGGTTAAGAATTCACAGTGGATGCGAGACATTAAAGAGAGCATTAGTGCTAAAGAAATGCTGGGAAAATGGCTTTCTTCATTCAAGAGGATAAATCCTGTCTGAGAGCTACTTTATATCAGATACAATTCCACATAGTGCTGTTTGTCACACAGGGAAGATTTTGCAAGAAATATACCTCAGTAACTTAAAGTAAAATTAGTTCAGTAAGCCTTAAGCGCAGCACAACCACAGTAACATTCAAGGTATACTATTATAGTTGACAAAAACTACAGCCATGAAGCCAAAATCAGTTTTAATTAAAAGTAAACTCACAGCAAAAAAAAAAAAAACATACATAAATAATAATAAAAGAAATTCATACACAAATCAGCAGGCACCTTGATATCAAAACGACATCAAAAAGCGCAAATCGGTTTGATGTCCTAATGTCAAAACAACATAAAATTGATAATAATAATAATTCTTTACATTTCTATAACGCTTTTCTGGACACTCAAAGCTCTTTACACAATTTTGGGGGGAATCTCTTCATCCACCTGGATGACACGACGCCAGACCACAGACACCAGTGTTGGGCAAGCTTGAAAAATGTAGCAAGCTAAGCTTAAAGCTACTTGGCAAAAGTAGCTTAGCTACATCTAAGCTATTTTTGTAATTTTCATTTTTAAATCGAAGCTTAAATCCAGGTCAATCATATCTTAGAGATTAATAAAACTGTCAGTGAAATATGAGGCATAATTGTTCAATTGAGTCATTTACTGCAATTAATATGCTTTACCAAACAGAAACAAATGATAGTATATAACAGCAAAAACAAAACAATCCAATAAAACCAGGTGTTACACATTTAAAATACTATAGTAATTTATAGTAAATGGAAATATTTAGGAAT
>CAIGQZ010033112.1:18643951-18662974 GCA_903798205.1 Danio tinwini
GCGCCCACCCGCTGCCCTAAACCCAACCGACAGTGTTTTCAAAAGCAATCCAGAAAAAGAAAAGCCTTCACAGCAGTGTGATTTTTACTACTTTTTCAGATTTTACCACATTCTCGCCCTGTTATTTACTTGTTTGTTTGTTTTTTTTTTGGCTTTTGTTTTTGTCTTACCTGCTTTCTAGAACTGTTCTTCGCCAGACTCAAACCCTGACAGCTCAACTCTCAACTCCACTCTGTGTCTCAAATTCTCCAACGTATGCAACGAGCCACTGGACAAGTTGGTAACAGCGGAAAAGCCATCCACAAGGAAGTAAACAGTCAGCTGGTAAGCGCAAAAAGGAACAGTGTCATACCACCCTGTAGCATTTGTTTTAATAACAAAACGCAACCATACATTCCTCTGGCTAAATAATTTGCGATCTCCAGAAATCTATATAGGGCTATGTTTTCAGAATGATGTTGCAACCATTTAGTCAACTAATTCAATCAAAATGCTAAGGGCCCTACATTTATTGAGATACAGTAAGTTGTAAAACGTCATTTTCATTTCACTGTTCTCTCCCTTCACACAAGCATTCTGATACACTCTAAAACTCTACTGGTGGGTGAAGAGTTGGTTGTGGAGTGAAGCACAACTTTTAAAAAATGTTTTGAAAAACATTGTCCTAAAGGCTATTGATGGGACAAGTTTTTTTTTGTCGTAAGATGAGGTAAGTGGCAATATACATGTGGTTTTACAAGTCACAGGGAGGCAGAGAGGCAGACGTTAAAAACTGTCACCTTTACATTGTCAAGCCAGTCAATATTGCCAGTTATATAACTACTGATTTAAGATGTTTCGCTTCGATTGCCATCAATTTTTAATGATAGGTCAACAATTGTGCAGATACTGAATTTGGAATCAATGCGGGCCTAATATGCAGAATATTATATTGTTATACTAGTTATAGAAAACTAGCTGTGACATACAGATGTAGCCTAAATAATTCAGGAACAAAATGAGTTACTGTTCTTATGAGTGAGTCAATTAATAATTTCCGTCAAAGATATAATGATTAAAACCCTGATTTGCTATTAAAATTCACAACTGTGAATTGCAGTTGTGCCCACTATATCCACATTTATTAAAACAGGCTATCTCCTTGAAGGTGACAGAATGTTTAATTCCTCCTGAGGACTTGAAACCCACAATTAATTTTTAACTAAACGAAACATGGCAAAGGGAATGGGACAACTGCATAAATAATAAATTACATGAAATTAATTCGAAAATAAATGAAAGACACTTAGGAAATTATCATTTTGAGACCAGGCATGATCAAGTTGTCTATACTAGATGTCGAATTGGACATTCTAGGTTGACTCATTTGTATTTATTCAATAATGAAGCACCACCTAAATGTAATTACTGCCAGGCTGCTCTTACCATCAAACATATTTTGTTGGAATGTAGAAGTTTGAATACAATTAGACAAATTTTTTATAAGGAGAGTACTTTGATGGACATTTTTAAAAAGGTACCACCAGGAAGAATCTTAAATTATTTATCAAAAATTGAGCTGAAAAATCATATTTAACTTAGAAAATATTTTTGTGTGAATTTAATTTATTTATATTTTATATATTTGTAACTTTTATATAAGTATATACTTATATAAGTAACTTTTTATTGTAATACAAATGTGTTTTTACCATGTAATATTTTTATGTATATCCATTTTGCCATGAAATAGCCATAAGTTGCTGATGTGACAATAAATAAATAATAAATAAGTAAAATATCGACATTTGTTCATACCTGTATTTATTCATGCAGTGTGGGTTAAAGCTGAACAGATCAGTGGATAATATGATCAGTGAATTTAAATATAAAAGACAACAACAAACAATGCTTTCAACATCCAACATGCACAGAAGACACTCAAATAAAATCTTGCTTTGCCATGTGAGTGAATGTGGAACTCAAGAATGTTATGGGAAGTATTTTCTTTGAAACCTTTCCCGCTGCTTCAAGACGAGGATTGATCATGCTGGAAACAACGTGTCCAAAACATCACATCTGCCAACATGTGCTGCCCATATTATGACTCATATGACCAGGCAAGAATAGCACTGATACATGTAATGCTGAGCTGACTCGTGCCAGCAGGTGGGCTGCATCCAAAATCCCATTCTTCACTACTATAGTAGTAGGCAATATGCTTTATGTAGCAAAATAAATATGTCTGAATTACCAGTGCTTATGAAAAAAGATGCAAAAAGACAACATAGGCTCATTCTGAAAACGTAGCCCTATATACATTTCTGGAGATCATGAATTATGCAGTCAGAAGTATGTATGGCTGCATTTCGTTTTTAAACAGATGCTATGGGGCGGTATGATATCGTTCCTTTTTGCGCTTACCAGCTGACTGCTTAACTCTGTATGGTCTTTCTGTCACCAGTTTGTTTAGTTCAATATTGTACTTGTGAATTGCAGTGAAGCACTATAATGGGGTATATGCACACGGATTTTAATTTCAGTCAGCCAGCCCCAGGGCATCCAGTGAATTGTCTTCCCATACAAAATTGCTGTGTTTAAGATATGATTTCGTTAAAAAACAGGGATCTTCACTAACTGGCTGAAATACGATGTAAAGTGGGTATCAGACCAGACAAGAAGCACTGCATTAAATTATATTTTTCTGCGCCGTGTCTTTAAAATATGGAAATGAACTTTACCCTAGTATTTTCAATGGAGTTTCTGCACTAGCCTATGGCTAATGATGGTGTCTGTGTTTAAATGGTTTTTCATCTCTTTTTACACTTTAACAACCAAATGGATGTTGAAGTCTATTTGACTGAATATATTTGAATTACATTACAAATGCTGTAAAAGGAACCTTATGAAATTAAACAATAACCTTTCACCAGATGTTCATTATTGACTGAAAAACCCTAGCTGTGCATATAGTCCATTGACAAAAAAAATGACCACCTAAACCCCTGAAAGTCTTTAGCTGCATTAGTTAGGGTTGAAAGAATTGTTGCCAGTCATATAACAAGTCAGAAACATAGTAATCACTGCACATTAAAATTGCTCCTACACACCATTTTTGTTTCAAAATTAAATTACGCAATTGTTAAAGAAGCACATTTTGTCATATGATTAAAAAAATATCAATAGAAAATGCACATTTTTATCGAACAATACTGGCTTTTTATATCCTGCAAGAGTTTACATCTTGTGGTTCTGATTGCAATTTCGAAAGATAAAAAGAATTCCAAGTATAAACTAAGAATTGTGACATTAGAAGCTGTTTTCAGTCAAAAACAGGAAACAATTTTATGCAGTTTGCAATAATAATAATTGGATTTTTGGGACAAAAAATGCACAAATATAAAAAATGGGTTACAAAGTAAGTTTTTAAAAATGCCACTATTGATGTCTATGTGAACTGAAAAGAGAATATTTGAAAACAATGACATCAGAGGTGTGTAAACGCAGATTGTTTAGAAAACTTTTCCATTTTTGCCTACATCGTTGTCCTGTAAACGTAACCTTAAATGCAGAATTACATGGAAAACAGAAAATCATATTTTACTTGGATATAACTCCTGAGAGAAAACAACCAAAGGAAAACCCATTGTGTGATGTCTTATCCGTAATCATGCAGGTCAGTCTATGATGATCTCCATTCCATTTCATTGTCTCTCAAAGGACACTGGAACACATTGCACGCACTCTAAAGACGATTTGAAACAGCTGCGATGTGCTCTTGAGTTTCAAAAGAACAACATGAAACATTCTCAGGTTTAATCTTTTATCAGAGCAAATGCATTTTTCAGACTGTGATCTAAAACATTTCAATTGAATTATGGTACATTTTATTTAGTTGTTTCTGGGGCCAAATAGTGGTAGGAAAAAATTATGTGCTGCAGGTATTTCAGCTTGAAAGGGATGTTTGCAGAATTGTTCAATTAAAGCCCGGCACGATTATATTGAGAATAATTTGCTAAAACAGTTTAAAACCAATAGATAAAATGGCAGACTCTTAAAAATAAAGATTCTAAATGAGTGACTTTGCAGTGATCACATAGAAGAATCATTTTAATTCCCCAAAGAACCTTTAAGTTAGAAGTTCTTAATAAATAATTAGATTTTTAAGACTTTTAGCTCAATAAACTACTAATTTGCTGCTTCTTAATAGTTAGTAAGGTAAAAAATAGGGTTTTGATGTTGGGTAGTATTAGGGATAATAGCCAGGCAATAATCCAGTAGGTATTAAGTAGTAAACCTTTATATTAAATGTGTAAATCTGACCTTAGATCAGACTAACAGGTTATACTTATTTATTTACTCTCATTTCCCTGTAATGTAATAATTTTCACACAAAAATATATAGACACAAATCTTTTATTATTGAGGCTGTAATACACTACCTGACAAAAGTCTTGTCACCTATCCAAGTTTTAGGAACAACAAATAATAACTTGACTTCTAGTTGATCATTTGATATCAGAAGTGGCTTATTTAAAATGCAAAGGCCTCTAGATTACGCTTATTTTAAGAAAATAAAATATGATCATGTCTTGGTTTTTAATTATTTAATTAGAACAGTAAAGTCTGACTTTGCTTAGACAAAAGTCTTGTCACTTAACATAAATAATGTACAGTATAGAATATAAAGTCATGGTGCAGTGATAAAAAGAATTCATTTTATCTATGACTCCCATGAGCTTGGAGGACTGCATCCATAAATCTCTGCAATGACTCAAAAAAACGTATTAATAAAGTCATCTAGAATGGCAAAGCGTTCTTGCAGAACTCACAGAGTTCATCAAGATCATTTGCATTCATCTTCAATGCCTCCTCCGTCATCTTACACCAGACATGCTCAATAATGTTGATGTCTGGTGACTGGGTTGGCCAATCCTGGAGCACCTTTACTTTCAGGAACTTTGATGTGGAGGCTGAAGTATGAGAAGTATGGTTTGTATTGTAATAGGCAGCACAAATGTCTTGATACCTCAGGCTGTTGATGTTGCCATCCACTCTGCAGATCTCTCGCACGCCCCATATACCCCATGTAACCCCAGATCATGATTTTTCCTTCACCAAACTTGACAGATTTCTGTGAGAATCTTGGGTCAGTGAAGATTCCGATAGGTCTTCTGCAGTATTTGTGATGATTGGAACGCAGATGTCTCATCAGAAAAATCAACCTTCTTCTATATGATCAACTGGGATCGACAACAAGACTTTTGTCAGGTAGTGTACACTGTAGAAAAAAATACTGGGTTCCACACAATTGCCTCTTGTTGTCTCAATACAAATCGATTCAGTTAACTGTATTGTTTTGTTTTTTTACAAATTTAAGTGGATTGAACATAAAACAATTACTTTTCCCAAGAAAACCTCAATAATTGTGTTTATTCAGCTCATTTTAAATAAGTAATTTGAACAAGCAGCAAAAGTCTTTATTAAGTGCAAACACTTCTGTAAAAAAAAAAAACTTCAGGTGATATTTTTCTGTCTCAGTGACTGATTGTAGTTCCATCATTACCATTTCGCTCACTCTGTTCTTGTCTCTTTCAGATACACAGACATTTTTAAAGAGCCCTAACGAGCAGAGCAATTTATGTCCTACGGTGTGAGTTCTTTGGGCCTGAACTCAAAGGCTGTGCCCTTATTTAACCGACACTTCTCATCTTCGGGAGGCAAAGGCAGTCTGAGGTGAAGGTAAGGCCCTGCAGATCGAAGCCATAAAGCTGAGGAACTGCTTGGCTTTTGTGCAAAAGGATGATCTATACTGGTTGGTGGAGCATAAAACAATAGCTAAGGTTAGCGTTTGCCAACCTGATGTAGGCGTAGACAACAATCCAGTATCAGCGAGATTCCATTGATCATAAACAGAGACACGTGAAGGGGTGGTGAACTAACAAGTTGGACACCGCAGAAATTCCTCTGAAATTTTTGGGTTTCTCCAGGTCAAAAACATCAAGATTTTTCTGCCTACCTGAAGGAGGAGGAAAAGGCAATTGTCCAAGGCCGTGCTTTATGGGTTTATTTATCATACCACATGTTCAGTCGTGTCATCCTTCCAAAGTAAATATAAAATTGTTAAAAACAATGTAAGGTGTCTTCGAAAAGCACATTTCAACAGAAGGCCAAAGTCTGAGCGGTATTCAATATTGAAATCCTGTACTTGTACGAGAATTTGTCTAAACTCATACCAAGATAAATTTTTTTCTGATGATTACAAATGCTTTTATAATGTAATTCCCAGTAGAGGCTACAGATGGTTTCTTTTTCGGATCGGGAATCTTTACGCTTGTCAGGTGTACTGGAAGACAGATCTGGACTGATATTTATAGAGTAAAGCAAATATAGTATCAAACAGCAGAAAGAAAAGCTCCTGTGGTGCTAGCATGAATTTGATTTTTTGACTGCTAGCTCACACTCTGTCTGAAAGTGGTTCGTTTTTATGATGCACTTTTCTTGAGATCTGGGCTCTTGGTGAAGGAAACTTTGTCTTTTGACTGTCAAAAGTGTATCAGGGCAATTATACTAAAGTGATTCACTGTCGGACCTTAATGTTCTTGGCTCTCAAGCTCTTGCAAGCGGATGGCTGGCCAAGGTTTAAGACACAGCTTTGATACCAGCTGAGCCGTGCGTAATTGTTGTAGGATATTTCTGATTCACTGGCATATTCAAAAACATGAAGCAAAAAAAAACAATTATTCAGTGTTTGGTAACACAATAGACCATCCAAATGTGGTCACGTCATTGGCCCATGAACGTTTCCTGCTTGTTATCAAACTATTTCACAACTGTAACAAGAGGCAATTGAATCATAACTTAATGTTAAAACAGCTATCATAACATCATTTATCAATATGTGGCTCTTTTAGGATTCTCTGAAGATATAGAAATTAAAAATGTAAAACAGGAATACGGTGGCACCATTGTTTTATTTATGTCTCTCAAAATGGTCTATAGTTTAAGTACCAATTCTCACTAATAGCTACTGGCTTATTACCTGCCTATTACTAAGTTATTGGCTCCTTGTAATGATCTTATCCTATATTTTATGTAATACCTAAACACACTATACTGCACATTCAGAAATAAAGGTACAAAAGCTGTCACTGAGTAAGTATGTTTACAAAAAGTGCATTTTTGTACCTTACTGGTACTTTGAAGAAACATTTGTGTACATGTAAGGTATAATTTTGTAACTTTAAGTTACTATGAAGTACACAATTGTACTTTTTAGGTATAAATATGTACCTTTTAGGTACAAATGTGGACCTGATAGATACAAAAGCGTGCCTTTTAAAAAGGTACCACCCCAGTGACAGCATTTGTACCTCTATTTCTCAGTGTATTTTACTATCTATTATAATGAGAAATTCCAGTCTGGCTTTAGATTGAGAAATAGCACTGAAACTGCTTTAGTTAGGGTCGTAAATGACCTTCTTCTAATAGCTGATTCTGGGGCTTTTGGCATTCTTGTCCTGTTAGATTTGATGACTGCATTTGATACTATTTGCCACAGTATTTTGCTGGATAGACTACACACATCTCTCCGAACGCTTTCAGTTTGTCTGTCTGAGTGGTCATAGAACACAAACGGTCCCACTGCGTCAGGGTGTCCCTCAGGGGTCAGTTCTTAGTCCACTCTTATTTAATATTTATATGTTTGCTCTTGGACAGATTATGCAAAAATTTGGCTTGGGTTATCACTGTTATGCTGATGACAAACAGATATACATTAGCACCGTAATCGTTCCTATTCTCACTTCTGCTATGGCAGTTCTATCGGTCTGTCTACAGGAAATCAAAGCATGGATGAAACAAAACTTTCTTAAATTAAACATTTCTAAAACTGAGATTTTACTACTCAACACTTCTACCAATGTTAACAAGTGTAGTAATTTTAAGCTCTCCATTGATAACATTGAACCATCTCCCTCTCCCCAAGTGCGCAACCTTGGGTTACTATTTGATGCTTAACTAAAATAGCCTTCTTTCAACTCTGCAATATTGCACCCATTAGACTTTTTCTGCCATGACCAGATGCTGAGAGGCTTATCCATGCCATTAACACATCTCATCTTGATTTTTTTAATTTGCTTTTTGGGAGTTTATCTGCAAATTCTTTCAGGAGGTTACAGTATATTCAAAATTCTGCTGCATGCGTTTTGACACATCTGCACGCCATCAAATTACTCCTGTTCTTCAGCAACTTCATTGGTTACTTATCTGATTTTAACTTACAAAGCAGTAATGGGCTAGCTCCTGATTACATTTGTGATCTTGTGTCTCTTTCTACTCCTGCTTGCTGTCTTTGCTCTGCTTCGGGACTTACCTTGCTCCAGCCATGTTACAGACTTAACATCATGAGTGGTAGGGCCTTTTCGCTCCAGTTGCTGAAATTATGGAATGCATTACCCATAACAATTAGGAATGCCCTTTTTTTGGATCGTTTTATAAAGCTTCTTAAGACTCACCTTTTTAGCATAGTTTTTAATGTATGATCATCACCGTAAATTTATTCATTTGTAACATTTTGTTATTTATTGTCTTTATTGTTCCTTGCCTTGTAGCGCTTTGAGTTTGAGAAAAGCCAATTACAAATCAAATTAGCAGTTTATTGAGCTTAAGGTCTTAATTAATGGTTTATTAATAGCTGGAAAAACTTTGACCCAATGTTTTAAAGGAAAGTGAATTTAAAGACCTTATCTGGTGGTGCTTAAATAGTGCTAACAATCTAATTTTAATGAATCACAGAGAAACTGTGAATTCAGATTTTCTGGATGAGTAGCTTTTTGAGTAGTTCAACACAATAGGGCCTTTTTATAATGTAATTCTCAGCAATTTTCATTGTGCAGCTAGTATCTACAAAGAAAAAGTACATCCCAAAAATTTTAATTCTGTTATTAATTAATTAACGTCATGTCGTTCCAATCCCCTAAAATGTGTGCTCATTTTCAGAACACAAATTAGGATATGTTATATTAATTCCGAAAGATCTCTAAGCCTTCATAGACAGCAATATGGTCACAAGATGTTCAAAATCTAGAAAAGGGGCCAAAATTATTCCATGTGACTTTAGTTGTTCAGGTGTTATCATTCTAAGCTCAATGAATAATTGTGTGCACCAAAAAACGTCAAATAATTACCATGTATTGCCCATAATAAATATGCACTCTGACCTGACATCAAACAAGTGAACAAAATCACATTGACAATTTTTTTTTTGGCAGATGTGTTCTTGGAGCTTGTATGGTTACAATTGAACCACTGAACAAGCATTTTCATTCCCATTTTCATTCCTTTTCTGAACATCTTGGATTTCATCTAAAGTATCTTATTTTGTGTTCTGAAGATGAACAAAGGTCTCAGGGGTTTGGAATTACATGAGGGTGAGTAGTCAACAACAGAATTTTCTGCAACTAATAAGGCCAGTTGACTCATATGAAAAAACTATTAGTCGTCCTTCATTTTTGAGTTGCCTTTAAACCAAACATTTTTGTGATTTTTGATAAATCAGTGGTCAAACCTGGCATCAAAGAATCATATACACTGATGTATTGGCTCATTTCAAATAAGAGTGACCTTCAGGCATGTGAGAGTGAGTTTTGATTGAGTAACTTTTAGATCTTTGCTGGCTCGAGCTGTAAATTGTTTCAGTGAATTTGCTGAACTGGTTCATCCAGTTCTCTAAAAGAAACAGTTTAAAATAACGATTTCACACTGGACATCAATCTGGACCATATGCCTGAGTCTATAAATTACAGGTAACAATGTTGTAAATATGGTTCAGTGTTTTGCACAGACCGTATAATTTCGCTTTGTAAGATCTCAATGTACCATCAGGAACCACCGCTTCCATTTACATTCCCCAGCAAGCTTTTTTGTGTTTAAAAAACATCTCGTAGACAACCAAGACAACATAGACATCTTGACTAAAACAAGGATAAATTTGTGTTGTCAGTGAAAATCATATAGATGTCTTACAATAGTACAAAACTGGTCTACAATTAGTCTGACTTCAGATGTGTAGTCCTCTGTGCTGTCTGTTAGATGACTAGTATAACTTTGGCCTTGATTTAGCCAAGATGTCTATATATGTCTATATAAGAGCCCATATTACGAGTTTCTGAAAATTACCTTCTATGAGATGTGTAACATAGTTCTAAGTGAATGAAAACATTCAGCTAAGGTTTAAACTTGAAAGTGCACCATGTATAATCCTATTGTTTCTCAAGGAAAAAGAGTTAATCTCAGACTCAAATTCACCATGCATTCTTGTCTTTAGCCATTTCGACCTGACGTCTGAACAAAACATTGTCCCACTTGTTGCGTGATTCCGCTGTGGCATACTGCATACTTATGTTTCAGACTCACACTGCACGCTGTCAACCAATCACAACACACTTTGTCATTGGACCAATTATCATAGATTAGTGTCACAGAAAGGTGGGGTTCATTGAAGTCTATGAGAAAATTAGGTAAAAATAAATGCATATTATAAGACAATGAAAGGGTTTTGACCTTGCATGCATCTCTGCCTTTTATAAACTGGCCAAAAGAGCTCAATGCGCTACAATTTATATAAAAATAAATACACAATTACATAAAACATCAGCAAATTAAGTGTTCGCTTTGACAGCAAATGCATTGCAAATCCTCACAACGCAAACACATTAAAGGTGCTGTATGTACGTTTTTTGACTTTTCTAAAGCATAAAAATACCATAATATGTTTGCAGATATTTAAGAAACATCCCAAGTGAACATATAACTGAAAAATAATGCTGAAGTCAGATATTCTGCTTATGCATATGATTTTGATATAACACCTCTCTAATCCAGTTCTATGAATCTGAGTCCTCCATAATACACACACTTATTAATCATTCCTACTTGTCTTCTTCGTGATAAAAAGTAGGCAAAATCTGATATGTAGTGGGGAAAAAAAGAAGAATGTGTTCATCAGACGCTGGCTTCAAACCAGGCTCATGATCGATTACGTCAAACATGTTGCCATGTAGCTTTACGAGCTACGCCACTCAGACTGATATCTGTTGAGCTAATTACTTATGTTGTCTCTGTCAATCAAACGATGATTCTCTCTGAATCACTTAACTACCTTATTCCAACGAGGTGCGCTATTTGCTCTTAGCATAAATAGACACTCCAAAATCGACATTTTACCCCCTCGCAGGGGCCCCAAGTGTGCACGGGCCCCTGGGCCTGTGCCCATAATGCACATTGGTTAATCTGGCCCTGAATGTGGCAATGAGATCGTAACTGTACTATGTATTTACACTGTGGCCATATTCATCTATGTAAACACACAAATACAACATTAACATTATAGCAGACACTGTAAAAAAGTCATTACCAGCCACTAGACTTTTCTGACAGGGTATTCGAGTGTCATCTAAGGGGTATAATAGGGATTGGGCCTTAGTGCGATTAAAGTGGTTGCCTCCTTGTTTTCTCTAGCTTGCAAAATATGTATTTAATTGTGTTTTGTTACTTGGAATCACTCCACGGAGTTTGTACTGCATCTTAATCCTTTATTATCACATATTGAATCTAATGCCACGTTGAAAACCACGTTGAAGCCACGTTGACGTGTGCTGCTTTGTTTACAGATTTAAATGCATTTGTGAGCTCGCAATCCTTTGCCGTTTGTCATTGCTTTAGCCATTGTCAGCTGTTCCTACACATGTGCAGTGGTCAAGTTTCAAAATAGTTCAGGTTTTGCCACTGTGTGAATTAATACTGAATGTGTGTCATGGTTAAGAATAGAGCAATATGCCGGTGTTTAACTGCATTGCTTTAATGCACTCCTGCATTGGGCTCACACATACACTCTGCACTCTAACTACTTTAACACAGTTGATAAGTTGTGGCGGGCATTTCTCTCGCACTGAACGCAGTTGACCAATCGCAACAGACTGGGTCATTGGACCAATCAGCGCAGATTAGCATCGCGCTAAGGAGGGGATTGAGAACAAATTAATCGCTAAACGAATCAAATGGGAATCGTTGGCGTAATTAGGTAAAAAAAAAATGCATATTTATCATTCATTCATTCAAATTCTTTTCGGCTTAGTCCCTTTATTAATCTGTTGTCACCAAAGTGTAATTAACCGCTAACTCATCCAGCATATGTTTTAGCAGCGGATGTACTTCTAGCTGCAACCCATCACTGGGAAACATCCATACACATTCATTCACACACATACACTACTGACAATTTTAGCTTACCCAGTTCACCTGTACTGCATTTCTTTGGACTTGTAGGGGAAACCGGAGCACCCGAAGGAAACCCACGCAAACACGGAGAGAAAATACAAACTCCACACAGAAACACCAACTGACCCAGCTGGGGCTCGAACCAGCATAATGCATATTATAAGAATGAAAAGAATTATATTAATGAAAGTGTTTTTGACCTTGCATGCATATCAGCCTGTTGTTGGAGCCCCCCAAAACCAAAATATGACTTTTTTTAATGCATAATAAGGGACTCTTTAAACTCTAAAAAGCACAGTGAACATAATCCAAATCCACCCACTGCTCAAAACACTTGAGTTTTAGATATAATGAAATGTGAGTGCAGTTGTATAGGGAGTTAGATATTTGCTCTGATAAATGTATACAATATGTCATTGATTATAAAAGATGAACTTGGGATGAGTGAGGAATAAAATTAATGGCTGCATTTTAAAATGGGATATTTACAACATCTGCTACACATAACTCAAATTTGGTTTCAAGTACCTTTTATTGCAACTGCGCTATGCAGGACCACTGTAATGAGATCCAAATCAACGTATAGAAAAACTCTTGCATGTCTTCTAATACCACTATTATCTTAATGTTCATCTTTCCTGTTGCTTTTTTTAACATGCATTTTATTTTAGTGAAATATAGACAACATCAAAAACCGTATATTTCACCAAATAAGCACTTCTCGATGTTTTCTAATTTTGTTCTTTGTACTGTAGATCGTGTTTCCACTGCTTTGGACAAAATCAAAGAAACCAGGCTAATATTTCCTAAATGTGTTTTGCTTGGAACGCTCTGTACTGCAATCCAAGAGTTATAGTTAATGCTTCCAAATGAGTAGTTATTAACTGAATAAAATCTCCTTTCTCAAGCCTTTTGAAAAGTGGGCTAATGCACAAGGCTTTGATCATTTCAAGCAGAACAGCACGGAAAAAGTTGAACATCTTATCTTACTGGGTAGTACATCAATTGTCCTGGCGTCCCGAGAAAGAATTTTCTGTGAAAGGGAAATTACTTGTGGTCACTTTTAATAAAATATATACTGTGTTACTTCTTGGTCACTACTGTAAATTGGAATTAATTCAAATCAGTATGGACATTTTTCCTTTTTAAATGATTTTAGCTTACTGATGAAGAATGCTGCTTTGTTTTTATGAAACATCATGCAAGGCCTGCTCTCCAATGCATTATTTATTGGCCCAAGGGGATATATAAAATGTTAAATCTTAAGAATTCACATCAGAAATGGTGGTTATCTTGCCCCTTCCCAGCATCTGACTAACAATATGTTGTTGTTTTTAAATATTATTATGAATTTATTGGTAATATTTTTACTTAATACCTCTCTACAGATGGTTTGGAATGGTTAAAGGTGTTAATCAATGCAAATGTCCTCGTTTTCACTCAGGAGTCTCCATCCTGCCAGTATCAACTCTTGTGCTTTTTACATTATGAGATTAATGAGTTCAATTTACGTGAAATGGAAGGGATTGTGAGAAACGTTCTGCTTAAGCTTTTTAAGCATTTGGTTGTTCTAGTTTTGCACCTCAGGTTATTATTTTTTTCTTCACTCTGATGCAAAATCCTGCATAAATCCATTAAAAAAATGCACTGTACAATTAGTTACTTTAAAAAAGGGAGTAACCTCATTGCCTTAAAAACAACAAGTTGAATTTACTTTAAAAGGTCAGTTCTAAATCTAGATTGATTAAGTAAAATATTTCCCATATATCACCTAAATGACAGATGTGGTGGGGCAGAAGGGACTTTGGCACATTTATTTTGGTTTTGTCCCGTTCTTCATGAGCTTTGGTCCAACAATTTACAATTGTTTTCCAGTGCTTTTGGAACCAATATCCAACCTGACTACAATTTGGATATTTTTGTATATTGTAATATAATGGACACCTTTATGTTAACCCAACAGCAAGCCATGATGGTTGGCATGATTACAGCTTTAAAAGTTATCTTACTTAATTAGAAATCTCCAAAGGCTTTCTGTTATCAGAGATGCTTGAACTAGTTGCTTTATGTCATTTAAATGGAACAACTATGTCTTGAAACTCCACAGAAAAAAGCTGAAAGCACATGGGGACTGATCTTAAGTCTCTTGGCAATAGCATTTTAAGTTTGTAAATACACCATTATATAGTCAAAGCCATATGTCACTGGCTTTGTAAAAATTTTAGTTGTCAACTCTTGTTTATATATTTGTGTGTGTGTGTGTGTGTGTGTGTGTGTGTGTGTGTGTGTTTATTTATATATAATATATTTTTATATAATGTGACGCAGTGGCGCAATAGGTAGTGCTGTTGCCTCACAGCAAGAACGTCGCTGGGTCGCAGGTTCGAACCTCGGCGTTTCTGTGTGGAGTTTGCATGTTCTCCCTGCGTTCGCGTGGGTTTCCTCCGGATGCTCCGGTTTCCCCCACAGTCCAAAGACATGTGGTACAGGTGAACTGGGTAAGCTAAATTGTCCGTAGTGTATGAGTGTGAATGAGTGTGTGGATGTTTCCCAGAGATGGGTTGCGGCTGGAAGGGCATCCGTTGCGTAAAATTGTGCTGGATAAGTTGGTGGTTCATTCCGCTGTGGCGACCCCAGATTAATTAAGTTACTAAGCCGAAAAGAAAATGAATGAATGAATATATTTATATATACATACACTTACCGGACACTTTATTAGGTACACTTTTATTAGGTAACTGTTTGTTAACGCAAATTATAAATCAGCCAATCACATGGCAGCAACTCCATGCATTTAGTCTTGAAGACATGGTCAAGACGATCTGCTGCAGTTCAAACTGAGCATCAGAATGGGGATAAAAAAGATGATTTAAGTGACTTTGAACGTGGTATGGATGTTGGTGCCAGATGGGCTGGTCTGAGTACTTCAGAAACTGCTGATCTACTAGGAATTTCGCACATAACCAACTCTAGGGATTACAGAAAATGGTCAGAAATAGAGAAAATATCCAGTGAGTGGCAGTTCTGTGGGCACAAATGCCTGATGCTAGAGGTCAGAGGAAAATGGCCAGACTAGTTTAAGCTGATAGGAAGGCAACAGTAACTCAAATAACTACAACCGAGGGATGCAGAAGAGCATCTCTGTAAGCACAACACATCCAACCTTAAGGCGGATGAGCTACAGCGGCAGAAGACCACACTAGGTCCCACTTCTGTTATAAGAACAGGAAACTGAGGCTACAATTCACACAGGCTCACCAAAATTGGACAATAGAAGATTGGAAAAATTGTTGCCTGACCTGATGACTCTCAATTTCTGATGCAACATTCGGATTAGGGTCAGAATTTGGCGTCAACAATATGAAAGCATGGATCATTCCTGCCTTGTGTCAATGGTTCAGGCTGGTTGTGGTGGTGTAATGGTGTGGAGGATATTTTCTTGGCAGACTTTGGGCCCATTAGTACCAACTGAGCATCGTGTCAACGCCACAGCCTACCTGAGTATTGCTGCTGACCATGTCCACCCCTTTATGACCACAGTATTCCATCTTCTGATGGCTACTTTCAGCAGGATAACGTGCCATGGCATGAAGCATGAATCATCTCAGACTGGTTTCTTAAACATGACAATGAGTTCACTGTACTCAAATGGACTCCACAGTCACCAGAACTCAATCCAATAGAGCACCTTTGTGATGTGGTGGAATGGGAGATTCACATCATGGATGTGCAGCCAAAAAATATGCAGCAACTGCGTGATGCTGTCATGTCAATATGTACCAGGGATATTTCCAGTACCTTGCTGAATCTATGCAACAAAGGATTAAGGCAGTTCTGAAGACAAAAGAGCGTCCAACCTGGTACTAGTTGTACTAGTGTGTGTGTGTGTGTGTGTGTGTGTGTGTGTGTGTGTGTGTGTGTGTGTGTGTGTGAAGGTGTTGGAAGGAGGGGTTGGCTGGGGGTGGGGGGTGTTATTGTCAATTATTCTGCACTATTTTTTCTTCTCTTTATTGATATTGCACTGTTTTGTTAAATATATTATAAGTGTTAAATAAAATAATATAAAAAAGTGAGTAAATCTATTGTAACTTCACTGTAAAAAACACACACACAATCCCTTAATATAGTCCCAATGAAAATGGATTAGGTTAACTAAATGTTTTTTACAATTTCAAGTTTATTGAACATAAAACAATTAGGCTGCCCCCCAAAAAAACGTAATAATTGTGCTGTTTCAGCTCATTTTAATTAAGTAGTTACTTAATTTTTCCAGCATATAATTAATTTACTTAATAATTTAAAGCAACGGTTTACTTACTTAGGTTTACTTACTTTTTAGAGTAATGTCAACTAATCACTTAAAGCAATGTAAATAAAAAGTAATTAATTTGTACAGTGTATGTATGCACACATGGATTTTCACCTTACAAACGTCAGTGACATCATAACCTTTGAATGATCTGTTGTTTTTGCGAGATGTTTCAGATGGCTCTCGTTGTTTTAGAGCTCTTGGTATGTAAAAATTATAGATCAAATCCAGTTAGGAGATCACATCGCTGAACAGAAAGTTCAGACGCTTCATTGTGTGCCAGCAATGCTGAACAAATACTGTTAAAAATACCTTTAGACAGATCATACTGGTTGATATCTCCCTTAATTTGATCTTTTCTGCATAATCTCTTCACAAATCGTTATGTCAGGTTATTGCTGTAACTGATTAATCATGACTGCTTCCTAATGTCTGCACCATTATTTCATCAGACGAAGAGTAATTTGAGTATATTTGTGTAATTATCACAAAAGGTGATTTTGAAAATGAAATAATGATTAATAATAAAACATGAGCTGTCATTGATCTATGTACTTGATTTGTGCCTTTGCTTGCCCTGAAGATTTCAGGATCTGCAATGTGGTTATTGGACATATCTGACAACTTGTTAGGACTGGAGAGGCTGTTGCGAACATAATCCAAAATAAACATTTTTTTTAAGTTAAGCATTTTTTTTTCACTGTCTGAAGCAGGAACAGATGTATGATCCAGCTGATGAATTGAAACCATCTGAAACAACTCGTACAATCTTGCTCCATAAATATACCTTTCAACATGTTTAGTGTGAGATCGAGAAAAAAAAAAAAACAATAAGGAGAAGAAGCAACTTGTTTGCCAGCCTTGGTTTTACTGTTTCTTTGAGGCAGATGGTGAGCAAGTGCTGCTCCCGACAGTCTTATTATACCGGTTTTGTTTGTTTACCCTAAAAATAAATATACTTTCTTATGAGCTTTAAAGAGTGTAGACCATAACATCTGAAGGGCTACATGATTTCACTTTAATTTCACAGAATTACTGTGTTTTAATTCAAACCCTCTGGGTCATGGCACCAGATTTAAAATCGAATCGAATTTAAAAATGGACATTTAAAAACACATTTTGTGTATGAAGTTAACTCATATTCTTTCAGATTGTGAAAAACATGCTTAATCAAAGCAATTCATTAATAGACTCATTTCTCAACATATCTGTATCAATGTTATGCACACTACACAGTGGATGGAGTAACCATTTTTCTACACTACCTGACAAAAGTCTTGTCTATCTAAGTTTTAGGAACAACAAATAATAACTTGACTTCTAGTTGATTGTTTGATATCAGAAGTGGCTTATATAAAAGACAAAGGCCTCTAGATTACGCTTATTTTACCAAAATAAAATTTGATCATGCCTTTATTTTTAATTATTTAATTGGGACAGTAAGGTCTGACTTTGCTTAGAAAAAAGTCTTGTCATTTAACAGAAATAATGTACAGTATAGAATATAAAGTCATAATGCAGTGGAAACAAAATTAATATTGTGTATGACTCCCATGAGCTTGGAGGACTGCATCCATACATCTCTGCAATTACTCAAATAACTTATTAATAAAGTCATCTGGAATGGCAAAGAAAACATTCTTGCAGCACTCCCAGAGTTTATCAAAATTATTTGGATTCATCTTCAATGCCTCCTCCTTCATCTAACACCAGACATGCTCAACAATTTTGATGTCTGGTGACTGGGCTGGCCAATCCTGGAGCACCTTGACCTTCTTTGCTTTCAGGAACTTTGATGTGGAGGCTGAAGTATGAGGAGCACTATCCTGCTGAAGAATTTGCCCTTTCCTGTGGTTTGTAATGTAATGGGCAGCACAAATGACTTTATACCTCAGACTGTTGATGTTGTCATCCACTCTGCAGATCTTTTGCATGCCCCCATACTGAATGTCACCCCAAACCATGATTTTCCCTTCACCAAACTTGATGGATTTCTGTGAGAATCTTGGCTCCATGCATGTTCCAATAGGTCTTTTCTGCACTATATGTGAGGCTTGGGATGCAGTTAAACAGATGATTCATTGGAAAAATCTTCCTTCTGCCACTTTTCCAAATAATCAAATAGAAGTCAAGTAGTTATTTGTTGCTTTTACAACTGGGATGACAAGACTTTTGTAAGGTAGAGTATAATGGATTGATATTTGCTGAATGAGAATATTCATCTAACAGGTTACAGTAAGTAAACCACAACTTTAAATTTCAATGAATGAAATTAGCTTTGTAGCAACAAATAAAGCAATTTTGAAATGGAAAGTTCAACATGTGTTTTTTACTATTCAAACAAATATTCCTTAACTTTAAACATTTGTGTTTGCAAAATTTAATTTAATTTAATTTAATTTAATTTAATTTAATTTAATTTAATTTAATTTAATTTAATTTAATTTAATTTAATT
>CAIGQZ010033112.1:18662984-18687847 GCA_903798205.1 Danio tinwini
TTTAATTTAATTTAATTTAATTTAATTTAATTTAATTTAATTTAATTAAGGCGGCACGGTGGCACAGTGGGTAGTCAAATCGCCTGACAGCAAGAAGGTGGCTGGTTCGAACCTCAACAATTGGCATTTCTGTGTGGAGTGTTTGCTGCGGGTGCTCAGGTTTCCCCCACAACTCCAAAAACATGTGGTATAGGTGAATTGGGTAAGCTAAATTGTCTGTAGTGTATGTGTGTGAATGAGTGAGTATGGATGTTTTCCAGTGATGGGTTAAAGCTGGAAGGGCATCTGCTGTGTAAAACATATGCTGGATAAGTTGGCGGTTTATTTCGCTGTGGCGACCCCAGATTAGTAAAGGGACTAAGCCAAAAAGAAAATGAATGAATTCAATTCAATTCAATTCAATTCAATCTCACTGAGATATTTTCTGAGAAGTCTAAAACAAAATTTCTCTGATGAATTATAATAATAATAGTGATAAACTTTACCCAAAAACACTTTTAAAAAAATTATCAAAAGAAACGGAATTACCCAAGGATTTTCTGCCTGTTTTTATTGCCCAATCACAAAAGTCTGTCTATTTTCTGTGTTTGTCAGCTTGTTAAAAGAAAGTGGAAGTATGTGAAGGAAATGTGTTTGCTATGCACAAAGCCTTTAGAACTGCTAATGTGAAAAAGAGCTAATGAAGCGCGTAGATCTGTGACCTTAAACACACCCGGTGTACTAGAAATGTCAATATGCTTGTAATTATTATGTCACGATCTAGTAAATTATGACTAAGCCCACACGGAATCTGCATGCGCAGAATTCCGCAGATTGTTCAGATTTTCCGCAGATTTCTGCAGATTTTTAGCCCATCATTAATTCTGTTTATTTACTTACAGTTAACTATTTACTGTTAATCTTATTGGATTTGCATTTTAAACATTAAATAAAAGTTAAAAAGATATTATTTTTTATTTTACATTTTAAGGTTTTAGTTATGATACTCCTAAAATCATTTCAGCAGAAATCAGCAGATTTTTACCAAAATTCTCTGCAGAAATAGCAAAAAACATCCGCAGATTCCGTCTGGCCCTAATTATGACTTACAAAGTGCAGATGAGACAAAGCTGGTGAAATATCAGTTGAATAGTCTAATCTTAATGCCTAATTCCCCAAAAGCATTGTTCTCTATGTTTTGATGAGTGTATTGTCTGTTTACTCATTCTCTTATTCTTCCAGCAGTTCAAGTGTACTCCAGTAGCATGGCAGTAGTAGGAAACATATTGCATGTTGCATAATAACTGCAAAAACAAGGGAACAGTCTTCAAATTAGATGGTTTATGACTCAAAGTGTCTCTTTTATTAAGATATATAAAGTCCCCAATTCCTTAGACCTCTCATTGTACATGCACACTGTCCATCTGTTAAGTTTCCATGCACTTTTGAAAAGCAGAGCCTATAATGCCTATACATAAAACACATTTCCCTCCAAAATACCTTAATTTAATTAAATGTTAATTATTTTTATCGCGGAAATGTATTATATTAATATTTTCACTGACAGCCCAAATTGATCTTTGTTTTAGCTAAGCCATCTAGATGTATTTTAGATGTGTATTAGAAGTCAAAACTAACCATATTGATTTTGTTAGCTCACATTGCTAGTTTTGTAGTGAACAATTCATCTGTGCATGTCATTAAGAAAAAAAAAGTTTGCTCATGTAATCTAAAACTGAAATCTGAAAATGCACTTCCTGTTTGCTTTTAGTTAAAGTCCCAATAAACCGGAAGCTGCGATCATTATTATTATTTTTTTCGTATTGTGAGGCAGTTTCTAGAGAAACAGAATATTAAATGAGCAAACAGTGGGCGTGGCTTGTTTTTTCTACCGCGGGCTGAATGAATGTAGTAAAGTAGACATTTCATTCAGAAAGATCAGGAAAGGGGTTTTAGAAGAGTTGTTACAACCTAACGGACACCCCCTGCTCACAGTTTCTGTTTGTTGTCAAAACTGACAGTTAAACCAGCGTGGATAAATATGTTAGTCACACCCATTACATCAAAATCATGTAATCTGAGAATTTAACTGAAAACAAACAGGAAGTGCATTTTCGGATTTCAATTTTAAATTAAAAGGACAACCAAAATTTTTTTTCTAATGACATGCACAGGTGAATTGTTCACCACAAAACTGGCAATGTGAGCTAACAAAATCATATGGTTAGTTTTGATTTCTTGGGGACTTTAAATTCTCAGATTACGTCTGTCTGAGGTATTGGGCGTGGCTAACATACTTAACCACACCCCTTCAACTGTCAGTTTTGACAGTGCTATGACAGCAAACAAAAATGGTGATGAGGAGGGGCCTGTTAGGTTGGAATAACTCTCCCAAAACCCTTTTCCTGATGTTTCTGAATGAAATGCCTGCAGTAGAAAAAATAAAGCCACGCCCACTGTTTTCTCATTTATTACTCAATTTCTCTGGGAACTGCATCACAATAGAAAAAAAATTGTCATAGCTTCCAGTTCATGCAGACTTTAAACACAAAATTGCTTGGTTCATTTTTAGATTTTAAAAAAAGATTGCAAGCTAAGTAGTTTTTTTTTTTTCATTTTTTTGATGCACAGAAGGTTTCTTGGTGCTTCGTATGATTACAGTTGAATTACTGAAGTCGTTTGAAATATTTAGACCATTTTTATGGTTCCTTCCCAGCAGGCACGGGACATAAACATGATGTCAGATTGACGTTGTATCCCAACATCGTTGGACGTTGCATTTTGTTTGAAAATAAAAGTCGGGTTGACGTCAAAATCCAACATCGGACAGACTTTGCATTTTGGTTACTTTCCAACGCAACCTAAAATCAACCAAATATTAATGTCTAATGATGTTACAGCTTGACGTTGTGTGGACGTTACTACTATGAAGTCTATCAGACAGTGGATTTTGGTTGCCATACCTGACAAATAAATATCAGTATTTGTGGCGTTGGTTTAAGATATTGGCTCGATGTTGAATTTTGGTCACTTTCCAACACAAACTAAAATCAACCAAATGTCAACGTCATTTCACGTTGTTATTAGACGTCACAATAAGGTTGTCCTTAGACACTGGCAATCTGAATCTAACCTAATATTAACATCTTATGATGTTGTGTGTCAGCTAGGTTTTCTGAACATCTCATTACTGTTGCTGTCTTATGGAGGATAAGAGAGTTCGATTTCATCAAAAATGTTTTAATATGTGTTTTAAAGGTAAACAAAGATCTCAGAACATTGGAACAACATGAGGGTAAGTAATTAATAACAAAAAAATTATTTTGTAGTGAGCTAATAATCCTTTAATCTGGATACTGAGATAGTAATTTGCCACTGTGAATGCAGTGTGAAACAGCCACATGATACTATTTAAACTGTGTTAGCATTATAGGGAAAAAAACAGGAAAGAAATATTATATTCCTTCTAGGGGAAACCGTAAAATCAAGGTCATAATTTAGCAAACACATGTTTTCAATGACACATTAATGACATAACACATATTGTTCTTCCCATATTAATTATTGCAAAAGTCCACATCTGAAGTAAATCTTTATAGTTTTAAAAGTGATTTTATTTGCATGAAATAAAGCAAATAAATATTTCAGGAAAGATATACAGGCTTACGGTTCGATTCGCATTACTGTAATCTCCGGGAGTATAGATGAGCTCATCTCTTGGCAAAGCTGCGCTTAGTCTAAACACTGAGATCATCTCTGATTGGCCAACCGCAGTCTTCTCCTCACACAAATTATGTCATTTGCTTGACTTTAAAAATTAAAATATTGTCACAGCAGCTTTGAATTGTGGCATTAATCTGGAAACTGGAGATCCTTAATCTTTGGTTCATATATCAAAAGTGTAATGCTTAATTTAATGTTATACATGCATTATTCTACTTTGGTATCCTACTCGGGATCCCCCAGAGGAGCTGAAGGGTGCTTGCTAGGACTGCTGCCCCCATGACCCGAACCCTCAATATTATTAGGTTGATTAAAAGTGACAGACTTTTATATTATTACAAAAATTGCTTAAAAAAAATCTATAAAAAATAAAACGTGAAACTTTTGATTAATCAATGAGTATGCTTACATGGACACCAATAATCTGATTTTAATAAGATTAAAACAATACTCTGACTAAGAGTCTACCATGTAAACAGCCATTTTTTATTAATTTAATCCAATTAAGGTCATAATCGAACTAAACAGAAATCGGATTAAGACATGTGGAGTATGCTGATTTTAGTCACATTATTGAAGTGCAGTACAGATATGTAAACTCCGCAATCAAACTATTACCATCATGTAGGACTTTTCGTTGCGTTTTGCGACAGGATATTCTATACCCACGCTGTTTGACACTATTTTCTGCACCTACCGAGTACGCAAAGGACCACAGACACACACTTTGTGAAAACCAGAGGGTTTTTCTCCCATTCGGCGTGCGATATCAAATTCCATTAAAACTACACTCTTCAAGCAGTTCATGTTTGCATCAATATCTCGTTTGTCAAGAGGCATGCATGAAATGTTCCCAAATGAAAGTGAAAGGACCGAACTGCAGTTAAAAATAAAAAAGTGAAACACACGAAATTACATGAAACTCCAGAGGAAATGTGGATAGCGTGGTGACGCAATGACGGTAATCAAATGATGTGCTATAAAATGTAAAATGGGATCATGAAAGGAACAATAACTCATGTAAACACCTTAATCATATTATTGTCTTATTCAGATTAAGGCAAATAATTTGATTACTTATGTCCATGTAAACGTAGTCAATTAAGCCTGAAAAACTGTATATTAGCCTCCACAGAAATATTAAGCAGCATTAATGTTATTTTCTTGAGCACCAAATGAGTGTATTTAAATTATTTTTGAAAGCTTATTAGCATCCCACCAGTGCCATTGATGGGATTCAGCAGTATTGATGAGATCCAAGAAATGTGAAGAGATGATGCCAACATCGAGATGATGCCAGCACATCGACAACACATTAAGGCAAAAGTACACTTCATTAAGCATGTTCATTAAGCATGTACACACTTTTGTGAAGCTGCTTTGAAACAATAATTATTGTAAACATCGCTATACAAATAAACTTGAATTGAATTGAATTCTTTACAGTAAAACTGCATATGTGTCACATATGCTTCAGATGGTAAAATCAAAAGTGAAACACATGGAAAACATGTCAAACACACATGAACCATGTGGTCTTGTAAAATTGTCATGTCCACTGTAAAAAGGTATTAGTTACTTAAAAAAATACATTGACTTAACTTTTATAATTAAGTACATAGTTTGTTTACTTAATAATCATAAATATAACTTAATTATAACATAATTATAACTTATTTTTTAAGTTAACTAATCGCTGTTTAGAGTGTGGATAAAAGTATCACATGACATTCCATGTGTTTTTCACATGTAAAACTTGTGATTCTCATGTGGTTTTTCTGAAAGGGTTAAAAAAAAAATATATATATATATATATATCATAATCCTTTTAGTAGCTGATCTGGTGCTCAAGAAAAAGAATAAAACCTTTGGCCCCCAAAACCTGAACAGAAGTGTATAATAAATATTTAAAAGACAACCCACGCTCATTCTAAAAAAAATGTACTGCTATATACATTCCTGGAGAGTGCCAAATACATCCCAGGAGCTATGTATTTTTTACAGTTTTTGTTTTTTCGCAAATCCACCAGAGGTGTGACTGCTGCTTTTTGAGATTTCAAATTTCTCTTGCGAGTGCCGTTTGTGCCTGCTTTTCTCACGTAAATTCACCAAAGGCTGCTCTCGACTGACTGACTGACTGACTGACTGACTGACTGATCGACTGACCCACCCTTCTCCTTCCCTAAACCCAACCAATAGTGTTTTCAAAAGCACCGATTGACTCGCCCACCCACTCACTTCCCTAAACCCAACTGATAGTGATTTCAAAAGCAATCCAGAAAAAGAAAAGCCCTCACCTGATTTTAATCACATTTTTCAGATTTTACCACATTCTCACCCTGTTTTTACTTGTTTATTCTATTTTCAGGCTTTAATTTTGTCTTACTTGCTTTCTGGAACCGTTCTTCAATGGACTCAAACCCCATCATCATGCGCCACTAGACAAACTGGTAACAGCATGAAAGCCATCCATATGGAGATAAGTGGTCAACTGGTAATTGCGAAAAAGAACGGTGTCACACCATCCCGTAGCGTTCGTTTTAAAACGTGATCAGCCATACATACTTCTGGCTACATAATTCACGATCTCCAGAAATCCACATAGGGATACATTTTCAGAATGAGCCTGAATGTCATTCTCATTGTTTTGATTTTGACATTTGATTTTGACGGGATGATTAGCATCATTCATTTTCAGCAATGCAAATGGGCTCAAATTTAACACAAAACTTACTATTTGTAAAACTTTCTCGCACACATGCCATCAGAAAGGTCTTACGTTTCCTGTTTTCATACAGTGTGATAAAATGACATGGTGAAATCATTCAGGCAACCATATGGACCTGCTCTCTCATTAACACATCAAATACACCTCTCTTATGAACACATAAACTAACCAAACTGTATGTTTTTGTTCTCCTAATCGTTCTCTTAAAAGGCCTTGAGCTTGCTGAACACACACGCAAATGCTCCCAGTGTATCTAAATGAGCACACACACAAATGAAATGATGAAAGCCCTCTCTGAAAGAGCTTTATGATTGATTGACAGTCAGCGAGCATGGCTTTTCTTTGTGCATCATTGTTAAATAAATCTGCTTGAAATCAAGCCTCTGCACCAGATGCTCTCGCAACCTGCATTCCTGCAGCAGAAGCGTGCATAGTTCACACGTCCCATCAGCCGGCTCAATTTAAATATTTTGCTGTGTTTAAAGTGCTTCTTAATTTTTCTTCAACCTTCTCACCTGATCCATTCCAGATGTGCTAGCCACAGGCTAAGTGAGGTGGCAGTAAATTGCACACTTTTGTTCTCATCGACACTGCGGTTGTGTGTGTGTGCAGGCAGCACAATACATCCATACACTGCATTCATCATATGAAAAATTCATCTTATTATATGGAGATGTAATGCCAGACAGGCTCTGCCCTCCCAACTACATAAGACGTCAAGCAGTTGTGCGTGATCTTCAACACAGGTACTGAATAACAAGCTCATAAAGTTATGGCACCAGACACCTCTTATTTTGTTCAACTCCACCCCAAGAGACAGAAACATGGAAGAGCCTCAAAATTCCCTTCATCCTTGAAAGGAAAGTTCATCCTAAAACGAGCAGTCTGTCATCATTTACTCACCCTTGTGTCATTCCAAAGCCCTTTTTTCCAACTTGGGGGATGAATACAAGGATATGTGTTGAAGAAAAAGGGACAACGCTGTTTTTCTGTATGGAGGTTTTTCTGGCAAGTTATTGTAAGTCGTCCACAAGACATTCTGTATATTGAAAGTTGAAACTATTCACACAATGTGTTTTGTGTAGCTACTTTATTCGACGGATGTTTTTAAAGGCCCCATGAAATTCAAATCAAGGGTTTTTTTAGATGTTAGTATGGGTATTGTTAGTTTTTTGGATATCTATTAGCTAGTGTGCACCAAAACCAACCTAGGCTCATTCTGAAAACGTACCTCTATATACATTTCTGGAGACCACCAAATATGTCTGAGGAGCTATATTTTTTTGCAGTTTTTTTTTTTTTTGCGAATCCACCAGAGGCCGCTGTGTACGCTTTTTGAGATCTCAGATTTCTCTTGCCAGTGCCATTCGCACATGCTGTACTCTCGTAAATCCACCAGAGGCCACTGTTGACTGACTGACTGTCTGACCAATCGACTGACCCTCCCTTCCATAAACGCAACCACTAGTGTTTTAAAAAGCACAGATTGACCCGCCCACCCACTTTAAAAAGCAATTCAGAAAAAGAAAATCCCTTATCTGATTTTTACCACGTTTTACCACATTCTCACCCAGTTATTTATTTGTTTATTTTATTTTTTGTATTCTGTTTTTGTCTTGCCTGCTTTCTGGATCCATTCTTTACCAGACTCGAATCCCGTCATCGTGGTCAACTGCTCTCTGCATCTCAAGTCCGCCAACGTACATGGCAAGCTGGACAAACTCATAACTGGCTGTTTTTTTTTTAAAAACAAAGGGAGGAACTACATTACCCTCTCTTCGTATTTTGGTTGAGATTACGTCTAACATCAAATAATTAATGCACATTTCAAAGCATTCATGGGACCTTTAACATCTTTCCCGCACATCACGCTTATTAAAAAAAAATAAAGAAGTAGAGGAATGATATGTCCCCAATTTCGCTTATAATATGCCATTGTAGACTTCTTCTATTTTCAATTTCGTACGGTTCTTTCTACAGCATCGATGTTGTAATGTAGTTACAATACATTTAGTTACATTGAGACTTAAGCATTAATTTTGTTGTTCAATTGTAAAATTAGATGAAAGTAAACTCCAATAAAAATACTGGGGTAAAATAAATGGTCATATTTTAAAGACATGGCGGGGGAAAATAGAATTTAATGCAGTGCTTCTTGTCCGGTCTGAGACCGACTTTATATCGTATATCTATAAGGCAGTGAAGATCACTGATTTTTAAAGAAATCAAACTTTAAACATGACGATTTTATAATGGAAAGCACTGAGGCTATACCCCATATACACCATTGCTGTTTTTGCAAATGTTTTAAAATTGGGTTACTTGTTCAGAAAATATGACAACAAGTCTTCTCAATTTTTTTTTATGGTTAAGGTTTTCATCTCGGGGCAACACAGTGGCTCAGTGGTTAGCAGCATTGTCATCTCACAAGAAGAAGGTCGCTAGTTCAAGCCCTGGCTGGGTCGGTTGGCATTTCTTTGTGGAGTTTGCATGTTTTTCCTGTGTTGGTTTCCTCCGGGTGCTCCGGGTTCCCCCACAGTCCAAAGACATGCGCTGTAGGTGAATTGAATAAACTAAATTGGCTGTAGTGTATGTGTGTGGATGAGTGTGTACGGATGTCTTCCAGTACTGGGTTGCAGCTAGAAGGGCATCTGTTGTGTAAAACATATGCTAAATAAGTTGGTGGTTCACTCCACTGTGGCAATCCCTGATTAATTAAGGGAGTAAGCCGAAAAGAAAATGAATAAATTACTAAACAAATAAAAATGAGTAAGATTTAAAGAAATGGAGTCTGGGTGACAGGATGGAGGTGTCAAAAGGTTTGAAAAACATCCACATGGTTAAGCAGCTATAGATCACATACAGCTGCAGCCGAAAGTTAACAAGAATTATTTATATTATTTATTAAATTTCCCATTAATTGTATTTTATTAATGTCTACCCCAACCCTAAACCCAACCGTCACAGTAATGTAAAAACAGATCTGGATCTGAAGTTTTTTCTATTAGTATAGCTTATTAACCATGTGGATGGATGATAACAGCCTTCTGAGCCTACTAGTAGGTGTAGAAGACCCCTACTGGTCCATATCTATCAGCTGATAACCAATGATAAAGCCCATTCAGTTGAGTGATAACAAATGAAGCGGGTGATTGGGTGAAAGACAAGACAAAGAGAAGAACTTTTGTAAAAGATGTATATCCACTTTAAATGTTGACAAGTTAGGCAACTAATTAGCCAACAAATTAGTTCAATATAGTTACAATTTACTAAAACAATTGGGGCCAATTAATAACCACTAATTTAATTTATAGTCTACTTTTATGATATTTATTTTGGTTCTGCAGCCTTTTTTACAACATCTTCAAAATCTAAAAGTTTTATGCCCTGAAAGACTTTTTTTGTCTTGTATTATTTCTAAAAAGAGGTGTCACAGTGGCGTAGCAGGTAGCACTATTGTGTCACAGCAAGAAGTTTGCTGGTTTGAGCCCCGGCTGAGTTAATTGGCATTACTGTTTGAAGTTTACATGTTCTCCCCATGTTTGCGTGGGTTTCCTCTGGGTGCTCCGTTTTTCCCCACAGTGCAAAGATATGCGCTATAGGTAAATTAAGTAAGCTAAATTGGCCGTAGTGTAAGTGTGTGAATTCAAGAGTGTGTGGGTGTTTCCCAGTGTTGGGTTGCAGCTGGAAGGGCATCCGCTGTGTAAAACATATGCTGGATAACATGGCACATTCCGCTGTGGCGACACCTCATTAATAAAGGGACTAAGCCAAAAAGAAAATGAATGAATGAAAGTGCATGAATTTGAATGAATGCATGAATGAATGTCAATGCTTTAAGGGTCACCCTATATAATGATATGTGGTTTTTTATGTCCAATGGCCACATTGCTTTTATTAATTGAAGTCATGAGTGCTGCAGGGCCTTTTCAAGGGCAGATTTTGTGCCACTTATTTAGTTTGCTTTCTGAATGGACTTTTCACTGAGCTGAAAAAGAAGGAAAACATTTCAAATAAATCAGAATAAAGACACTTTGAACAAAGATTTTTTTTTGTGGGCTGATCACTTTATTGAAATCGTGTTTCCTCTCAATTTCATGGAGATTTGGAGATAAACTAGATGAAAAACAACTGAATGAGACAAAAAAGTTTGAAAACACACATTCTACTAAGACAATTGTTGGTAGAAATGTTGGCATGCATTTTAAATAAAGTCAAGTCGCAGGGAAGCACAGACCAATCTAATTCATACCAGAGAACATTTGGAGCTGTGTTCCAAATGGTTTCCCTAGGCTGTTGGTGATGTGCTGCTAGATGCCGCATTCACTCAACACACAGAAGAGAACGGACTCAATGATGTGTAAGACATGACTTTCTGTCGAACCTTGGCGTTTAACTTTTATATCACTTCACTGCAGTTTATAAACGTGCTGAGCAAGGACACACCTCTATTATTGGGGTTGGCGTTGGCTACTTTTCTTTCGTTTGACATGATGCCTGAACAAACACAAATGGCTTGACCTCAGTTTAAAGAAAATGAAATGCCAGATTTATGGAAGGAAGTCCAGTAAGACAGTTTTGGCTGCATGAGTGTCTATGCAGAGAACACCAATAGCTGGTAAGGCCCATTCATCAATGAAACATGGGGGACCTTACTCTAATTTACAGATCCTGGAGCTCGCATCAGATTTAATGTTATATTTGGCTGAAAATGTCATCTTGACTGAGAGCTGGCTGAACATTTTCTCATACTGCTGAAAATCTGTACCCTCCATTAACACAGCAGGACAGGTCATCTTGACCCAAGTGGAAAGTTTCAAGGTCTGTTCAACCAAAATTTTCAATTCTGCCATCATTTATTCACCAAAACTGAATGGCTTTCTTTCGTCTGTGGAGTATAAAAGTCATATTGGTTTGGAACCAATTAGATTTAGTGATTAATATTATTTTGGGTGGCCTTAAAATACCCTGGAAATTTTTTTTGAACTGCTGTTGCCTTTCTGTTAGGTCAAACCAGTCCAAACCAATCTCTCCCACAGAACTCCTAGAAATGGTTGTGAGTGAAAATCTCAGGATATCAGCAGTTTCAGAAATATTTAGACAAGCTCATCTGGTATTGACTAACATGCTCAAAATCACCTAAATTACCCATTCTGGGTAACCATCATTAACCCAATTAAGGTCCCAAGTTCCGTTGTTACAAACATAGTTCATAGATTTGACGTCTCCCAAACCCATCGTTCCAACGAACATTCGCACTGGATCGCAAACTTGTATGCTTGCAACTACACCTCCAGAGCTGTAGTTAGAAGCATAGATGCTGGTTGTGTTCTATTCCCAGTTATCTGCCTATACGCTATTCCTTTTGAACGTTACAACATTTCAACTTGGAATGATTAAATAAACATTAAAGTCATCTCTCTTAGGTTTCATTTGCTTTTAAAGTGTTTTTTACAGTTCAGTTTTAGCAATCTTTATATTGACAGTTGCGTTCCTAACTAATATTGGATTTTTTAAGTGCGTGTGCTTGTAAAACAATGTAATTTGCACAAAAAATTTACAAGAAGTTGTTACTCCACCCCATTTAGAGCATCATTATGGACATTTTACTTTATAACTAACATGGTTCAAATGACAGATCTGCGACGGAGAAACTACGGTTTTGAAAAACACTCATCACTATGTTGTTCTTCTCCCAAAGTACTATGATAGTTGAGCTACAAGTTATGTCGTTGTTTGGGAAACGCAGCCCTTATTCTTATTTTACAATGACTACATGCCTAAATGCATAAAGTATATATCGTTGCAACCCAAATACCTCCAAGTGGGAGCTTACGCAAACAGTATGTTGTATTACAGATAGAATGTGCACATAAAAATAGATTGTAGGTATGCTGTACAACAATAATTATTGTTTTATATCATGTCATATAGCCTAGAATAGTTTATTTTGAATTTAAAAGAATTTATTTCTATATATATGCGCACAATTTATTAATTCTTTTTAGAAAAAAAAATAAAAATAAAGTCATGTATATATATTTTTTTACATTTAACCTAGCTATAAAAAGCTGGTCTCCAATAAGCATTTCTCCAATGCTTTCATTAAGCCCAACCTACTGTGTTTTATTAAGGTCCACACCTACCACAATTATAATGCCTGGGTTCACTTCAGGAAGGCACAGGATCGCAGGAGAAACATGGGGTGAAAACAAGCATCAAGCGAGAATACTGGGCAATGACAGAATGACACACAAGACTATAAATACATGGGACATGATGACTATAATGACACACAGGGAATGAACACAGGTGACAAAGATAAACATAATGACATGGTGGGAAAACAAAACAAAAGGAGCACATGAGGAAGGTCACATGATGAAAACAAATGAAACACAGGATCTGACAGTACATCCCCCCCCCCCCCCCCTTTTAAAAGGTGCATCCTCACACCTAAACAAAATAAAGGGTTAGAGGAGGTGGTCAGGGAAGAGTCTTTGATGGCGGAACCAGGAAGGGAGTTGAAGGACAAGGAAAGGAGGAGGTGGCCAGGAAGGAGTCACAGGAGGGAGGAGGATTAGGACCCAGGACCAGGAGGATGGCCCAGGGTGGAGTTGACGGAGGTAGAAGCCATGGAGGAGGAGTGGTCGCCGACTCCAGGGGGGCCGACCGTGGGAGTTGCCACAGCTGAAGGTGGAGCCCAAGGAAAAGATGGAGAGCCGTAGGGCAAAGGTGATGTCAAGGTTCCAGAGGGCCGAGGTGGAGAGGATGGCTCACCGGACCAAAGCGGCGATACAAGTCCGGAAGCCCGCAGCGGAGCCAGAGTGACAGAGGATTGAGACATAGCTCGAGGGAAGGAGGAGCTCAAGGGAGCTGGCAGGATAGAGGGACGAGGCGCAGCGGGAGGAGCAGAGTCCAGAGGTGTAGGCAGGGTGACGACTGACCAAGGTGGAGCCGGGAGGATGAGGAAGCCTAGTGGAGCTAGTGGGCTGACGGTCCACGAAGGAGATGATGGAGGAGAGAGCCAGCGTGGAGCTGTTGGGTTGGAGGGCCGAGATGGAGTCCGTAGCTCGAAGGGCGAAGGAGATGACGTCGGGCGAAAACCTCTGGTCGGCGAAACAGGTAGGCAGGCCCTTTGTGAGTCCTCCGAAGCTGGAGGGTGAGCTGGGGGACTGGCTGACTGTAGCCGTGCTGGAGAAGGCTGTATGGTTGTGGGTGAGAACTCTTGCTTGGTCCATCTATGTCCACCAGGACTCCCACACTCAGTGTTGTTGCTGGCTCACACACCTGGTCAGACAGTTGGTTAAGCTTTTGCTCGGTGGTGTTCCGCTCTGTCGCTCTCGATGGCGATGGCTGACACACCGCGGGTGGCTCTCCGTTTGCGATGGGCTCTGGTGTACGCTCCCTGCAGATGGTTGTTGAGCTGGTCACTGGGTAAGGAGTGGCGCTGACAAGTTTTCCTTAGCACAGGTGAGGAACGATGAACTGTTCCTCGCCAGTGTCCACTCCACATAAGCGGCGAGATTGCCTCAAGGATCATCTTTAACACGAGCACGTCGTCTGGCCAGCTGGATTGTTGTGCTAGGAACAGGAATCTGTCCATATGGTCCTCAAGGCTGCTTTCCCCCTGCTTTATCATCAGGATGAGGAACTCAGGGTGTAGATGGTGTCCATGGGGTAAACAAGGGGAAGGAAAAGAACACTTGGGGCAAAAAGACTATAAAGATAAAACAGGGTAAAACACACCGCAAACGTTTTTCGTTTGTTTTTGGTCCGGTAATATGTAAAGCCTGGGTTCACTTCAGGAAGGCATCAAGTATCAAATACATTAATAAACACTAACATGGATAAACACAGGAAGAACATGAGGTGAAAACAAGCATTAAAGGAGAATACCGGACAATGACAGAATGACACACAGGACTATAAATACATGGGACATGACTATAATGACACACAGGGGATGAACACAGGTGACACTGATGAACATAATGACACGGCAGGAAAACAGAACAAAAGAGCACATGTGGAAGGTCACATGATAAAAACAAGCGGAACACAGGATCTGACAACAACCTACTTTTAAATCCTATACACAAAATATTCACTTAATTCATATTAAACAATAAATAAAAATTTACAGAAAACAACATGACAGATTGTGCTTCGAAGCACAGCCTATTAGCTATTCCTTGTGAGAACTGTTAGCCAGTTTTGAAGGTGTATACGTATTCATTCATTCATTTTTCTTTAGCTTAGTCCTTTTATTAATTAGGGGTTGCCACAGCGGAATGAACCGCCAAATTATCCAGCATATTTACACAGTGAATGCCCTTTCAGCCGCAACCCAGCACTGGCAATTATTAAGTGTATACTTATATTTACTTTAAATTATGACTTGTTTGTGTTTTGTTTTGTTTTGTTCAATTTTCTAATTGTAGACTTGGCAAGCCCACTCTTAGTGTAGTTGTGTGTATCTAATACAGTCCCAGTTCTTTTTGCCGTGACATCTCTGCTTTCGGTATAGTTGTTTGTATCCACTTTCAGCTCAAGTTGGTACTATGGGCCACCGTTAGAATGAAGATGAAAAAAAGGTTTGGGGGTTAAATTGTGAGATGTGTTATGATTGAATGTCATATTAAGAATCACCGATTAAATTAAACAACAACTGTCTCATAAGTTTAGTTTCTAAACGACCAAATCACACAAAGTCTGCAGAAACTCACGTGTGGTCCGAGCCCCTCCCCCAGAGTATCATCAGTCTATAGCGATCGATGATTGGCTCCTGTACTAGTAAGCAGGGCTTTATTCAGCATATTGACTGTTACACTTTTCCCCATTTAAAAAGATAGGAGTGACATGTCTTGTGTGTTCTATAGTCTTTGTTTAAAATTAGATATTTTGCTTGTGTTCAAAAAATGTTTGATGATTAGTTGCAGTTATCTTTGAGTTACCTTTGATAATCTTACACCTATTTATAAGCCTGTGATGGTGGGTTTTATCATGTGTAGATCTAAGCATTTGAGTTTATGGCGAACTTTACAGCTAGAATTCTTATCGTTAGTACACTACGTGACAAAAGTCTTGTCTTGTTTTCCTTCTGCCACTTTTCCAAATGATTAACTAGAAGTCGAGTTTTTTTTTTTTTTTTTTCTAAAACGACAAGACTTTTGTCAGGTGGTGTATATTAAAAACAGCACACTTGTGCACCTATGTTTGGATTTACTGTATACTGTTTTATTATTATTTTTTTTCTTTTTACTGCATTGTCAATAAATATTAATTTGATATGATTGTTTGAGTCATATCATTTTCTGTACTGTTTGGATAACCAATTAAATGTAGTCCAGTCACACCTGTATGTTGTCGGCCCGAGGAAGGCAAGGCAGATAGACATTTTACTTTATTGGCGACATCTGGTCCAAAGACTAAGCCAGATTCAATTTAATTCAATTTAATTTATGTTTATTTATATAGCGCTTTTCACAATGTAGATTGTGTCAAAGCAGCTTAACATAGTTCTAGTAAAGTCTAGATTTCAGAGTTGAAGTTTAGTTCAGTTCAGTGTGGTTTAAATTTCACTGCTGAAAGTTCAAACACTGAAGAGCAAATCCACAGAAGCGCAGCTCCACAAGTCCCGATCCAAGCAAGCCGGTGGTGACAGTGGAAAAAAAACTTTACCAATTGACAAGGTGAAGGGAAAAAAAACCTTGAGAGGAACTAGGCTCTGTTGGGCACGACCGTTATTTTTCTGGCCAAACTTCCTGTGTGGACCTGAAGTCTAGGCGCCAGAGGCTGGAGAAGCTGGACGTCCATTTTGGAGAAGCTGCAGGTGTGAGTGGGTCACCGGTGGGGGGTCAGGCTGGCTCAAACGATCAATGCTGGGACTAGTCTGTCTTGGTGGTCTTTCAGGTATCAGTCTTATGCACTCCATGATGACCACAGCATCAGCTCGGGATACTGCCTGGTCCAGGATTATGGATATCTTAAGGTCATCTCTTCACAGGTCTCGGATCGCATCAATGGTGCTGCATAGTCTCTAGGGACCTCGGAATGAGTATCCTCAAGTGGAAATAGAGGATAAAGAAAATGGTTAGCGTAGCTACTGTTCATAGTATATTTAAACAAGATGCAAAATTGAGTGTTATAAATGAAAATAACAGTTATATAAACAAACATAGAAACAAACATGTAAAGCATATGAGACTTTCTAACACAATGTCTGGTGTATTAAGGAGGAGTGTATTCTGCAGGTGCTTGTCAAGCTAAAAAGATAGGTCTTTAATCTTCTGAATTGAGAGAGTGTGTCTGAGCCTCGGAGGCTATTCCAGAGTTTAGGAGCCATAAATGAGAAGGCTCGACCTCCGTTACTCGACTTTATTATTCTAGGTACTACCAGAAGCCCTGAGTTTTGAAATCTTAAAGAGCAGCTTGGATTGTAGCGAGACAGAAGATTGGTTAGATAAACAAGAGCTAGATTATTTAAAGCTTTATAGGTAAAAAGCAATATTTTATAATCAAAACGGAACTTAAAAGGCAGCCAGTGTAAGGAGGATAAAATTGGGGTGATATCAGCCAGATCTGCCTGATAGTGTCTGTGCCAGACTTGGACCTAAATAACTATACATTATTTTTACAAGGAGATCTTAGCCAGATCTAAATGTATGTGTTGGTTTCCAGTGTGTGTGCCAGTTTTTGGCCAAGGACTGAGGCATATAGTGGGCCAGAACATATTCCAGGGTATGGCCCAGTGGAGGGCCAAACCCATTTTGCTATCTGGGGTGTGCCTAATAAAGTGGCCGGTGAGTGTATTTTATTTTATGCATATGATTCTCATTGTAGATGATCTATTCACTTTACTTGTCAATGTTCTTTCTAACTTGTGTGACATTTCTGAGCAAAGACAAAAATACCAAAATACCTGAAGTAAGAAATCTTTCACATTTCAAGCCAGTTAAATTCCTCTTTGTGTGGCCACCTTGTCCGAGATCATTAAATGAATTGAGAGCAGCAGTACAAAACCCTGTATTTTGAACTGTAAGGGGTAAACATGTCGTGTGTGTTAAATGTTTAAACAAATCTCTGGCTTCTTATTTTGGCTGTGGTTGATGCAGGTTGGACATTATGAGGAGAGGCAGCGGGAAGGCACAGTACAAAGAGTGAATGCGTAACCTTAGAAGGCAGCAGAAGCACCGTGGAGATGGTCTGTTATATTACTGACTGTGGTTGTGAAGGGCTTTTGCCCCGGGTAAACCTGGGTAGCAACACACTGAATCCAAAGTGCATCCATAATTCATGTAAATTTACATCCGAGAAGAAAATCAAGTGTGATGGATCTCCATGCCATCTAGGAGCATCAGAAGACTCTCTTCAGCTGAAGCCAAGCATCATACACCAAATCTAACTCCTTTAGGTAGATACTTTATTGAAATTTAATGAGACAGAAGCAATCTCAATGCTGACCCAGAATGAGTGTATAGTGTGTACTGATATTTTGCCTTGTAAATGCTTCTGCTTGGTTTAAACAAACCCATAATGACTTTAGCAGCCATAAAAGTCATTCAAAGGTGGGATTGAGGCTGACATATAACATGTCATAGACTCTTATTTACCCAAACCACATTTGATTCTCTTGGAAATATTGCTGCTGAAAAGTCAAGGCCATTTTCTGAATAAACATCGTCAGACCCAAACACTAATCATCTCTGGTCAGTTTGATGTCAAACAGACATGGGCCCGAGTAAAGAGCAGAGAAAAGAAATGGGAAAAGTCATTTGATTTCACGGTCAAAGGCGACAAGGAATTTGAGGACAGTTGGCTGACTGCTCTGAAATTCTAAGAAATAGCTTTTCTGAACAAATTTCCCTTTTGTCTTATCAAAACAACAAGTTCGCTGACACTCTAAGTCAATACTTACATAAGCATGATTTTCTGTCTTTATCTATATACTTTCTTCTATTTGTGCATGCGCACATAAGGAAAAGAGAGTGTTAAAAACATTTCTAGCCTACCCTTTCAATGGGTAGATGTGGAGAATTTGTGTAAAACTAAACTCACAGGCTACTTTATTGAATTAATGCTCCTGTTGTCTTAGAATTCTTTATACATTATTCTCCCTTCAGCTCAGAATGACCCACATTCACTAAACCTCTCAAATAAAGCAGCTAAGTTTAATCATCAAACTTCAAAAACAGACAGCCATTGTACCCTAATGTGTACAGCTTTCATGAAAATGTTTTTTCTAATGTTGGGGTCAATTTAGAAAAGTCACTAAACATCTTTGTTTACTGGGTTTTTTCTGCTGCTGAAGTAGTGCCCGGGTCATTTTTGTCCCCTAAGTTAAAAGGAAGGTTAATGCAAAAATCTAATAAGCCAATTACCTACTCAAGATGACCTGCTAAAGTTCAAACTGAGCAAAAAAGTAATTTAAATCACTTTAATAATGGAATGGTTGCTGGTGCCCGACTGGGTACTTCAGAAACTGTGATTCTCACAAAACTATCTCTAAGGTTTACAGAAAGTGGCCTGAGAAAGTTCCTTGCAAAAGCCAGAGGTCAGAGAAGAATGACCACACTGTAAAAAATGCAGGCCGGTTCACATTTTAACTCGCATTAACTCAAATAAACCACATTATCTTTAAAATAACTCAATAGCAGGCACCTTTATGTCAAAACGACATCAAAAACATGCCAAAAATGCAAACTGACTTGATGTTACTTGACTAACATTATGTCAAAATGACATCAAATTGACATCTAACATTTTCATCAATAAAACCCTGTAAAAATCCCAAATCCTCCAAAAATCCTATAATTGACGTGTTTTTGTTAATTTCAAATTAGTTTATATGAATTTTAGGGATACAAAATACAGTGTAAACTTGTAATTGAAGCTTTTAGATAAATAAAACATTTGTTATATTATAATATTTTGTGTCATTTTATTATTTGTGTCATGTGTGGATCTCAAGGTTTTGACAAAAATCGATTCTCACCTTTTTACTTAATTTTTATGTCAGTTTTGACATCAAGTTGTCTGCTAGGTAAGCTCAAATAATCCCAAATTAGTTTCTTGAACCTGAGTTCACTATCCTGAAATGGCCTCCACAATCACCAGATCTCAATCCAGTTGAGCACCTTTAGAATGTGATGCAGTGGGAGATTTGCGCCATGACAAATCTGCAGCAACTCAAGGGATGTTTACTCTATTCAACTCTGTATTATAAAGATGTTCAGCACTGTCAGTGGTTAGCAATGTCGCTTCACAGCAAGAAGATCTTATGTGAACTGATCTTTTCCCTCTAACCACTGACTGAAGGGGTGGAAACTGGATGTCTCCAGGGAGAGTGAAATGATTATAGTAGCGTGCCCTCTTTTAATCTGTACTGAGTAACTTCCTCTGGAGAAATGGTACAGCGTCACACTTTATAGTCTAAGTAGTGAACAAGGAACAGAAGCCTGGGTCATAAATGGCCAGTACTGTTGTCCATATCTACATTAAAGGGCAAAAAGATAACAAGTGGAGTCAGAGGCTCCTGGGTTACCCTCAGATGTGAGCTCTTTTTTTCATTGTTGTTGAGTACATAGGAATTCAAAGAAACAGTAATTCAGTTAATTCTTTAGTGAATCAAAATGTTACTGAAATGTTTTTAAATATATACATACAGCTTTTTTTTCGTAATTCGGAATTTGATCCTTAACCAAAACCAAATCTCCCATTGCATACCTGAGGACCATCAGCAAACCAGATGCACTACCATGATGCAAAGAGAGACTAGAAGTTCATGACAGCTTGTCTGACTTTTTTTGAGATGGAAGAGCTTGTTTGTTTTGGCTAGACTTAAAACAGAGTTGATCTGGCAGCAGTAGAGCTTTGTGAAACAGATTGTGGGTGGAGAGATATTTTTGCTTTAGATTAACAGTGGTCTTGAGGACAAAAACTCATCTTGTGGATATTTCTTCGAGAGAAGACAATTAGTAGTTACACCTTATGAACAGACTAATCATTAATAAGCATGCCATGCAGTTAGTCACACTTACAAATGTTTTTTTAAACCAAAAACAACTCAAGACATGACTGATAGGACACAAGGGACGTTTAGTCACCTCAACAAATAAATTATTTGATTTTTGAGAGTGTTTTGACAGTCTGTAGTTGATGATTGAGCTTCAGAAAATCAGTAATGAAGTGCTTTGACAGTTACATATTTGAAAAACAAAAAGGCGGGAAACCCTAAAATTAACAAACACTGATAATCATTTAAGCATAAGAATTTTTTCTTAACGATTTGCTTCAAAAATCGAACTGTCAATATTTGTAATAAATAAATAAAACTTTAAAGAGTCATCTTTTTAAAAATGTTTTATTCACTGAGAAAGAAGGGAAATTGAGCTAAACTGTAATGCTTTCCAGTAACTCAAACAGAGCACGGCGCTTACCATGGCGGGGTCATGAGTTCAATTCCCAGGGTAATTAAGAACTGATTGCAAAATAAGTCAAAAATTGTTAAATAACTATGTGCCAAATGTGTCCACCTTCACAGGTTCCAGCAACAGAAGACAACAGATAAAAACGGTCACACTTTACATTACGGTTTCAATAGTTAATGTTAGTTAATGTATTTACTAACGTCTGCTAATTATGGACAATACTTGTACATCATTTATTAATAGTTCAACATTTACTAATGCGTTATTAACATCTCAAATTATACTTGTCAACATTAGTTAATGCACCATGAGTTAAGGAACTAACAATGAACAACCGTATTTTCATTAACTAATGTAAACTAACATTAACAAATATACAGTAATAAATGTATTGTTCATTGTTTGTTCATGTACACTACCGGTCAAAAGTTTGGAGTCAGTTTTATTTTTTTCATGTTTTTCTAAAGAGAATTATTCTGTTCATCACGGCAGCATTTTATAATTGTGAAAATAGTTAAATTGTTAAATATTTATTACAGTTTTAAATAACTGCTTTCTTATTGTATGTAGTTTCAAATGAAATTATTACTCCAGTCATTGTTGCTTTTATTACTAATACCATTAATAACAATAATATTAATAATAATATTAACAATAATAAATAATATTAGAGTGAATTCTGAAGGATCATGTGACTCTGAAGACTGGAGTAATAAAGCTGAAAAATCATCTGTAAAAATCACTGAAATAAAATATCTAATTAAATGATAAACTACTTTTGAACAGTTCTTTTATAGTGCAATAACATTTCACAATTTTACGATTTGTACTGTATTTTGGTGAAATAAATGCAGCTTTGGTGAGCAGGAGAAGCTTATTTTAAAACTTTTTAAAATCCTACTGACCCCAAACTTTTGACCGGTAGTGTACATGCATTAACTAATATTATTGTATACAACCTTATTGTAAAGTGTTACCAAAGAAACAAACTCGCAAAGTTTTACAACCACATGTGGGAGAATAAATAATGAAGCGATTTTCATTTGTGGGTGAACTATCTCTTTAAATTATTCAAGACTTTTCTTTCTTCAGTGGGACATTACAGATGCTTTTTAGCTGTAAGCATGGTCCATGGTTATTCCTAAAATGCAGTTCGTCATCCCTTTTATCAAAATTAAAGCCCATGGATCCTGACAAGGGTAACGCGGTGGCTCAGTGGTTAGTACAATGTAAAAAATTTCACACAATTTATTTATTATGACCTAACACAAATTGATTAAGTTAACTTAAGACATTTAACAAATTTTTGGGGTTTGAACATAAAAAAAAAATTAGGTTGTCCCAATGAAGTCTCAAGAACTGTGTTAATTCAACGAGTAAAAAAAAAATATTTTTTGAGTGTACAGTCGACCTCACAGTGTAACGGTTCAGATAAGACAAAGGCGGATTAACAGAAAGAATGGGTATTTAATGATACTTTAAACAAACAATGTAAAAGAGGGTTATTCAGAACAGAAATATCATCAATACCAACGTAATAAAAGAAAACCAAAACAAACAGAACTTAATTTTGGGTGGTAATTGAAACAAGATGATGCCGGTGGTGGTAAACACAATACAGGGTTTACTGGACAAGATAACAGATGGGATGACAGGAAAACTGATGAGCAGGCAGACAAGCAGACTGAATACAAAGACAGGTAATGCTATATAAGTTGAGGGGAAAAGAGTCCGGGTACTAACAAGTAGATCAGACAGAGAATGAGTGAATGATCTAGGCTTATATAGTGTGAGCGGGGTGATGAGCAACAGGTGAAGGTGATTAGTATTCTGGTGATTGGGGCTGTGCAGGTGCAGTGAATGAATCTAACGGTCCGGAAGGATTCCTGACACACAGCAAGAAGGGCACTGGTTCGAATCCCATTCAAGTTTTCTCTGTGCTCCAGTCTCCTCCACAGTCCAAAGACATGCGCTATTGCTGAATTGGATGAACTGAATTGGCTGTAGTCTATGTGTGTAAATGAGTGTGTATGAGTGTTTCCCAGTACTGGGTTGCAGCTGTAAGAGCATTCACTGTTTAAAACATATGCTGGATAAGTTGGCAGTTCATTCCTCTGTGACTTTCCCTGAAAAATAAAGGGACTAAGCGGAAGGAGAATGAACGAATGAATCCTGACAATACATTGCCTTCCTAATACCTCAGACTGTGCAGAACCTGATTATTATTTACTATGGTATTACCTTTTATTCAAAGCCTTACATGACATTAATAACAGTAGGCTATAGCACAAGGATTATGATTTTGTTCCCACTGTATCAAGGAATGTTGATCTTTGCTTAGGCAACTGTTAATGTAGAAAGGTTTAACCAAGTGACTTTGACATTTTTTGTAGTCTGATATTAAAGATATTGTTTTGGACATGTAAATTACTCATCAGTCTTTTTTTTACAGATTTATGCATAACCTTATATTCTATGTTCTTATTACAACATGTTGTTTCACACTACTAAAAATGTCAATGAAAGTCATTTAAGTAAACAGCTAAACAGAGTTGTAAAAAGAGTTACATTTTTATTAAATCAAGCTTCCATAACACAATCTGAAATTCAATCCAATTCAATTCAAATAAAGATACAATCCATCACAAGTCCTGAGTATTAATTAGCAGATATTTTTTTTAGGCTAGTGTGACATGAACAAGAGCATCTTCTTGAGTATACACGTACAAACATTTAAATATTTCATCTGTTAACAAGCGTAGCTTATCGTTTCAACCACAATAAGCTTCTGGGTAAACAAAAAGTATCGTAAATTTACAGCAATCTTTTATAAACAGTGCAATTAGACTGTTTCCCCCTCACCAGTCTTGTTTAGACTTTAATATGCTGTGGCAGAAATCATAAACATCGATTTTTTTGGACTAAAAAACACTCGAGCTTCTTTGTCACTAGACAAACTCCAGATGCAGAAGATGCTACAGGCTAAAAGGTAAATGCCTCTCAAACCAAAAGCACGCCACTGGTTAATCAAAACATGCCTCATGACAGATATTCCATTACGCTGTGTCTTATGATTTCATGTGTGTATCTCTGGATAATATTTCAGCAGAAGACATTACTTACATTTATCAGACAGCAATGTATAGCTAGCGTGAAGCACTGCAGGCGTCGAATGAAATAAAGTATTTTTATGTTGTCAGCAGCACAGGCTCTTTTTAAACAAACACTTTGTTTGTGTCTGTATCAAAATGCTTCTCTGTTATTAAGATGATTGATTTTTTGGGGATGTTAGTAGTAGAATGTAATTGTTTAGTAAAAAAAAACGTACAATAATTATTATTTTTTACAGAAAATGTATCTAAAATTACTATAACAGTGATAACAATGGAACGACGAGATAAAAGATCATGTTTCCAGAAAATACAGATACTTTGTTTTAGACTTTGTTTAAAATTACAAAGGTTAATTTTAATACCTTATTTATCAGGGGTTGCCACAATGGCATGAACCACCAAATATTCCAGCATATGTTTTACGCAGTAGATGCCCCTACAGCAGCAACCTAGTACTGGGAAACACCCATACACTCTCATTCACACACACAATTCACCCTATAGCGCATATTTTTGGTCTGTGGGGGAAACCGGAGCACCTGGAGGAAACCCACAGCAACACTGGGAGAACATGCAAACTCCACACAGAAATGCCAACTGGCCCAGCCAGGCCTCAAACCAGAGACCTTCTTTCTGTGAGGCAACAGTGCTGACCACTTATAATAATTATTTAATAACATTGTATAGGGGCGACACAGTGGCTCAGTGGTTAGCACTGTCACCTCACAGCAAGAAGGTTGCTGGGTCGAGTCCCAGCTGAGACAGAAGGTGGGACAGTTGGCATTCCTGTGTGGAGTTTGCATGTTCTCTCTTGCATGTTGGTGGGGGTTTCCTCAGAATGCTCTGTGTGTGTGTGTGTGTGTGTGTGTGTGTGTGTGTGTGTGTGTG
>CAIGQZ010033112.1:18687947-18698370 GCA_903798205.1 Danio tinwini
GTGTGTGTGTGTGTGTGTGTGTGTGTGTGTGTGTGTATGTGTGTGTGTGTGTGTGTGTGTGTGTGTGTGTGTGTGTCTGTGTGTGTGTGTGGCGTTCCATCTCTCTACAGTAATGTGTTTATCCTCTGTTAAGTTACTACTTAAAGCCTCCACTTGTTTAGCTCTCGGTTCACTGCAGCCACAGTTTTCACAGCACATAAATCAGATGGCAGCATTATCTGTTGGCAGCGGCTGATGGAGAGAGAGCCAGAAAGCGGCTCCCGAAACCAGCAGTGTTTATGAGGACCCTCTGCTACATGTAATTCACCATACAGTTCAAGACAAGCAAAGAATATGGTGAATTTTTCGATCCTCAAAACTGAAATATGGATGGACGAACCCGTTGAACTTTGCTGTTCTGCTTTGTTGGCCCTCTCGCGGGCCTCTTCATACTGTGTCTGCTTTAAGAAGATCAGCCAGAAGATCCTCCACTGGTTTCATAGCGAGAGACAGGAAAACATCTATCTGTAATCCTGAGAGCCAGGAGCAAGAGAGCCATCTGAGAAACCGAGGAAACGCATATTAAAAAAACCTGGCTTCATAAGCCAAGCCAAGTTAGTTCAGATTTACCAGGATTTATAGCTTAGCTTGGGATTGTTTGCTTTGTAAAGTTAATTTTCCATAATGTAATTACAATTTTTGCTGCTTGTTTTATTTACACAATTCTTGATAATTTCATCACAATTTCATTACACTGAGTACTTGTAAAATTTAACAGAAGTTAAAAGTAAACAGAATCATTTCAGAATATTTTTGGATGATCATGAGTTATTAAGTCAATGGATTTTATTTGAATTCCATTTGTTTCTCTGGGGTTTATTTTCTCATTAACTTCATTACATTTTTAGTTCATCAAAAAGCACTAAGCGCATGAGTACCATAATTAAAACATACAAAACATAGATTTTTTTTTTACATTGTGAATCAGATACGATATGGCTTTATGGTGTTATTTAAACTCATTGCATAACACATTTCATTAATATTAGATTTTAAAGAACCAAAAATTATTTTAGGGGAATTTTCTTTTCAGGTTTCATTTTGTAACCACAAAAGACATTCCAAGAATGCTGCAGAGTAGTCATTTTAAATAATAAACACAAAATAAAAGTACATATTAATAATAATACATAAATTTATATAGCACTTTTCTAGACATTCTCCTTAAACAGCATCTCCCTTCCTTTTTTTTTCTTTGGTAAATATTTTTACAATGTTCCCAGAATGTTTCAGCTTTATTTAATAACATTCCTTCATGATTTTTTTTAGATAATAACTATTATTATTATATAATTATAATTTTATTATAATATGCCAGAACATTGCAAGGTGGCTGTTTTAAAAACAACCTAAATAAAACTTTTTAAAAATATGCATGATTATATTTGCAAACAAATTAACATTCCTAGAACGTTACAGGGTGTTTTTATCAATCAAGAAAAAAAATAGCCTAATTAATTATATTTTTAATACATAACTATTCATACTATCTTATTTTTAGCTTTTTTTTTCAACCTTAAAATAACGTTGCCACAATGTTCTCTATATAGTTGTTACTTTATAACAGGTGTTTTTGTTACATATCTCAGCAAACACAATCACCTATATTAGTTTTGGGTCCCCTTTTGGTTGTTTTTTTGAGGTCCCCAAGAAAAGCGTTAAAAGATGTTTTTAAGTTTTATTAATCAGAAACTAATCTTCCCAGTATGTGCTGGGCAGCTGGCAACCAAAAATTGTTAACAAAGAATACAGAAGACCCAATCTGATCTCACTCCAATTTGAAGTTTTTTTATTTAGTGGCTAATTTGTACATTCATTGAATCTCATTTGAATCTTTGAGCTAGATCTGCTGATTATGTGTTTACAGACTCGATCGGAATTGGACCTTATCTCCCGCTCAGGACTCGATTATATATTTATATACAGTAAATAAGAGCAATATCACACAAGTAGCAGTGCGATGTGTATCGGCACTGGTGGGAGGTGTGACTTGGTAGATACTTAAAATCAAATGAAGCTGCGGTCACATTTTCTCCCCATAGACTTCCGTTCATATGCATGCGAATGCGTCAGACCGTAAACACAAGATCATGCGTCAAGTTTCGCAGGTCGCTGCAGTGCAAAGTTCAAGCTTGGTGAACTTTGACCTGCGAAATCGCATCACTTGACTGCGCGAGACCAGTCAAGGATCACAACATGAAATTCAGAAAGACAGAAATTCAAAACATAGACTAACCGCTCTCTTTTTTAATGTCTAATCATCTTGTTTAATCCCGCCCCTTTTCGCATCGCCGTACGACAGAATTTCATACGCACAAACTCTAGTGTGACTGCAGCTTTACTCTGACTTGAGAGCAAAAAACCTGATTGGGACATCCCTGTCAAACCCTCAGCTCGTTCCTGCAATCCCAGTCATCCCAGACAATCACCAGTCATCACACACCACACACGTGAACCATCACCAGAGTACTAACAGCCTGCACCCACAATCACCAGCACTCTATGAAGTCTCACCTCATTCAGTCACTCACCGGCTGGAATCAATGTCAGATGGTCCTCCTCAACGGCTCTCCTGATTTCTCCTGTGCTCTTCCATGGATGTCCCCTTTCTCCTGTGGATGCAAACCAACCTGTTTAAGGAAAGTGACTAATAGTGTGTTGGTGTTTATTGAAGAATTTAAGTTACCGCTTTGAACTGTGCTTGAGACCACTCTCTGCTTCACCGCTCACCTGCTTCATTCTCTGCTGTTGTTGTTGCGAATAAATATCCTTAAAGATTTACCCTCCTTTGTCTTCCTTGTGTGGCTGTAATAATTACTAGTTGAAACTATTAATGGGAAATTCACCCAAATATGAAAATTCTGTCATTGTTGACTCTTCACTTGACGCAAACCTGTTTGAGTTTCTTTCTGCTGCTGAATACACACAAAGCTGTTTTGAGCAGTCTTGGAAAATGGTCACCATTGACTTCCATGATATTTGTTTTTTCTACTATGTGTGTTAACAATTAATGGTTTCTAACATTCTTCAAAATATCATCTTTTGTGTTCAACATTAAAAAAGCATAACATAAACACAAAGGTTTGAAACCCCTTGTAGGTACAAAAATAGTGAGTACTTTTTCAATTTGAGCTGAATTATAACTGCAATGAATTATCCCATCATATATACGAGTTTTTACTTTAAGTTTTTTTGTAAAAATGTCTTCGTGCTGTTTTTGTACAAATTGGAAACAGTTTTACTTTCCTGTGAGATAGGGTTGGATGATGCACAGTTGTGAATTGCATTATGTGTCCTTGATCTTTGCTCTGTCGACTTTTGATGTTGAAAATTCAACTCTACAGTTGAACAGTTTATTGACATTTTAGTAGTTTGATATAATGTATAAGTAATATTATAGAGAGAATTTAGTTTGTAAATTTAACAGGAAATGTTCTGGTAGTTTATTACAAGGTTTTTGTACCTTAATATACAGCACTATCCCAAACAATATATCATTTTATACTATTAAAATTGGTAATAAAAGTATTTTTACAACCTTTCTAGGCTAAAAGTTTAGGGACAAAAGATCAAGGTCCCATAATGCAATTCAAAAGCATAAATAAATGGTAAAAAAAAGTAATAAATCACAAAATACAGAAAACTGCTAATTTATGAATATTTTTACAGAGTAGTCTGACTGCATTTCCACATGTTGACTAGTAACATTCGACAGTCTGATGCAAATATTAAAAAATAAATAAAATAAAAATCACCCTCTGGCTTGGCTTTTTCCTTCAAAAGCCATTTCAGTCAAACCACTGAATGCCACTGGATGTCAGAGGAAATCAATGATTCCATAAACAAAGGTTTCAGCTTCTGTAAAGACTTACAATATTCCGTCGTGAGAATGCGAATATATGACGTATTTTATTTCATTAAACAACAAAGTATGCAAACAGTCATTTCCATTCCCACGACAAGCTCCTGAAATAAAACTTAAATAGTAAACGCAAGGTCATTTGTCTACATGCTTTCACAGAAAAGAGAAAGTGTTTGTGTCTTTAGTCTGTTAATGTTTTGCCAGTAGTCAAATGTTGCCAGTAGAGTATTTAACTTGATGCCGAAATGAGCTGTTTAGCCTAAATCCTGCTTTAAGTATAGCTTTATCTGCACTTCCCTTTGCTGATGAGAATAATTGATAGCATTTGTTCTTTAAAAAGAACAAACTGCATACAAATCCTTTTTTCCAGCTTTAATCTTGTATCATTTAGCAGTGACTCAGCTATAATTTGATGAAGCTGTAAGCCGTGAACAGCTGACTGACTGCTGAAGCAGGCTTTTATATTACATGCTTGTGCTTCACAGATGTTTACAAGTCTTTGATTGTAGACGTTTTCTTGCTGCGTTGTATGTTCCAAGCACATGTTGACAAAAAAAATTTAGTGCTACCGATTTTTACTTGTTTCATTCATTCATTCTTTCATTCATTTTCCTTCAGCTTAGTCCCTTATTTATCAGGGGTCACCACAACGGAATGAACTGCTAACTATTCCAGCATATGTTTAACGCAGTGGATGCCCTTCCAGCCGCAACCCAGTACTGGGAAACACCCATACACTCTCACACACGGGCAATTTAGTTTATTTAATTCACTTATAGTGCATGTCTTTGGACTGTAGAGGAAACCAGAGCACCTGGAGGAAACCCACGCGAACATAAGGAGAACATCCAAACTCCACACAGAAATGCCAACTGACCCAGCTGGGACTTGAATCAGCGACCTTCTTGCTGTGAGGCGACAGTGCTAACCACTGAGCCACAATGTTGCTACTTTTGTTTGTAATATCAGAAATGTGTACTGCTTGTCTGTTCATGTCGTTTCTGCTGTTTTGCAGTTAAAGTTGATTATGGATAACAGTTTTGTTCTTTTATTGGATTTTAGTACACTAAACTTAATTATGTTTACTTTAAAATGTATATAACTTAACAAAGAATATTAAGATATAGTTAATAAAGATCTCTCATTTATATGTTGCTGAACTTTTAAAAAAGTAAATAAAAGATTGAAATGAATTCACATTCAGCAGGTCGATTAAGAAACATTAGACAATTGATCAAAAATATATTTAAAACTATATTTAAATTGATATATTACAGTACAAAAGATATATTTTGTTACTCTAAACTATTTTACAATGCAGTTCTTCTATATTGTTTTGTTGTAAGGTTGTATTTTAACCATTTAAACACATTATAAAAATATTTTGGCATATTAAATGTTAAAAATAAACATATTTAAAATTTTAAAAAAGACATATATTACTGACCTTCACAGTTACGAAATATATTTTGCATATATATAATTTCTTTGCTACACTGTAATTCTGTAAAATCTATCATTTTAAGTTTGAGGTCTGGTAAATTTCTGTAATTTAATGTTTGTTATTTTACATAAATGTCTGTAACTTTTTTTCAGCACCCCAGCTGCCAGAAAAAAACCTAAAATTATGGATTTATTTTAACGTTTTATATATATATATAATTTATATGCAATTTATATTTAAATTGTTAAATACTCTTTCATATTACATTAATTTACACATCTATGAATTAATTTACAATTTATTATAAATATTTGGTTGGCTATGCATATTTGCTTGGCATGCTGCAGCCCGGGCAGTTGCGGAAGCAAAAACTCGGGCCTGGGAAGAGTTCGGGGAGACCATGGAGGAGGACTCACCCATCACCCAAGCTGAGGTCACTGAGGTAGTTTGCAAGCTCTGCAGTGGCAAAACAACGGGGGTGGATGAAATTCACCCTGTATCTCTGGATGTTGTGAGGCTGTCTTGGCTGACACATCTCTACAACATCACATGGAGTTCTCGACTGGGCACCTGGGGTGGTGGTTCTCATTTTTAAAAAGGGGGACCAGAGGGTGTACTCCAACTATAGGGGGAATCACACTCCTCAGCCTCCCTGGGAAAGTCTATGCCAGGGTACTGGAGAGGAGGATCTGGCCGATGGTTGAACCGAGGATCCAGGGGGAACAATGTGGTTTTTGCCCAGGCTGTGGTACACTGGACCAACTCTATACCCTCACTAGGGTGCTCAAGGGTTCATGGGAGTATGCTCAACTAGTCCACATGTGTTTTTTTGGACTTGGAGAAGGCATTTGACTGTGTCCCTTGTGGCATTCTGTGGAGGGTGCTCTGGGAGTAACAGAGGTGCTCTGTTAAGGGCTGTCTTTTCCCTGAACAGAGTAGAGTTTGCATTGCCGGCAATAAGTCAGACTTGTTTCCAGTGCATGTTGGACTGCCGCAGGGCTGCCCTTTGTCACCAATTCTGGTCATAGCTTTTATGGACAGAATTTCAAAATGCAGCCTTGGGCTGGAGGGGGTCCGGTTCGGGGACCACAGGATATCATCTTTATTATTCACAGACAATGTTGTTCTGTTGGCTTCATCCAACATGGACCTTTAGCATGCACTGGTGCAGTTTGCTGCCAAGTGTGACATGGTTGGAATGAGGATCAGCACCTCCAAGTCTGAGGCCATGGTGCTCCAAAAAGGTGGTTTGCCATCTCCAGGTTGGAGGAAAGTCCTTACTCCAGGTGGAGGAGTTAAAGTATCTTGGGGTTTTGTTCAGGAGTGACGGAAGGATGAAACGTGAGATTGACAGGCGGATTGGTGCAGCGGCAGCAGTAATGGGGTCAGAGCTGAGAGTTTCCTTCACAGGGCGCACCCTTATAGACAGAGCGAGGAGCTCTGTAACCTGGGTGGAGCTCGGAATAGAGCCACGGCTCCTGCACATTGAGAGAAGTCAGCTGAGGTGGCTCAGGCATCTGTTTCAGATGCCCCCTGGACACCTACCTAGGGAGGTGTTCCAGGCCTGTCCCACCAGGAGGAGGCCTCAGGGAAGACCCAGGACACGCTGGAGGGACTATGTCTCTTGGCTGACCTGAGAACGCCTCGGGATCCCCCTGGAGAAGCTGAAGGAAGTGACTGGGGAGAGGGAAGTCTGGGGTTCTCTCCTAAGACTGCTGCCCCCATGCGACCTGGCTGGTTGAAAATGAATGAATAAATGAATATAAATATTTGATATATATAATAGAAGACAAAATTATTATCCCTTTCTCAAAATTATTATACTTTTTTTAATAAAACAATAAAAAAAGTAAAAAAAACTAATTTGTAATAACAAACTCTTTAGTCTTTGCCATAATGACAATACATGATTAGGTTAACTTAGGCTATAATATATTTTTATTTCACACATTTTCTTTTTCCCAGCCAAACTAATTACGAATATCATATAAAATACTGTGAAAATGTCCTTGCTCTGTCAAACTTGAAAAAGCTAATTACATTTTTACAGGAGAGCTATTTTTTTGTCTTCAACTGTAAATCTTAAAAATCTTAATTAAATTTGATCATATCTTAAAAATATATATTCATATTGATTTGATTGTTCCTCATATAACCCTGAACCCCCTTTCAGCTTTAGATATAGAGAGCTGTTATTGCTAAGAACCGTATGAGTTATTGATCTCAGTCTGTGTCCACCTGAATGAAAAAGCTAATGCAGGCCCTGAACAAATAGGCTGTATCGAGCACTTCCAGATCCAGCACAGGCTACACTCTCTCAATCCATCACTGAACTTTTACTGGCAGCGCCGAGAGCAGATTAACTGAATACCGGGAGGAATATCATGACCCGGCAACTTTACCTAATCTTGACGGAAAAATCAAACAAGCGATTTCTCTCCGCCCGACTAAAGTGAAGTGGAGCGATTAGAGCGCCATCTTTACAAATACCTCTGGCTCTGGCATCAGCTGGTAAAGCACACCTGTTTACAACTGCTTTTCTATTGCTCAATAAAACATATAATGCACGAAGAGTCCTTTATTTCAGTGCAGTGTTGCGCAATGTTTGCCATGATTTGGGGAGAGTTAATTCAACCTGGGCTGTTTTTTTCAGTGTTTATGAAACACTTGTGTCCTCGTTTGACTTTTAGTGTAAGAAAAAAAGATTCACCGTTCTAGTAGAAACATTCTGTTTGTTATATGATAACTGGCAAATGTATTAAAGTCCCTACAAATCTGTATTTTTAACCCTGAGGCGTATTTATTCCTATTTCAATCATAGTTTTTCCTAAATGTATTTTATAATCTGTTATTCCAGTTATTGATTAAAGATGTTGTTTTTGTTTTCCATGAATCATATATTTATATCATTTTTCTTACTTTATGAATAAAAACTTTGCATTTTTTTGTATTTTTGTATTTTGTATTGTACCAAACACATTTGTATTTAAACATTGTTTTGCACACACAGTAAAAGTGACTTTAAAAAAGTAAGTAAACACTTATTAAGTAAATGAAATATGTGCATAATTAAAAAAATAAGTTACAACAGAATTACCACATTTTTTAAAGCAAAATCAACTTTAAAAAAAATCCAAATTTTGATCACTTGAGCCAATAAAAAATTAATTATTTGCCCTAAACAAATTTTTTTAAGGCCATTAGCACGATAGCAAGGAAAACACTCATGTCCCGCACACCGCACAACTCTTAGTGTCTCTGTTGTTAGCAATCTGGAAGAATAAACAGGTAGGAGACAGCACTGTCAGTTAACCTTTTTATTTTAAGCTCAGAACATGAACAGCTCTAAACATGGGTGCTTCCTTTACACACTATCCTCATTGATGGGGATGACCAATATTTTATAAATAAAGTTTAGAATAAAACAACCCATATATTTAACTAATATAACACATAAAATAAAACAATTTCCTATGATGCACCTGGCTAAAGTGCTGTGGGCCAGGTCATTGCTGTTTCTGTGTGAGTAACCTTAAAATTTTACATTGGTCAAAACAAATATTTCTGAGTTGAGCTCTTAATCAAAACCATTAATATTCAACTGTTTTGAACTTAAAATATGTTACTTGAAAAATAAAACAAATAATATTAAACTGAAATGAAAGATACATTTTCATTAGAGTTTTTTTCAGTGCATGAATGGCATGCACACCGAAGAGTGAAATCAATTTCTACTAAAGATTCAGTCAGATCAATTTAGAAAAAAAAGACAATTGACCAAAATAAATATGTGTAAAATAGATATTGAAACATATCTGTATAAATATATTTAAACATTTATTTTGGGGGGCATTTTATTTTTGGAAATATGCTTGAAACGGAAATGGAACCTATTTTAGTGTAATTCTTCTCATTCTTTATTTTGAATAATTGATACCTTGGGTCTGTCTCGAACTCAATTCCTGGAGGGCCACAGCTCTGCTGATTTTAGCTCCAACCACCTCCAACTAACACCTGCTTAATAGTTTCTAGTAGTCTTGAACACCTTGAATGTTTGGGTCAGCTGTGATTGATTAGGGTTGGAGCAAAACTGTGCAGAGCTGCAGCCCTCCAGGAATTGAGTTTGAGACCTATGATCTATTGTAAGGTTGGAAATGTTGTTGTTGTTGATCATTATTTTGACCATGAAATATATTTGAATACACTGAATAGTCAATATTTTGACTACATACATGGAATACACTGAAATACATTAACATTTAAATTCATTTATATTTTGGCATATTGAATGTTGAGATTAAATATATTTCCAATTTTAAAAAATATATTTGAACGACCTTCAGTTACAAAATGTATTTATACATCGAAGTCAGAATTATTAGCCCCCCTTTGATTTTTTTTGTCTTTTTTTTAAATATTTCCTAAATTATGTTTAACAGAGAAAGGAAATTTTCACAGTATGTCTGATAATATTTTTTCTTCTGGAGAAAGTCTTATTTGTTTTATTTCAGCAAGAATAAAAGCAGTTTTAACTTATTTAATAACCATTTTAAGGTCAAAATTATTAGCCCCTTTAAGATATATATTTTTCAATAGTCTACAGAACAAACAATTATTATACAATAACTTGCCTAATTACCCTAACCTGCCTAGCTAACCTAATTAACCTAGTTAAGCCTTTAAGTCATTTTAAGCTTGAAAAATATCAAGTAAAATATTACTTACTGTCATTGCAAAGATAAAATAAATCAGTTAATAAAAATGAGTTATTAAAACTATTATGTTTAGAAATGTGTTGAAAAAAATGTCTCTTCGTTAAACAGAAATTGGGGAAAAAATTAACTGGGGGGCTAAAAATTCAGGAGGTTTAATAATTCTGACTTCAACTGTACATATATTTTTGTTACCATATGCTTTATATGAGAGACACCATCTGCAATAAATGATGATGCATTTTAGTTTGAGTTTGATCCATATTTGAAAAGTACTGTTTAATGCTGGTTTATACTTAGCAAGAAATGAGTGAGCAAAACACACACACACACACACACACACACACACACACACACACACACACA
>CAIGQZ010033112.1:18698380-18748030 GCA_903798205.1 Danio tinwini
ACACACACACACACACACACACACACACACACACACACACACACACAGTCTGGAGGTTTTATAAAAGCATTGGAAAGAAAATATATAATTTCATGCAACCGCAACTATCTTCAATTTAATAGTCTTTCAGAGAAAGTCCTCTGAGAAAAATATCTCAGGAAATCTTGATGATTAGCTTCTATTTTATATGATGTCAGCCTGTTGTTTAAGATGAGCTGGATGTCAGAAAAATGCTGCTCTTACAGGAGGATATTAAATCTGAAAATAAGTTCATACAAGTTCATATTTCTCTCTTAAGATGATAAGTATTAAAATTAGTCTGTGCAAAAATTATTCATAAAACAATAATAAAACCTAATAATTTTAGGATAAAGTATAATTTTGCTTATTGTGATGGAATAATCTTATCTTAACACAAATAGTAAAAAAAGTTTGTATATGAATAATATCTTTACAAATCTTCACAGAAACATTTAGATTTTAAACACCTGTTGGTGCATAAATATTTAAATATTAATTCATAACTAATTTCTTATTTCACATGGTTAGAATATAAAAAAATGTAATATATATTTAATAAAAAAACATATATTATTAATATAAAAACATAAACATACTAATATTTTCTACTAGAAATTATTTTGTCCATTTCTTGTATATATTTTTTTATATTTATGTTACATTGCAATTCTACAAAATCATGTTTGTCAAAATTATAATAAACTTATAAATCTATACAAAAAAAAAAACATCAAACTCTTAAAACTCATTTTGAGTGAGATTTAACAAATATGTCTATAGAATACTGCAGTATTCTGCAAGGTAAGCCTGGTTCTCATTGACTGTGTGGGCCGAAGCCATTATCTACGCATTCCTCACGAGCTCTGTGCAGGTCTTAAGTTTACACGATACACCGGCTGACAATACAAACTCACTGCTGGTCTGAGTAGAAAACTCTTTAAACGCACCTACACAATATTTTCTTTAAATCCATTTAAATTCATTGCTCCATTTTCCCATTTGTTTTTAAATCTCCTTGAGCAGAATGTAATCTTGTAGAGTAAAACTGGTCAATAATAGGCATACATGTCTTTTTTAACTTAGAAATCAGTTCAAACTGCTTTCTTTAATTCATCTGACAACAGTAGGAAAAGTCCTGTGATGATTAAATGTAGGGAACAGACATCTGAAGCCCAAAGATGTGGTTGAAGTAATGACTATCTCTGCATGCCCTCTTCTGGATGAACAGAGAACTGCATGACTTAAATGTTATCTTATAATCAAATGCAAAGAAGAATTTTCTAAATGAAATGTGTTTCTCTGGTCATTAAAAAACGTGAGAGTCAAAACTGTATTGATCCCTTGTTGGTGTAAAAAAAAAACGGTAAAGGTTTTTTTTATTAGCATAAAGTGAGTGCTATACGCCTGTATAGCTACTGAACTAAGATTTTCTGCAGGTTTAAGGTCAATTATAAAAAAAAAAGAAAGAAAGAAAGGAATACCAAACAATAAAGAGCTTTATATCAGACAGAAGTAAAAAAAATACTGCTTTCTGATCACAATAAAAATAGTGTGCTCTAAGTAGTGTACAGTGTGCCAAAAAGTGTACTGAAATAAATAAATCTCTTTTAGATTTTTTTTTTTTATTCAGCATGGAAGCATCATCAAAAGGGACAGTAAAAACACTAACAGTGTCAAACTATATTTAACCCTTGTGCACTGTTCAAATGTACTACCCTTTTGTTATGTCCGGGATGAAAACTTCCACTGAATTAAACTGCTGCAAATAAAGATAAATATTTTTTTCGATTTTTTTTTTTGCATAAATCTGTCAATCAACCTCCGTCCTGATCAAAACTACTAAATTGTTTAGAAAATTACAGGAATTTAATTCTTTAATTGCAAAATTCACAATTGATGTCACTGATTTGGTGAAAAAAGCACACAAAGCGACATATTTTCAATATAAAATATAAATGTGGACTGTTTTTTTTTTAATCACAGTCTTGGACATATGAATGATTAGCAACAACATTGGTTTTGATGCATTGTTAGATTGAAATTTGTTCTCTCTAATTTACTATTGGTGGCTGTTTTTGCCCTATTGACTTCCATTATAATGACATTTAATGGTGCATAAATACACAGTCTTTGTTTTTGTTTACTCCATGTAGTTCTGAGAGCTGAGATGCATATTTAGATTTTCTCAGACACATCAAGGTAAGTATGCAAAGGTCACTCTCTTGCTGTTATACTCCATATAAAATCCAGAAATTAAGCTTTTTTTGCACAGGCCTATCTAAAGGGTTAATGGTGCCAACTTATGATCAACAGTAAAAATGACAAATTTGACCTCTTCCTAACAGGTAAAACCACCAGCAATCAAAATGCATGATTAAATGGTGTCATGGTTTTGTTAATGGAAGTCAATGGGGCAAAAACAGCCACCAACAGTAAATTAGGGAGAGAAAAAAATGTAATTAATCAAAAACAATGCATCAAAGGCAATGTTGTTTCACATGTCCAAGACCTTTATAAAAGTTTTTTTTTAATCCAGTCTACAATTGCATTTTATATTGAAAATGATATATCAGTGACATCATTTATAAATTTGTTGATTAAAGAATTAAAATCTTGTACTTTAAAAAAAAATTGTAGTTTTGTTCAATACAAATTTGAAAAAAATAATAATCGGATGCATTTTTACAGCGTTTTACAGGTTTAATTCAGTGGATGTTTTCATCCCTAACATACCAAAAGGGTGATAAATGTGCCCATAGTGTATTGGTGAGTTTTCTTTTTAAATTCAAAGCATTTTCTTAAAATATTTGTCAAAATAAGATTTGTCACTAAAATCCTTCTGCTAGCTGAAACAGAAAAAGTTAAGGCCAAATTAAGATTCAAAATCAGCCTAGAGTGGATGAAAACATCGCCAACAGTACATAACTGTTAAAAATAGTGTACATTTGTTTAATGAACTAAAACAATAAACGCTATCACTTCTCATTGTAAAACAATATATTTATCAAGATAAGCCTATTGACAGCTTTCTTCTCAGTTGTGAGCATAGAGGGGGCAGACTCGTCGCTCGATTGATGACGTATTTCCGGATTCGTGTAGTGTATTGTAGCACGTGGAAAAAACAGCGGACTGCAACATAGCTTTATTTTTTATTTACAGTAATACCAGGGCCCTGAAGTAATCGTCCAAAATGGTTAAGGCAAAATTCAAGGGGAAAAGCTCCATAAACACCTCAAACTCCAGTAGTAATCCCGGTAAGTTAACATAAACCGCGTGTCTGTCTATAAACTGCTAGTCGGCTAAAGCGTTAGCCAACTCTAGTTAAGAAAAATCAAGAATCATTTAGTAATGTTAATTATATTGTTATGTTATAGAGTTATTTTATCTTCTCGCGTGAGGGAAATGTTTAAATTAATTACGTAACTCCTACTAGATTGCCACAACATTGTTTACATGTTTACTTCAGATTATTTTTAAAGAAATACTAATGTTATTGTTTGCAAGGAGAATCTTCTTTTTCACAATTATATAAGCAATTTTTTTACTTTGTATGATACAATGTATGTTCTTTTCCAAGTCTTGGTTTGAGCAGATATGACTGTATTGTCAATATCCCTGTCATGTTATTGCTGTCATACATGTAAATGTTTGATACTTCAAATGTCATTTTGCTCTAAACCCTGATTGATTTCTTGCTCATAGTAAACTTGTATTAAGCAAAAGGGAGTCAATTGCATTTTTCTGTGTTAATGGTGCAAGACAATCTAAAAGTTAAATTATTTATGCTAAATGTGTTTTTAAGAAGTAATTGATATTTTTATTTTGGCAAAGATGCAGTCAACTGACCTAAAGTGGCAGCAGGGATGTACGATATTGGAACAAAAACTGACATTGTGATATTTTACTTTTTTTTTACCATTTATATTACGATATTAAGTATGATTTCACCAGATATTAAATGATTAACTCAATTTGGAAAAAATCATAAGTTTAGATACATTGGGGTGATTGTATAAGGGACAGCATCTGCAAAAAATACAATAAATCTATCACAAAGAATTGATAAATACATGAGCAATGATACTGTGCAAATAAAATGCTCAGTGCTTTATGATTTTCTGGATGTCAAGCAATAGTCAGATTCTCAAATATGTAATAATCAAATATAAAATAACACTGTAGTTTTCATCGTGTATATATATATATATATATACACACACACACACACACACACAAATACCATTAATCTTTCTCAAATGTAGAGACGTAATTTCTTATACTTTAAACTGACTTTAAAAATTTCTCAAAGTCTCTGATCATAAAAATACACATAAATAATAAACTTTATGGTTAAACATTGCAATGACAAATCATAGGTGTTTTCAAATGTAGCTCCTGGTCTGTTATAATACCGACAGTTCGACATTCAGATCCTCCGATGTGACTATTGCAGGCGCGCATATTCCAATATCTATGCTGAAACGAAATTAGTGCAGCCCTAATTTATAGTATAAAAAATGTATAGTCTGCTTAAATAAATAAATGCTGTTCCTTAGAGTTTCTATTCATCAATGAAACCTATAGAAATGTGTTCAGCATCAGCTGTGCAAAATTTATAATAATAATAATTGTTAAAAATAATATTTTTACAACCTATTTCTGACGGTTGATGTTGACAATGTAATGCAATTTCCACTCAAAACAAGCTTCAACTTCACAGGAATAAATCATGTTTTTTTAAATAAAAAGTTTTATTCAAAATGCATTATTCATAATTTTTTCTAATGTAACTATATAATTAAAATATTGTAATATATCATACACTATTTATATCCGCTTGTTAAGTGGTGACGTATGAAATACTGTTTCCAGGTCCAAGCCTCTACTCGTTTGAATTGAGAAAATATTTGTTTATGATCAATTTTTAGTCATATCTCACATTAAATAAAATTTTTATATGAAATCATGGTGTACATAACAGTCTTTGGACTTGCTGCATCACACACCAACATTTTAACAATTTATAAAAAAATTGTCACTTTCTGGCCATCGGATATTAGGCATGGACATATATATTGTGATCGTGTTTTTTCGAAAGTATAACATCTGCCTGTAAACGTTTATTATTACTATTTGTTGAGTCTCCCCATACTGTTTGATACAGTGCTTGGACCCGAAAGCCGCTTCGCGTGTAGTCACATTTAACAAGCGGATTGTCATTTTAAAAAAGGATGTACCTTGTGTGTCGAAGAGAACAAAAACTTTTAAACGTTTCTACTCTAAACTTTTGATCATAGTTGATGTTTTATTATATTGCATAAGTCTAAGATATACCCAGAATACATATTGATATCAATCATTACACATAATTAATTCAACAAAATTTTTTCATTGCCAAGTAGGTTTATATTTTAGAACTGACCCAAGGTGCCAGCTTGTTAATCAAGAGTCTTTAATTAACCAATCACAGTTATCCATTTCATCCAAAATGACTGTACTTTACACATCTGCCATGCCACAGATCGAGTCAAGGGAGCTGGAGGAAACAACATGAGGGACAGAGCCACTATAAAGCGCCTGAATATGTACAGACAGAAGCAAAGATGGTAACTATTTGACCTGTCATTTACAAAAATACAAAATGTTTGAAATCTAGAACAGTAGTGAGCAATTATACATTGTATCAAAGTATAATGAAGTGTTTTAATTATTAATTTTTTTTCATTCATCCACTCACAGCAACAGTCGAGGTAAAGTCATCAAGCCTTTGCAGTACCAGAACACAGTTGCTCCTGGAACTGTAGCCAGAGTCGAGCCCAACATCAAGTGGTTTGGTAAGAGCAGTGCTTTTTAGAGTATTGGCCCTTTGCAATCTTTTCCAGGTATGTTTAAGATCTGAATATATCATTATTGCTTTACTTTTCTCATTTGCAGCCAACACACGTGTCATCAAGCAGTCGTCCTTGCAGAAGTTTCAGGAAGAAATGAACGCGGTGAAGAAAGATCCGTACCGAGTGGTGATGAGACAGAGCAAACTACCAATGTCCTTGCTGCATGACCGGATAAAAGCACATGTGAGTATGAAGACATCTTTGTTTATTTCTATACACAGAAATCATTGTTAAATGCTTGTAGAGTGCCAATTTATTGTAAATTTACAATTTTATTTTTTTATTTATATTAGTTGTTGTTTAAGTCATCGGTTAATGCAAGTTAGTCCACAAAAAAGTTTGTTTTGGTAATCTTCAGTCAAACTCTTACTCTTCTTCAATATTTGTTTCCACATCGCGGCCCTTCTCTTTTGACGTCAATTTGATGACCTCAGCAATATTTTTAATCACACCCTCTTGCTGTTAGTTTGCTAAGGAAATGATGCACAAAAAGAAAGGTTTGAGTGGCACAATAAAAGAAATGTTTGTAGCTGAAAGACTAATTGAACATTATATAATTATTTACCCAATTAAAACCATACAGTGATTTTATTATTATTACTATACAGTGATTATTTATTTTCTGCTTTGGAATACTGTTTGACTTCTCAATAATCATAAATTATTATTTATTTGCATCTTTTTTCTATTTTATTTAACTATGCAAGTAATTTTTATGATATTTTATGCAGATACGCTCCTGTACAGAATCATCCAAAACGATTTAAAGTTATGTATTAAATTACGCAATATATATCGCAGTGAATAAAAATATTGCAATGTCATTTTTTGCCAATATCGTGCAGCCCTAATGCTAATCTTTAATTACAGTTTTGCTGCATGGTTTAATACTACATTTTATTCACAGTAATGACTGACCTTACGATTTATGATACACAAAGTCTTTGCCTGTGTAGATTGCTCCAAATTAGCCACATAAACTCAAAAATATCCATCACAATGAGCTCACAGGGGATAAAAATGCCTCTTCATAATGCTCATTTCTGTTGTGAACAACCAGCTGTTTATTTCTGGCAGACCCTCATCAACACTTCCCTTTGCTTATGTCTATTTTCATGAGAAAGCATTTTTTCGGCACAGTTCTTGGCATCTTTTGGCCATCATGTAGCACATGGACTACTATAATGAGAACAAAACAAGAAAGATCATTATGTAATGTATACGCCATGGTCTAGTGAGGGCACAGCTTGACTTGCAGTAGAACGCACTTTATTGGCACGCAAGGGTTTGCCGTCTGCCAGTAGTAAAGAACAGAGTAACAAATGTGTGCTCAGAAGAAAATGCTGTGTTTTACTCGGTCCTCCATGTTCCTTCTGCAAATGTTGTTGACTCTCTTCAGCATCTAAACTGTTCCATGTGTGAGTGAAAACCTTTTAGGAGTGCAGTCCCGCTCTACAATTGGTCTGTTTCTCAGAACTGTGACACATTTATTTTTTATTTTTTTGATGTATTTATTTATCCTTTGGCAGCGTTGTCTCATTTCCATCCTCTTTTTTTTTCTTTTTTTTTTTTCTTTGATTTGTGATGTTTGAGCAGCTCCTGTTGCTGTAATGTCCATTGTTTGCACACAATTTTTGCTCCTTCTCAGAAATATTTTGAACATGTCGTGATGTGATGGTTAGCCTCAAATCAGGTTGTTGGTTTTGTTTTTTTTATCATCCATGTCAGTTGTTCAGAAGAAACGCAGTCTTACCAAAAAGTCCAATTTCTTACGAGAAATGTTGCTGGCTTTGACAAGATCTGTAAATTGCTTGTCGTTTTATTCCATCCTCTGTTGCTACAGTGGTATGGTGTTCCTTTTGTATTTTTGTTGGGTCATTACAGATTTGGCCTAGTGAATGCAACAGTTTTGAAGGCACCATTTTGGTCATTATTCTTGTTTTTTTTTTTTGCATCGTTTTTGTTTTGATGTTGACATTTTAATTAAGCTTAATGATAGTAATAGTACTACAGTTCTAAAGTTTCGGATTATTGTAATTTTTTTTCCTTAAGTCTGTTATTCTTATCTTGGATTGATTTATTTAGTAAAAATGTAATATTGTAATTTTTTATGTCAAAGTTTGCACGATTGCGTTTAGGACTGTACAATATACTGTTTGAGCATCAATATTGCAATGTCTGTGTCCACAAAAGTCACATCCCAGGATATGCAATGTTGAGTTAGGATTATATTTGACCAGAAACCACAGGTCAAAACACATGAGATTTGAGGAGACTAGGCAGGGACTGCTATAAGATTCTGGTGGTATGATAACCTTGGAAGATATCATGATACCTAGGATGGTATTGTGATTGCTGCTCTAAATATATATTCCTTTTTTAATGTCTGGGTATAAAGCAAAAAATGTTCCCCCTTTGAACACAGTATATCTTATTTTGAGTGTAAGAGCCATAATTTGATTTAATATAATTTATTAATAGTGCTCAAATTCATGTACAGTTTACACATGTTGATATGTTTAGTTGTGCACATTTGTTGATTTCACCCCTACTCCTTTGTTTGTAATGGTTTGCTTTGCCCGTATTGGACTGTTTTAAGTTCTATTACAAAATGGGGTGAAAAGAAAGAAAGACAGAGCAACGCAGAGAAAAAAAAAGTATTGCAATGTCAATTTTTTCCAATATCGTGCAGCCGTAATTTGACATTTTGACATTGACATTAAGACATTCTAATATGCTGAAATAACATTTCTTAATATCATAAAGGTTGCTTAATGTTTTTGTGTAAAATGTGATGTATTGTTTTACTATTCCTTCCTGAATAGAAAATTCAAAAGAATAGCATTTATTTAAAATACTTTTTAATAATTGTTTTATAATGTTTACTTTTTTATTTAGCAGATGCTTGTATCTAATTCAGCGTACAAGTGAGGATTATGTAAAACGTTTCACTGTTATATGTAAATTTAAAGGTGCTGTACGTAAGTTTTTGATTCTTCTAAAGTATAAAAATACCATATGTTTGCAGATATTTAAGAAACATGCTAACATTCTTGTTTATCTGAAAAACAATGCTGCAGTCAGTTATTCTGCTTTGAAAGTGTGAGTTATGTGCCGGAACGCCACCCAATGCCACTATTGCCAATTATATTTCAGCACCTCATGTTGCCTTCATGTAAACAGTGTATTTCCTTCATTCAGTCTGAAAGGCTCTCAAAGTGTGCGTCTGTGACTGAAATGTGACCTCCGGTAGACAGTAGCAGACTTCGAAATGAGACGCAGATTCAGAACTCCACATGAGGTGGTTATTATTTAGCAAATTATATAAATATTACAAACATAAACATTAGGTCAGCAGGTTGCATTGTAACCTGTGTCCTAACAGCACACTACGTGACGAGATTTGCAGTGATAAGCAAATGGGCTGTTTGCACCAGACAAAACACAGAACTTTAAATGCAGCCATTGAGAAGCACAGAATAGTGCACTTGCTGCACTCCAACTAAATGGTAAGGTTTATAATCTAATTGATACACATTAAACCTTTTTAACATTATTAAATGTTGATGCTGAATCACTGATATGTGTTGGTTTTAACTCACAGTTCTAAAGTTCAATTTCAAATTTAAGTTAACTAAAGTTAAATTTCAAATTTATTTTTAAGATCTAAGTAAACTATCTGCTGCTGCTTTCAGTAGTATGGCTATAAATGTCATGTAAAATGGCATTCAAACTCACATTATTAGCATTTAACACTGAATAAAGCACATGAGGTGTACCTGAGGTGATCATTTATCCGGTTGTTCACCTGTAGAAATAGAAATCGTTTCCAAAATGAAACAAAATGAGAATTCTCAGGTGTTGGTTAGGAAAAAAAAAAAACTTCTTTTAGTATGGAAAATATTTCTTCAATTATGTCCTGTTGCGTTAAATCAGCCTTTAGGCACAGTCAGGCACACTCGTGTCAATATGTCAACCTGCACTTGATCTCGGAGTGCAATACCTAGTTCAACCACTGTGTGTCAACTTGCATACTACATCTTTAAGGGAAGGTTAGTCTTTATAATAGTTTTTCTAAAAGGTGAGTTCTGTATTTGTAAAAGAGCACAATAAATCCGATGTTTACAAGCCTAATTTAAACTACATTTGACTTTTTGGAATGCTTTGTGAGGCACAAAATTTAATGATGGACCAAAAATGTTTAAGTGAGTACAACCTGCTCTCCTATGAATCAACAGAGCACTGGTAGCTGTCAAAATGTCTGCAAGAGATGAAATATCAAACGTTTTATCAAACTAATTCCAGAAGTTCACAGTCAGGGCAATGTGACACTAATTCTCATGAAGTCATCTTCTGCTGGTTCTTCTAGAACTCCAAGGTGCATATTCTAGACACTGAGACGTTCGAGACAACATTTGGACCCAAGGCGCAGAGAAAGAGGCCAAACCTGTCTGTGGGAGAGCTGAAGGAGTTTGCTGAACATGCTGAGGTCTCGGCACAAAGCTACAGTGCTGAGAAAGACCGCGATTTGGTGTCTGAGGACAGCGGAGTCAAGTGAGTGCTATGACTTGTTTTTACAGCTGAATTAATCTGGATTACCTGGGAAAGTTTTTTTGTTTGTTTTTGTTGTAGGGCAAAACATTATGCATACTGGTCATTTTCCAGGTTTTGGTACATTTTGCTTCTTATTAAACACTGATACCAGAGGAAATGAGAATTTGGCTTAGTGTAAAAATGATTGCTTCTGTCATTTTCCCCTAAATTTGTCAAAAGCAAGTGTTTATGCCTGGAAAAAGTACATTATGAAGAGTATTTGATTAATTGTAAAACCGTTTATTAATAAAAATGCTTTAAAGGAGTGATCTAGTAGTTTGCACAAGTATTCACTTGTTTCAGTATTGAGTAAAAATCTGTGTTTTTTCATCGAACTGCATGTTAAATTGTCGCAACCAACTGCTGTAATGTTGATTTTTAGTTACCTTCAGAAGGTAATGGTACTCTTATAATTAATCATGCAGCTTCATGCAGTATATCCCTATTGGAGCTCTTATTGTCTAGAAAATATGTATCATGAAATAACTTCATCATTTACTTATCACTACAGGGAGGAAGCTCGAGAGGAGATCTTCAAGAAGGGGCAGTCAAAACGGATCTGGGGTGAGCTTTATAAGGTAAAATCACCATTCTACATCTTGCTTCTTGAAAGATTTAATAGAATCAATAGTCTTGCCAAATAATACCGCATCCTAAAATTAACTATGTTTTGCGCAGGTGATCGACTCTTCGGACGTTATTATCCAGGTGCTGGATGCTCGGGACCCAATGGGCACACGCTCCCAGAGCATTGAGTCTTACCTGAAGAAAGAGAAGCCTTGGAAACACCTCATATTTGTGCTCAATAAGTGTGACCTCATTCCCACATGGGTTACGGTAAGAAATGAAAGCAGAGCACTACACTCTGTGTTCTTATCCTGTTGAGCTGTCCATCTAGGCAGTATTTTAGACATGCTCCTGAAGAGAATGCTGTTTCAAAAGCTAAAAGACACCTTCGCTAGACCACACTTAATAAATAGTGCAATACATACCGTAGCTCTTTGCAATAAACTTGAGGAAAACGCCCAACCACAATGGCAGAACAATTATAAATCATTCATTCATTGTTTATTTCAGTCAATAGCAGGAAAATTTGCTTATTAAAGAGGTGTGTGCAGAATGCATTGGAACATTCTGCAATCTTGTCTAACTAAACTAAAAATAAATTGTATTTGTGTGTGCTGCTGTGCATATATGCCTATTGGAGTGTCATGTTCTTAGCTTAGCAACATAACACCCTATTCAAAATCCTATTGTTAGTTGGAAAAAAATGATCAATTTTGTTTTAGTCTAGCCTCAAACAGTTTTCCAGTATTTTACTATCTGCTTTCAGTGTGTATGTATACATTTTGGAATATCATGCTATTTGGTGAGCAACATGCTAACATCAATTTAAATTTGACAAATCTTGTTGAATTTGATATAAATTGTCAAATTAAAATCAAACTATTTATAAAATATTTTATCGTAACCTATAAATATGTACCCAGTGATTGTTCTGTTTATTTGTATACATATTAAAACTTCCCACTACCAGCTTACCCACATGCCAGTCTCAAATTCATTTACATTGGAGAAAAAATCTGAGTGACTTAAATAGCAGTTTCTTAGAAAGTTCCAATATATGCAGACCAATCCAAAACAGCCACTGTTATTTCAGGATAGCTATGATGTATGTGTTAACCGATGTAAGCAGTAGACAGCAAAACAGCTCACTAAGTTTTTGGAGCAAGGTCGCTGTCGTCAATGTGTCCTGTTGTACATTCATTTCTTCTGTTTCTGGAGTTTGTTTCCTTAACAGACATGCATGTTTTTCTTCGCTTGCCTGACTTTTGTAATATTAAACCAGTTAAAGGCCCCTTCCCTAACAGATTTTTTCCTTCTTTCACATCTGTAATTCTTGTTGTTTGTAATTTGTGTTATTGGCAGTTCTGAAATGCAGCAACAAGGAATGAGGGAGCTCCACTAGCTGTTTATAAGATGCAGGTCTTTGCATTCAAGCCAAAAAAGCATTTGCCTGCATCCTGCAGATTTATGACCGAGGGCTTTTGTAAACTCAACAGGAGAATGATTGGGACACCCATTAGTTTCGATGTTGAAAGGGAATCACTTATCACTCTGTGGCAGTTCTTGTTGGCTAGTTTATTCATCCTTATCAAAAAGTGTTTCATAGATCACTTTTTGTGTTCTAGACCCTACATAAATATCAATAAATATAGTTAATTCGACTGACAGGATTTTAAACCAAATATTTATCAACCCTGGGCATGTATCTGAAATTTGATCTGGAGTTCTATGAATTTCATTCCACATGAAATGTAAGGATTTTAAAGTACAGAAACTGAAGAGGGTGTGCATTGTATGGGTCAAAATGACAGATTTTTTTATTCTAAAATTTTTTTATTCTGATTGATACTTTTATTCTAAAAGTCATTAGAATATTAAGTTCTGATGATGTTCCATGAAGATATTTTGTAAGTTTCCTACTGTTAATATATTAAAATCCAATGTTTATTTAGTAATGTGCACTGCAAAGCACTTTGTTTAGGTGATTTTCCTCAGTACTAATTTTTTGAATCATCAGATTCCAAATTGGGGGTGACACAGTGGCTCAGTGGTTAGCACTGTCGCCTCACAGCAAGAAGGTCACTGGTTCAAGTCCCAGCTAGCTCAGTTGGCATTTCTATATGGAGTTTGGAAGATCTCCCCGTGTTCCCGTGGGTTTCCTCCCACAGTCCAAAAACATGCACTATAAGTCAATTGACTAAACTAAATTGGCCGTAGTGTATGTGTGTGAATGAGTGAGTATGGATGTTTTCCTGTGATTGCAGCTGGAGTTGCGGTTCATTCCGCTGTGGCACCCCCTGATTAATAAACGGACTAAACCGAAAAGAAAATGAATGAATGAATAACTATGACAAGCTCTGGACTTTTTATACTCTATATTGATCTAAGAGCCAATCACACAGCAGAAATGTGCAACAATGGGGATCTAAAAGTGTGTTGATATTAGTGATGTACCGAATTTAGGCCACCAAAAATTTATCAGCCGAAAATATGTTGTGCTATTTAATGGACCCTTTAATTTTTGTGGCTTCAGTCATTGTTGGGGTACTCTTTTAAATCGGGAAGCATGAACAACTTATATTGAAATATATATCATTATCATTCAATATGGTAAATAATTTTCAAGATTCCATTTTTGCCATATTGCTCAGCTCTAGTTGCAGCTGGAAGTGCATTCGCTGTGTAAAACATATGCTGGATAAGTTGGCGGTTCATTCCACTGTGGCGACCCCTGATGAATAAAGGGACTAAGTCGAAGAAAATGAATGAATGAAGATTCAAAATTTCCAAAGAGACAAAAATTGTACAATTCTAACAAAATATACATCGATGAAAAGCTTAGATATCCAGTTTTTAGATCATATATAATTCTCAATTTCAAACTAAATTACTCTTAAGACTGGTTTTGTCCAGAGTCACACATACAGTACATAAATTCATACATACAAAGGAGATTGAAATTGGCAAATAATTTTCACTTTTATTTGATTTAAAAAAAAATCTGTATTACTGTAAAATTGAAGGAGGTTTAGCTGTGGTTATACCATGCTGGTAGAACAATGTTTTACTAAATAACCAAGACACTTTAACAAAGTTTCTTTATTTTGTGGAAAACGTGGTTATCAAACTTTAGAAAATCGCATCAATTGTTGCGTAAAGAAATATTACAAATGACTTTTTTTTAAGGCTGTAGTGGTAGGAAGTGTAATCTGCTCTTCTTTAGTCGCTTCTATAGTTCAGTGACAGTAGTGGGATTTTAAACCAAAACATTTTTAACTAGAATTTTCCAGAGATTTTCAATCCGATTTAGGTCAGGACTCTGGGATGGCCATTTCATTATTTTAATGTTTGCAGCTTTAAGGATATGCTTCACAGTTTTTTCTGTATAACAGAGTTTATTGTCATGCATAAAAAATTGCTGCCTTTTTGAGTAATGAACTTGGAGAGCAGAACTGTTTAGCTGCGTTGAGTTTAGCTGATTGCCTAAAGAAACTCTTCATTATGCTGTCCTCTTGTAGTTTTCTGTTACTTGGATGAACAGTCTTTTTGGTTGACTTGAATCCATTAATAATATTGTAAAAGTGCTCTAGAAATCATAGATTTGAATGAACTTTTCTAGCTATGACTGAAGAATCATCTGTTTGGTTTTCATCCTGATAAACTGCTGTCAGTGAAAACTGGATAGTTGAATACGGTATTTACCACCATGTGCCAAGATTAACGCCAACAGCTGAAAGTATCAGAAAGTGTTCTCTAATTTGTTTAGTGTTTCTTTTCAAATATAATTTCAAAGGGTAGTTCGGCTTTTAAAGCTGTATGTTATGCATACAAACTGATCATTAACTCCTGTTAGGAAAACTTTGAATAGGTCTGAGTAATGACCTAGAAGTTTAGGAAATGTTGTTCACTTATTTTGAGCGCCACTGTATGAGGGATCTATTTAGAAGCTTTTTGTGCATATAAATGTCATATGAACATTTTGAAAAAAATCTTATTTAATGTTCACATTGTTTATGTGGAAGACCTCTGTTTTTGTGTTTTATTCTTTGCTTCTGTGTGTGTTGTAGAAACACTGGGTTGCAGTTCTTTCCCAGGAATACCCTACATTGGCCTTTCACGCAAGCCTTACCAACTCCTTCGGCAAGGGCTCACTTATCCAGCTCCTGCGGCAGTTTGGCAAGGTGAGACCTTAAACATTTACAACATCTTTTTATGCCCGTACACATCATCGCGCCTTGGAAACCAGAGCAGAAGTTTTTATATGCACAGCAGTTACTCCACCTCATTTATCTACTCAAGCCTCTGTTTTTAGGACAAGCTTGATTTCTGCTCCATAATGGCAACAGATGTAGAAAAAGTAGTGGTTTGCTTGGGGAACCAGATGTACTCTACCTTCCCATGCTATTGGACTCCTGTCCTGTCTTCACATCTGCCTCTGAGCTATTTTTGGGAGCACAGCCGTAAACAAAAACTTGGAAATGGTAAAAAGCAGAGTGGGCTTACGTGACATAAATTTTGCTGAGAGTTATATGACAAGACAGTCTTTTAGGATTATGAAAACAACAGCACAAAAATATCACTGTTACCATGCGTGATATAAATCTGCAGGTGTAATGACATTTAAGAGGTCTTTGTGGATTGCATATCAGCTCTTCATTTTTTGGGCCCGCTTTTAAAGCGAGTAGTGAAATCTAAGAGAGGAGGTGTGTGTGTGTAAATTACAGAGAAAAAGAGCTTATTGAAGGTCTTCTTGTTTTCCTGACCTTCATACTATGAAACCAAAGTTATATCATAGGATTTGATAACATATGCGTGCACTGCTTCTATTTAATTGCTGCTTTTCAAAATGACATTTGCTTAGTATTAACATGTCCATATTGATTTTTGCTCAGCTTCATTCCGACAAAAAACAGATCAGTGTTGGTTTCATTGGTTACCCCAACGTTGGAAAGAGCTCTATTATCAATACCCTGCGCTCCAAAAAAGTCTGTAATGTGGCACCCCTTGCTGGTGAAACTAAGGTAAGACCTCACAAGTTGTTTTGTTTCTCTCTCAGGGATGTGTTTCCACTTTTTAATGAATATCTGCATTTTCTGAATGAAAATATACCAATTTTTTGTTAATTTGAGGGAGAAAATGCTGAATTTATTTATTTTTGCTCCAGTGGATTGAGTGGTTCTTTTCTACGCATGTTTATTTATTTATTTATTTATATAGGGACAATGTACAACAGCATGTGCGCCACATTTTCCATCTGTAGTCCCTGGGCAGGAAGTTGTAACAAGTTTAACAGCGTTTAAAAAATATGCACTTACAGTACAATACATACAGTACATCATAGTCAATAAATACTGAGTGTAACCACAGATGCAGGGACACTGAAGCGTTTCAAAGTTACGTCGATCAGCTGGTTTGTCTGTAAGCTGACATATGAGTGATCCGCTGATGAATTGCAGCTCCAGTGTCTATATCTGTGGTTACACTCAGTAAACAGTGGCGAGCTGATGACCTTCACGGCCAATCACAGTCATTTCTGTTGAGCACGTAAACACAATGTCAAATCAACACTGTTTAAGAACGCACTCAACAGCGCTTAAATATTAGGGGAAAATGGACACTTAATATTTCATTATCGATTGGTACCGAATTACAATATCGTAACAGCACTAGTAGCACGAAAAGATAACTGCATAATAAGATATTCTGTACATAATGTTTTGGGCGTTCATTTAAAAATGTAGTACAACAACTATCTTCAAATTTGTGGAAATTATAATTCATAAATCAGTTATAAAAAGAAGCTTTAGATCCTCCTTGAAATAAAAAAAAGTTATTTGTTCTTAGTGAAGGGATATTTCACCCAAACAATCTGTCATTATTTAGGGTGAAAAAAAGTGATCAGTTCATTTACTTTAATGTGCCTTTGTTTTTGTTCTCTGCACAAAAAGAGATGCTTAGTGCAATGTTCACACTAGGGCTGCTGGGCAATAAATAGATTTTATCGATTAACTCGAGTTTGAAGTTCACATCGATTTGTTTCAATGAAAATCGGTTTTCACCCTAACACAGTTCTCGTAGTTTTTTTTAAAAGGCCATATCGCCTAGCCCTAGTTCACACTTCAATTTTGAAGGTGGTCCACTAGAAATGACAACAAAAACACTTATTATGAATTGCTCTTGCTGCCCCATTTCAAGCCATCTCTTGAACAGGCCCGTAGCCAAGAGGGGTTCGGGTGGTGCAAATGACCCACCCCCCCACTGTCAAAGGTCCAATATTTGTCCCATACATGAGCTCATTTGTCCTATTTAGACTGTTATGCAGTAAGTTATCAAAATAACATATCAATAAAGGCTTAAAGATCAAGCGGAATCTGACTTAAAATCAACTTTCACTGTGATGTTGTTATAAAGAAAACATTTTATAAGTAACTTTTTAATTCTAAATCTTGAAAAAAAAAAAAAAGACCAAAAAAAAGTTGTGAAGCACCAAAAGCGACCCATGTAAATACTTATTAGGCTATTGTTATCCATGAATTTTCAAATGTACTTTTTTACAAAAGAAGCTAGAAAAATCGTAAAGCCCTACATTACTATGTTATGTTTTTTGTTTTGTTTTTATTCAAATGGTCAAATTCTGAGAGTAAAGTGCAATATGCTGGCCAGTTTGTGTATGACAGTAGGCCACAGTTTTAAATTTAAAAGTTTAACAGATTGCTATTTTTTCCCTAGTGATATATCATAAAGTTGCCTAAAAATAAGTAGCCTCTGCATATTTCTTTACTCTAAATGTTGAGAAAATGTTTTTGGTACCTCAAAAGGTGACCCTCCGACAAGCTAATTTAGCAAAAAAAAAAAAAAGTGCTTAAAATCTCACTGAAATGCAGCGTTTAAACCTCAAAATTAAATAGAAAATGAGTTGAATAACTGCAAAAAGAAAAAAAACTTTTTGAGAAAAAAAAAAAAGAGCCACCCCTTTCACTAGGCTGGCTACTGGCCTACTGAAGTGTTTTCATTTTTGGTGATCTGTTCCTATAACATCCACTTTGGTTTATGCCCTGATTATGAACATCATACCATTTAAGCCTGTGTGTATGTGCGCGTGCATGCACTTGTGTGTGCACTTGTGTGTGACATTAAATGATTGTGAATTTATTTTTCAAATCCACTAGTGAGTGTACGATTACCTATCAGATGCTGACATGTTAGAGTTTTGGGTGGCTTGAGTTTCCTGCTGTTTGGATTTGGCCGCAAGTTCTGTGTATTCATGTGTTGTAGTTTTTTTTGCATGAAATTGACTTTTTATGTTTTTTAATTTTCCTCTCATTTTGCAAACATGGAACTGAGAAAAAAGATTTTCCAGGAGAGAATGAATAAGACATTACCAATAGGGGCCAGATTGAAATCCAATTCTAAACAAAATCTGGATCTCCACATTCTTCTGTTTACATTTTTAATGATGAATTAAAACATTTCGGTTTTCCCTTGTGTGCCCTGATTTAGTTAGACGTTTTCTGTCCCCAGTTTTCCTTTCTTTCAAAATCAATCTTTCTGTTTTGAGTAAAAGATCGATCGCTTTGATTGATTATAATAGCTTTAAAGTTTTTGTTTTGCCTCATTAACTAGTTTTTCCCCAAACGCTGAAATGTGAAGTTTGACTGAATCACATACAGCAACACTGCAAAACTATAAACGCAACAAAAAATTAAGTTGTTGCAGCTTATTATAAATGACATTGATTTGAATACAGTTCATTATATTGTAATGTTTTCAGCCTTGTTTCTTTTTTAAATATATCAATCTAAGGCAGTGGTCTCAAACTCAATTCCTGGAGGGCCACAGCTCTGCATAGTTTAGCTCCAATCACTTTCAACTCACACCTGCCTTATAGTCTCTAGTAGTCTTGATTATTTGAATCAGCTGTGTTTGATTCGGGTTGGAGAAAAACTGTGCAGAGCTGCGGCCCTCCTGGAATCCAGTTTGAGACCTATGATCTAAGGACTTTTACATAAATGCATGAATATGTTGACCTTCTGCTCAGCCATTATACTATAACTAACAGTTTTGTTTTGGTGTGACAGGTTTGGCAGTACATCACACTAATGAGACGGATTTTCCTCATCGACTGTCCTGGCGTTGTTTACCCATCTGACGACAGCGAGACTGACATTGTGCTGAAGGGAGTGGTACGATTGACTCAACTTCTAAAATCAATCATCCACTTTTGGCAATTCATGTGCTTCATCTACTTCATTTATATGTGTTCCTTCAGGTCCAAGTGGAGAAGATTCGAAATCCAGAGGATCACATCGGAGCAGTGCTGGAGAGAGCTAAAGCGGAGTACATCCAGAAGACATACCGCATTCCCTCATGGAGCTCTGCCGAGGATTTCCTGGAAAAACTCGCCTTTCGCACCGGAAAACTGCTTAAGGTCTGGCCGGGTTCTAGAGTAGCTGATAAAATGAGCTGTCAGCTTGGTCTTTGAGGCACATTTGTTTATTCTTTACTCTAGAGTGTCCAATTGAGAAGTGACAGTTTGCTTATTTTAAGCTGGTGGAAAACATTGTTGAATTGCCCATTTACCATCCTGTCATGCCAAAACCACTAAGATTTAGTTGAAAGATTTGTATTGAAGTGTTTTTGGCTTGCATTTTGGCTTTGTTCGTTTTTTCTTTTTCCAAATACTGTACATGTCATTAAGGTTGTATATCTGGCAATTTGATGCATGTTATGTATATTGTGATACTGTAACAGGGTGTCTGCGGGGTCTTAAAGTGTTAAATCTTAAAATCTAAATTTTAGGATGAAAATCATCTTTTGTAAGGTGTTTGGACAGAACTGTGTGTGGTTTTGGTGTGTCCACAGTCATATTGGAGTAATAGAAACCCAATATGTCTCTTTTTTTAATTTCCTGACGTTAAAATAGGATCCAAATTCCTCCTATTTTGAGTTGGAGTGCGGTTTCCCCGCCCACTGAATTGATTGACAGCCTCGTATTAACATGTCTCCATAGTAATACGTACAATCACATCAACAAGACAGAATGTGCGCAAAGCAACTGCAATAAAAACATCTGTTGAGCTCTTTGTGATCATCAATCATCATCAAATGTGATCAAGAATGAGTTTTACAAGTTTAAAAAGTGCATGTTTATGTTGAATTACAGCGATTTTACCGTCTTTTCTTTATCACCACAGCCGCATGTCAGTACAATTATAAAAGAAGATGCTTCAATCCCAGTTTGTGGATGTTAAATCAGGTTTATTTTGTACATTAACATTATGGATATCCATACAGCAGTGGATAGTAATGTGTATCCTGTCACATTTGCCATGCAAAAACAGTGCAAAGTTGAGCGCACACGCTGTGTGTCTTTGTGTGTGCTGACATTGTGTGTGACTCATTATTCAAGATGATTTTTTTTTTCAATGAACATGCATTCAAAGGTTTATTCATTTAAATGTTGTCTTATATCAGTTCATTTAAATTACTCACATAAGGCTAGTGGGTTGCATTTTATTGCTGTTATTTGCTTGGGCCGTTTTGTCAGTGTTGATATTTACAGTATTTACAGTCTGATGCATCCGACACTGAGATTGAGGCACACTCTGACAGGCATGTGGGAACGGTGGGCGGGGATAACTAGCAATAAAGGCACAGGCAACAAAAACAGCTACATTGTGTTCAGAGCAGAAAATTCCAATATTCTTAAAGGTATAATAAATAATCTTTTTTATCAGCTTCGTTTTGAGCTGAAACTTTACAGACACTTTCTGGAGACACAAAAGACTCATCTTAAATCTTGAAACGGGTAAAATAGGTGCCCTTGAAACGTAAAATATTGTGTTGTAGGTCTTAATTTTTTTTTAAACAGATCTTAATTTTCCTTTTCATATAAAGCTACCCAATCTGACCAACACCCATAAAAATACATCTCTCTAATTGTTGGTCTAATTGTTTTCCTTACAATAACATTTGTTTAAAAGTGCTCCATGTATTTACTGCTGAGGACATTTTGTGCATATGTTTATATATTCTAGTTTTAAAACATTTTTTTAAGGAACTTTGTGTTTAAAAAAAAAAGCAGAGCTTGCTTGTTTTTACACAATATTTAATATGTTGCTAAGAAATATCTAAAATATATAAAAAAATATTAAATTATTATTGTATTATTATATGTATTAATATATAATTGTTTTGATGAGGCAAACAAAAATCTTTCACATCGTAGCGTTTAGCCCTTTATGAGTCTAACATTTCATTCTTAATGTCTTAAAAAGTCTTCAGTTTAACTTGGTGAAACCTGCGTAACCCTGTGTAAGCAAGATGTTTTATGCTATTTTTACTTTTCAGAAAGATTATCGTTTGTTTTTCTGATTTAAAACAAAAAATAGTATTGGTATTCCCCAGCAAATCTCCTGACTTTCTCACAAACAAATAAGTCAATACAGCATTTTCTATCATTAAAAAACATTCCAGTATTCATTTACAACAATATTTTATTACACCCTACATGTCAGCAGTGTAATGTATTTTGTGTTGTTCCTGAAACAGGGTGGAGAACCAGATCTGCCTACTGTGTCTAAAATGGTTCTGAATGACTGGCAGAGGGGACGCATCCCGTTTTTTGTGAAGCCCCCTGGTGGTGAGACGGACGAAGAGGTAAATAAGCATTTGTTCTTCATTTCACTCAAAGTTTAGATTCATTTCACCAAAACAAGGGCTCAAGCTTTGGAAATTTCAGGTTCATATTGAAACATGAGTTCCAAGATCTTCAGTGGTGCGTGTTTTGTGCAAATGAAAAGCTTTGTGTTGTCGTGTCGACCTCAGAAGACACTGTTTATATCTAATTTCCTTAATACATATCGAATAACTTGGGACAAATCCTTTTTAAGTCACTGTGGCCAACAAAATGACTTGAAAATTGCCAGTCTTTATACTGGCAGGCTTTAACGCATTTTTAAACATTTATAGTCTTAAACCGACACTTGATCTTTCCTATCAGATCAAAGCCCAGGCAATGCTGGAAATGCCGGAAATGCCGGAGATGGAAAGCGAGATGGATGAGTTGGAAAACAGACTTGAAGCTCAGGATGTGGAAGAGGCCTCATCAAGCCAGCATGAAGAACAAAAGCTGCTCAAAAAAAAGAAAGAAGAGGTGCAGAAACTCTTTAATGATGTCAAGCAGAACTTTGGCAAAATTAACGTTGCCCCGGAGTTCAGCGAGGAAGATCTTGTGCCTGTGGAGATGCCAGACTTGATGGATGCTTCCGGCTCAGAAGATGAGGAAAAGGAGGAGGAGGAGGATGAGGAGAAAGCGGAAGAGGAGACTGGAGAACAACAGGAAGAAGAATCCTCTGTTTCAGACTCAACACCCAAAACAGAGAAAAAGAGCACACAGGAAGTGAACAAAGAGATGGATGAGAAGATTGCTAAATTGAAACATTTTCTTGATCGAGCCAAATCAAAGCACTTCTCCGCTATACGGTTTGTTTACTCTTCTATTAATATACAAGGGTCTGTTTTGCTGATGAGTTTAGTGTTTAGCTCTTCTCTATATTAACAGTGCTATGTGTTGTCTTTGTTTTTACAGCATTCCTAAAGGTCTTTCTGAAAGGGTTTTTACTGAAACCGTAGCAAAGCAGAACGCTGCAAAGAATCAACAACAGAAAGGTACACCCAATATCCTGAAGAACAAGCTATATTATTCAGAAATATTACAATTTAAACTTAGTGCGCTTAAAATCAAACTTTGTATTAGCCCCTTTTACACATACAGACCTTTCCGGAAAATTACCGGCAGTTTTCCGGAACGGACTTTGTGTGAACAGGCCCTTTTTGAAAATACTGTTAAATTTGCTCCGGCTATTTTCCAGAAAGAGAAGTTGTGAACAAAGAAGGAAGATTGCTGGAAAGAGCACGTTCACATCTAGAATACGCTGACATGAGATGTGTACTCCAGCCAATAAGAATAATCAGACACATTCACGTCCGTGCGGTTTATGAAAATAAATGCCTTTGAATATTTTTCCAGACACATTTAGCTGCTAGATGTTAGTCAGATAACATTTCTATGTTCCTTCTTAATGCAAACTGTGTAAAAAATTATCGATAAAATGCTTATGATAAGCCGTTGTTTGTTTACCTTCAAACTCTGACATGTGTGCAGTTTGTGTACGTGAAGCAGCCGGTGAGCGCCAGCACACACATGTACATCTCGACATGTGAAAGTGTTCCTCTATATGCTTTCATCGAAGTTGTTCACAATACTCATCCATCTACAGAGTTTGTGATGTAGTCATATGTTTACAAATACAAGCGCAGCCGTTCAGAGCTCATTTCTGGTTAATGATGTCAGAATGTACCAGTATATTTGGAATGGATGTGTGAACAGTCTTTTCCAGAAAAATTCCGGAACGTCCGTGCATGTGTGTATAGTGTTTTTTTTTTTGTTTTTTTTACCGTTAAATGTCGTTCTGGACATTTTCCAGATATTTACCCCAGATAAGGGGCTGATGTTTATTTAGATAGCTCACATTGTTATTCTGAAGTTGATTAATAATTGAATCCACTGAATGTCTGACCATTATGCATTTGGAGTGGTGGTCCAATATTCCGTTTCCGTTGGAAGTACATCAACATACTAAAATAAACTTCCATTTCACAGACCTTTAAAATCTTTCAACAATTTTATAAATGTTAAAGTATAATGTATTGCTATGAATTTAAAGCTTACTTTTTAGCACCGCAGCTCAAGTTCTTAGTGTCACATTGTGCTTCATTACGTTTCGAGTTCCATTATGTTTTGATCTGTTTCTCGAATCTAAGTGTGCCTCACACGGGTGAGTGGACTTGACAAACCACCTGTAGAAAACACATTCATCTCTCTTCACACTTTAACTGACACTTTCACCAGTTTTGCACCAGACACGTTCAAAATCAGCACCAGAATAACCAAAAAACATTGCATTAATGAAGTATGCTTCACACAGGTGAGTGGGCTTGACAAACCACCTGTAAAAAAACAAGTCTTGTGTGTATTCCCTCTTCTTGTTGAATTGCTGAATGCCTCAGTTATAAGTCGTTTAGGACAAAGGTGTCTGCTAAATGACTAAATGTAAATTTCAAGTTATTGTCATCATTATTATTCTTTTTTTTATTATTAATGCCTTCAGTGTCCTTTTATAATAATTTAATTCATCCATGCAAAATAGAAGTATAACTTTATTCAATTGTAAATGTATATTCACAATAGTGAAATATTGAAAATAATACTGTCAACTGCAATAATGTCATGAAATATACTAGCATTGATTGCCCTCTTTTTATTTCCTAGCTGTAAAACAAGGTAAACGGAGGAGAGCTGTAGAAGATGAGCCTGCACAGCATGCAAAACTCACTTCTAAAGAGGTATTCACTGCTCCACAAATTCACCCATATATCTAAAAGAAAGAAAAAAAACAGACCAAGCATAACTTTTTCTGTTAAACTTTACCCCAACAGAAAAGGAGAATTGAGCGTGCCCAGAAAGTGAAGAAAGTGGGAGTCCGCTATTATGAGACGCACAATGTCAAGAACAAGAATAAGAACAGAAAAATTCCCTCAGATGGCAAGAAAGCCAATCGAGCCAAGCGATAAGAGCATATCATCAGATACCCAGTCCCATCAATCCCGTTTTCCAGAGTCCTGTTGGTGGCTGATTTGGAAGATCTGGAGTCAAATCACAATGATTTGTGTAAAGGTGCAGGTTTGGTTGATCTGTGATGCACTTTAATCATACTGTGACGCTAACCACCATTCGAAACATTACGACTGCACTCTGACAGCTAATTCTCTTCAGCATTGTGATTCAGCAGTGTTGAAATGTGGATCATGTACTTGAGTACCATTTTGTCTAGTGAAAAAGCAACACATTCTCTGAACGTATAAATCTTTTATTTGTTGAATTAGTTTGAGTTGGAGTTTTATTGTTCTAATAATATTTAGGATTTATTCTTCAGGGTGATTATGCTCTCCAGTTGTGCCTAAATAAACATAAATGAAAGTGTAAGTGTATGGAAAAATAATGGTGACTTTGGTGATGTCTGTTTTTTTTTTTTTTTTTTTTTTTATACCTTGAGTTGTTGATTGGTTCGTTTGAGGAACTGGACTTCTTCCGCGTGCTTCTTTTCCTCAATATCCCTTCGCTCTGCTTCCCGTCTCTCGATTGCATCACATTTAGCTTTTTGCTCGTTCACCAGCCTCTCCAGATCTCGCTTCTCGCTCTCCAACTCTGAAATCTACCAGGCATTTGTATCTCACCAATGGGAAAATCATGTGGGCCTCTCAGATCTTGCTATAAAGATTTTGACTTGATGTTATATGAAAATATGTTTTCTTTTTGCCCATACAATCAGTCTAGGGAGCTACTGTTGTTTTGTGTTCCAGTGACTTTTTTGTTTTGTCTAGTCCATGTAGGAAGTTTAAACATAATTAGAACCCACTAACTACACTTTTCCCAGTGCTGGATTTCGGCTGGAAGGGCATTCACTGCGTAAAACATATGCTGAAATAGTTGGCATTTCATTCTGCTGTGGCGACCCCTGATAAATAAGGGACTAAGCCAAAGGAGAATGAATAAATACACTGTAAAAAATGCAGGGTTTAACACAATTTATTCTTGATGTCCCAACACTAATTAATTAAATGAGAAATGAAGCACTCAGTCAAGTTTACATTATTTAAAATATATTAAACTTGATTAATGTAACCATTTAGAATAAAACGGCATGTTTTACTATAGCTTTTAGACCTAGGGCGCCGCTATTTTGGAATATCGCTGTGTGACATCATGGGATTTGTTCCGTTCTCTCAGCTGAACAGATACAGTGGAAAGTAATAGACTGAAAACGGAGACAGCAAAGCCTAATTTAAGTTGTGGAGCTGGTGCAAAGCAAGCATCAGATGTGGGTCTATTATAAAATATTTATATTTATTTTATTTGACTTTTTTCCCCTTTAAATTACTGATTATTTGATGCACTTTGATTCACTATCTGTATTAAGCTGCCTGGCTGGGTTTCAACCATGTTTTCAACAAGATCAAAATGAAGGTGGGTACTTTTCACGTTACACTACTACTGCAGCTGCTGACCTCTGTTCGTGTTCAATCCAAACTAAGATCGGCGCAGTTTTTCACATGACAGGTTTTTATCCTTCATGTTGAGAGATGGAATTGATCAACTTGAGAAAGAAATGTCTTGACAATCCACACAGCCGTGACTCAGTAAAGCGTGAAGTCATGTATGATTTTATTCGTTGCATTAGTCTAAATGTAAATCCCCTTATCAGGCAGAGCTGGAGCAAAATGAGAGAGTGGACCAAAGCACATCAAACGAAAGATATTAACAAAAAAGAAAAATCCACAACTTGACACACTTAAATGCTTGTATTTGTTGTATTTGCACCAACTCTGTATTTGCACCAACTCTCCACAATTCATGCATTGGGTTAAATTGGGATTTACAGTCATCTTGTTCAGTCTGTTACTACCATGGTTGAAACGCAGAAAGGCAGTCAGGCAGCATAATGCAGAGAGTGCATCAAATGATCAGTAATTAAAAGGGAAAAAATAGAATAAATACATATTTTATATTAGACCCACGTCTGATGCTTGTATTTGCAGCAGCTCCACGTCCACAACTTCACACGGTAGGTTCCGTTCCCTCAGCTGAACAGATACAGTGGAAGTAATGGACTGAAAACGGAGACTGTAAAGCCACACACTGATATTCCAAGATGGCGGTGCCCTAGGTCTAAAATCTATAATAAAACATGTTGTTTTCTTCTAAATGGTTACATCGAGTTTGTTTAATATATTTTCATTAAAGTGGAATCCAATGTACAAAATAATGTAAACTTGACTAATTGCTTCATTTCTCCTTTAGGTTAACTTAAAAAATTAAAGTAGATTGAACATAAATCAGGTTGTCCTCAAAAAATCTCAATAATTGTGTTATTTCAGCTCATTTTAAATAAATAGTTTTGTACAAGCAGCACAAATATGTTTAAAATATATAATAAAAATGTAAAAATTATATGGTCAACTATCAATTTTTAAATAAATAGCTATAAATAGCACTAATGAATATTTTAAAATATCTTAATATCCAACCAGTTTGTCAGAAAGTGCCTAAAAGAACACATTTGTCGCACATTACCTTGTTCTCGAAGTCTGACTTCCCCTGCTCCCCCTGCAGTGCTTTCCTCATGCCAAAAGCCACACTGCTCTCATACAGCGTCTGATAAGCAGCGATGGTCATGCGAATCTCATCTCTCACTTGCAGCAGCAGAAGGCCTCGTTCAGCACAGTTGATAGTCACCTGTCTGATGAGCTCATCTAAGAGATATAACACAGCCAATGAAAATCAGGGAAGTCTCAAGAACCACATTCATTTGCATTACGTGCCATTTTTGGATTTACCGAAGCACTGATTGTAGAGCTCTCTGCGCACCGGACAGATGCCAGTCTCTCTGGCCTGCCTCTCCTGCAGTTTTTTGTCTAGTTGTTCTTGCAGGTGAATAACATCCACTCGTGTGCATGGAACGCTGGACACCGGCTGCACCCATAACTGGTTGTCCTCCATCCATTCCCTGCGACAGGACCATTTGTAAGATTTATGTACTATTTGGGGCTTGGAAATATTTTTTTGAGAAAAATCTTTGCTTAGCCAGGCAAAATATTATTGTGAAATAATACAATGTAATTATTTTTTCTATTTTAAAATTTCATTTATTCATGTGAAGTAAAAGCTGGATTCCCAGCAGTCATTTCTCTTGTTTGCAGTGTCACTTGATTCGTCAGAGGTCATTCTATTTAAATGGTGCCAAAGAAACATTTGGTAATATTTTTTAAGTTGTGCTGCTTAATTTAAATTCTTTACTTGTGCTGCTTAAATCAGTTAATAAATAACTGGTGTATAAAAATCATGTTTTAGTCATGACTGAAATACCACTAGTTGAAACTGAATAGTTGATATCTTACTGACAGATTCCCATGGAAGTCAACAGCTAAACTGTGACAATAGTTACTATTGAAATATAAGTACTAGTATAATAGCTTATAGCATGTAACAAGTATTAGTAACCCTTGAATAAGAATTGCATCTACCACTTAACGGTGTCTAATAAAAATCTGTATCTGATAAGAAGGTATTAATGTACTAGTGTTTACAAAATAAATACTGTTAGCATGAATAATATGCTAGTATGTTTTAAAGGTTTAAATAAAATGCCTTGCCATAAAGAATTCTACAAATTCCTTTGCTGTCACTGTAAATCATTTTTGGATTTTTTATAAATGTTAATGTTAAATTAAAAACATTTACCACCAAATTTAACATGAATAATAGGACAGTTCACCACAAATTTTCATTTTTATCATGACCATTTATTCACACTCAAACAGTTCCAAACTTTTATGCATTTCTTTTTTCTGTTGAATACAAAACAAGACATCCTAAAGAATGTTGGGGAAAATCAGCTATCTATTGACATCCACAGTAGGCACAGAAAAACCATGGAAGTCAATGGCTGTTTTTTCCAACATTCTTCAATATTCAATTCAGTTCATGTTAATTTCTATAGCACTTTTACAATGTAGATTATGTCAAAGCTGCTTAATATAGAAGTTCTAGTAAATTGAAACAGGTTTAATTAGAACATATGAAGCGTAAACGATGACAGAATTTTCTTTTTTGGATGAACCTTTAAATTTACAAATAACTAAAATTTGTTATTAATAGCTTAAAAAAAGTCTATCTATTTTATAATACTTAGGTGGGAGGATGGCATTCAGGATCTCTTCGGTTTGCTGTTTGTTGGCCTCTGCGGAGGGACTCTTGGGTTTGGGTGGCGGTGGAACAGGACCGCTTTCTACCATCTGGTGTGAGCTCACTTTCAAAGGACGACTCTAAAGTTAAAAGATAAAGAAAAGGTGGAAAAACTAGCACACTTCACATTGGTTTACTTGCAGGTTTATTATTGTTTTTTATTTACATAACGTTAATTTACATATCAGAGCTGTTCTTACCCTCGGAGACTTTCTCTCTGTATTCTTGCTCACTAACACCGGAGATTCATACTTCAACAAGGAGTCAGACGAAGGAATCATATTTTTAACGTTAATGGCTCAAGAAACGACACAAAAGTTTTAAGTTTACGATTTGCTCTAAGACTTCAGCTCACTCGTCAGAGCTGGAGACGTTTCGTTTCAGTGTGTATGGTTACTATAGCAACCGCGCTTGCCTCTGGATACCTTCAGTCAAAGAGCATAGAATCATTCTGAGCTCTTTGCTTCAGTGAAGCAGGTCCAAAACTAAATAGCAGAAACAAACAAAACAATGAAGAACTAGATTGCTAAATGAGAATTATTTACACTTTCTTCTAAATAAATGCAATACAAATATACGTGTTCTATTCTATATTTTATAAATAATAAAGGGAAAACTAAGCGCATTTTTTTGTTTAATTAAAAAAGCATCCTTTTCGCTTTAACCCTGCGACAATTTTTAGCAATTTAATTTATTTTATTTTATTTTTTATTGTTAAGAGTAAAACTGTAAGGTTTGTTGTATAATCGCATGTGAAGTGGACGTGTTAGGCTCAGTACAAGAACAAATATCAAAATATCATTTAATATATTTTTTATTATTATTAAAAACAAACAGAAACAGTTATAGAAATTATAGAAAACAAATTATAGAAATTATATATTATAAATAACTATTATAAATCTTATTATCACTTTATTAACACTTTAAAAAGCCCAAAATCTCAAAACTGACATGCATAAATTTGCCTGCGTCTCTTCCTAACTAAAAAAACAAATATTAATAAATACGGCAACAAATATATTGCTCATTACTAGTTCATGTTTGCAAATGCAAAGACTAATAAGTTAAACTTGTAAATAAATATACCTATAAACTGTAAACCGAAGTCTTGAAGTAAGCGGAACTAAATCGCTTTCCATAGGGATGGATTTCTTCAGCGTACAAACCTCGAACCGGAAGTGTACATGGAAGTTTCTTTAATGCGGTTTGAATGTGTTTTCGTGCTCTCTTTTGGTATGAACGACTCTTACTTTTTACAGAGCTAATAAACAAATTCATTTCACAATGGATAACAGGAGACGACACAGAGAATCTCCTGTACGTGATGTAAAGACGAAAATTAAGCAAGAAAGAGTGAGTCCCGCGCGGCCTCCGCGAGCGCGCAGACACAGTTCAGGCTCCAGCCGAGACAGCGGCAGCCCTGCGCCGCGCCGACGAGACAGCAGGTCAGCCTGACAGCGACCGTCAACAGGAGATCAATCACTTTTTATTGAACTATTCCTTTACAGTGTTGTGGTGTTCGTTGTTGCTTATTGAATATTACACGTGGGAAGGATCAACAAGTCATTTCACGTGTAACGTCAGTCGGCAGTTTAAAAAGCATGCTTTCTGAACTTTATTTGCAGATCACCGGTGAGAAGAAAGGACAGATCGCCAGCGAGAAGAGATCGTTCGTCGGGCAGACAGCAGGAGAGGTCGCCTCGACCCCGGAGGAGCCGAAGTCCGCATCGTAACACTGAGGCGAGGATAAAACGAGTGAGTAAAGTTGCATTTTTACAGGTGTAAAAGACCAAAGAGCTTTATTAAATAGACATGTGAAGACAGCAGCTCAGAAAAAATCAATAAAACATTATTTGTAACTGCTGAAACATGTATACTTTGTTTTCGAATATTTAATTAGCAATTTCATTGTTGTTTAGAGTTACGTAAGAGACTCAACATTGTAAAAAAAATGGTTGCTGCCTGTTTTAGTTGAATCAAATGAACTTTTCAGTTTTTAAGTCATTTGAGTTTACATTACATTAAACTAACTGAAAGCATTGATTTGAGTCAATTTAAGTTAAAAACATCCTGTCTGTCTTCACTTGTTAATCATATTTTCCACACTGTATTAATACATTCTTAATATAAAATATTAGTAACAGTACAGGTTATTTTTTTTCTCAAAAGTGTATTAAAATCATTTTAAGTGAAGTTTGTATTTTATATTATTTTAGCGTTTTATAAATGTAAGAAACTATTTTTCATCTTTTATCATTGCATAAAACGATTAATACATATTGCAACACTGTAGACCCATATTTTAAATATAAAACATTTAATTTATTATATAAACAACATAATGGAGAAATGCTGTGATTGTGCACTTTGACACATCACTTGCCTTTGCTATGCTTGCTATGTGTATAGGTTGTTTGCAATCATGTTGTTCTGGTGACGTGTGAAATTTAGATGAAGGGCAGGAAGTAAAAAATTGAATGGGAAACAGGAAAGTCTATATTTTTGCAATTTATACCATATTTCAAAGGAGATATAAATAGAAAATAACCACATATGTTGGTATGATCCTTATATCATAAAGAGGGCCGAGTTTTCTACGGAACTAAAATAGATAGCTACTGTGAGCTATTACATGAAAAAAATATTATTGTTAAAATCATCACTATATAATATTTAGTGGATGGTAAAAAGTGCTCCAGAGTTTTGCTCGCAATGATAGCATTTCTTTTTTTGTTCGATCGATTAACTTACCATCAAACATTCAACGCTGCTGCACATCTCGATGTTCAAGTTATGGTTGTTTCTTCCACCGAAATGCAGTAAAGATATGGATTATTACAAAACAGGATGGAGATTTCATTGCAGTAATTGCAGGGCAGGGTACGTTAGTTATGTTCTTCTGGATTTTGTATACATGTGGTGTTTGTATCGGATTTTTATATAACACATTAACATATTTATACACATAGTTAGGCCTGTATAAAATAATTTTTAGGGCTTTTAAATGAATTATCGCATTCAAAAAATGTTTGTACACATGAATATATTGAATGAATGTTTATAACATGCCGCCTTTTCTTCCGTTTTTAAACCAGTTTCTTGAACTTTCCTCCCTGTATAAGCAAAAACTTTTGGAAGTCTGTAAAAGCTGTTTAGATTTTCTCATTTTGGCCAATTTAAACAATTATAAACAACACAAAACAATCATTTTAATCCTCTGATATCCTATGTAGAAGAATCACTTCCTGCCCTCCATCCGAGTCTCGTGTGTCATCAATGTCGTTATGTAAAAACAACCTATAAAATGTAATTTGATGCAGACGCTAAAATGAAATGTCACGTCTTTAACCTACATATACTTTTTATAAAAACGTATGATGATTGTATCCAAACATTGACATTATTTATTAATATTATTGAATGCTAGTAAAAAGACATAGTAAGTGTAAGTTTTAACAACATGATGTTTGATGTTCAAACATGAGATGATTTTTTTCATTACAGGAACAAGATGATCCCAGAGGATCTGAAAGTCATCGGCATCGTGAGAGAAGGGACGACTCAAACGACCGCAGGCTGAAAAGGGAGGCTGAGCGACCACGGCAAAGAGATCGAGGCCGAGAACAAGACAGACAAAGGGGAAGAATACGAGATGCTCATATTCAAGAGCAACAGCAGGCTGAGAGGGAACAACACAATGAGCGGCGAAGGGAGAATCGCCTTCGACAGGAAGCTCAGAGCGGCAGTGCTGAGGAAATGCTTGAGTTCGGCGCTGAAAACAATGACGAATCGGCTCCTGCAGCTGAGAAGGAAAAGCCCAACTTTGAACTGTCAGGTGCTTTGGTGGAAGATACCAATACATTCAGAGGGGAGGTTATCAAGTATAATGAGCCTCCCGAAGCGCGGATCCCTAAAAGAAGATGGCGTTTGTATCCCTTTAAGAATGACGAACCACTCCCGGTCATGTACATCCACAGGCAGAGTGCGTATCTACTTGGAAGACTGAGGAAGATTGCAGACATTCCTATCGACCATCCGTCTTGTTCCAAACAACATGCTGTTTTTCAATACAGGTCAGAGCAATACAAGATATTATTTAGTAAATGAACGGTGTTCGCTTGAAAAGAAAATGAACTGTTTAGCGTTTTAATTAGAATTTAATTCATTCAAATGTTGTTATTTTATTATTGGTTTTGATTTTATAATACTTAATCAGATATTTTAAACTGAAACATCAGGTGATATGTTGGACATGTAGTTAACTTAAAAGCCTTTATAAATGAGTTTGAAAATGCAATATAAAAAAAAAAAAGTTTTTCTGTGGAAATTGCATGATCATGAATTTTTGAAGTGATGTAATGAGCATGAGAGTTACATGGTCAGTCTATAGGCATGTGTGAGCACTTAAAGGAATCGTTCACTTAAAAATGAAAATGACCTGATCATTAACTCTCCCTCTTGTGGTTTTAAACCTTTGAGTTTCTTCTGTTGAACACAAAAGAAGACATTTTTGAAGAAGGCTGGTTGCTGAAGTCAAGCAACTGATATTTTCAAAATGTCTTTTGTGTTTAAAAGAAGAAAGAAACATAAATATGTTTTGAACAAGTGAAGGGTTAGTAAATGATCATTATTACTTCAAGTAAACAGCCATTTTTAAAACTGTACGAACATTGTGTTTTGGTACAAAGTGACATCACCATCTACTGCCATGACATACAAATTACAGTCATATTACGTTTTTTTTTTTTTTGTTTGTTTTTTTTTGCAGATTCATGTGAACGGACGTCATTCCTTCACATTGCTTCAATGATGTGTTCACATCAGATGTGGCATGCGCAGATAAATTGCCACTAAAATAGGCGCGTGAACATTTTGAGTTTAATTGCTTCATTTGCACATCAAATTTGCTTCCTTTGCGCATGAAAATCACTTCATAATAGATGCAGATTCACGTCATGTGCAGGGATTCTGGCTAACATGGATTTTATTGAGATTAGTAGCTGTGCTTTATGTGCTTTAAGAAGGCTGAAAAACAGCATAGATTCCTCCAACACCATGTCTAAGTCCATTAGTTCCTTTCAGAGATGCACCCAGCTCTGTGAGTTCATCAGCTCCTCCAGAAACTATACCTGGATGATCCGAACCTGAAGTTCAGATTTTCAAACTCAATCGATTCGGTCATCAAACACACAAAACACTTAACTCGCGCCGCTTCATTTGCACGAATCATGCCGCAGGATGTCTATTCACATCTTTGCATCGACTTAACATGTAAATCATTCGCGATTGATGCTTTATCCACATCTGGTGTGAACGCACCATAAGAGCATTGACAGCTGTGCATGAAAAATAAAAAAAATACTAAAGAGAAAGTTTTGCATTTGCAACATTATCAATTTTCAATATTTTTTTTTATCCACCAAAATGTATTTTTTAACCAATATAAACATTTACCAAACTATAGCTGTGTTTCCATCCAGAGTTTTTGTCCATCCTTTTCAACCTGTGTTTAAATTCTTTTGTCATAACAATTGTAAAAAAAAAAAAAAAAAGAAGCAAAATCAGTTAGAAGTTTTAAATAGGAAGCCACCGTAAAAACACTTTATTTCTTTGTAATAAATGACTTGCACCTCAAATCATGCAGACAACACACACAACAAACTGTTACATTGTTATCTCAAATTTAAAGGCAAGTGTTAACATTTGTGATAAATAATGTTTGATGATAAAATATTGTGAGACATTTATGGTTAGCATTTGAACTACATTTTGCCATTTCAGCTGACACACTTTACATTTTGATTTAAAAGTTTGTGTCTTTTGGCATAACACCGCAAAGTATAAAAACATTGTTGTGATGCACATTTTCTCAACGTGTCGCATAATTGCAGCACACATTACGTCAGAAGGTGGAGGTCTTTGTCATTGTTTGTACTCATTAAAAGGATAGTTCAGTCGAGAATTTACTATCTACTCACCCTTAAGTGGTTATAAACTTTTATGAGTTACTTTCTTCTGTTGAACACAAAAGAATATATTTTTGAAGTAGTCAGTGGTTACAGGTTTAAAGCATTTTTCAAAATACTTTTTTAATTCAACAGATTAAAAATAAACTCTGATGTGTGGAACAAGTGAAGCGAGAGTAAATGATGACAGAATTTAGATTTTTGGGTGAACCGTTCCTTTAAACGTTTACTAGCGCTGTACGATGTTGTAAAATGAGATATTACCATGTGAATACAGTTTCACAAGATAGTTTGAATAGCACTGTTTGACAGTTTTCGGATAAGTCTAACAATATTCAGCTAGAGAAATTGAATAATCAAAAATCCAAAAAATGCTTTTCTTACTTTGTCTTATTGTCTCATTTCTAGTCTCAGAGCTAGTTATACCTTCAGAAAAAATGAGTCAAAATTATAAGTAATTTTTTTAAACAAGCAAAATTATTTGCCAGTGGGGTAAGTGAAATAATCTCGTCTTTGCTTTAAAATGTAGATATTTGGACAAAAAAAAGACCAAAATGAATTGTTTGCTAAATCATAATTAAATGGATTTCTGTAGCTCTGTCAACTATAATTAAGTCTCAACATTGCACATCTTGCCATGTGACTTTTGTGGATGCGCACATTGGGATACCAATGCTGAAATGATATATTGTGAAGCCCTAGTGTTTACATTGTCAAAGCAAAGTGGCCAAGTTTAAAATTATAGATCTTTTTCACACCTTTATGCACATCAATAGATGTTTGATAGTATTTCACGTCAGTGTACATCACAGTCTGGAAGAAAAGACCTGTCGCTACTTTTACGACATCAACTTTAAAAGAAGTGTTTTTATTTAGGTGGAAATTTCTCACACCTCATTTGATGAACTTTTCTTATTGTCTCATTCTCATCTCCAGGTTAGTAGAGTTCACACGGGCAGATGGCACTGCAGGCAGGAGAGTGAAGCCGTACATCATCGATCTGGGTTCTGGTAACGGCACATACCTGAACAATCAGCGCATCGAACCTCAGCGTTACTACGAGCTTAAAGAGAAGGATGTGCTGAAGTTTGGCTTCAGCAGCAGAGAGTATGTGCTCCTTCACGAGTTCTCTGACACAACTGAGGTTGATGCGAAGAAGGAGGAGGAAGAAGAAGAGGAGGACGAAGGCCTGGATGAGTAGCACTCTCCTCAAAGTTTACCAAAGTAACCTGTTTGCGCTGGACTGAAAGTTTTTTCCAAACAGGACTAGCATGAACGATGAAAACGATGATGCTTCAGCCTGCCCAAGTTGTCTGTATGACTTTATTCTCAGGTGGATAGCTTTTGTCTCCCGTCAAACTGTGTACATTGTTATCCCTAAAAGCAAGTGCTCAAAGCCAGAACTAATGAATCTGTCTTTAAAAACATATATTTTGGATACGCTTGAAATAGAGTGAATATAATATTCGTTTTGGTTACTGTAAATATACTGGATGTATCTGAAGTGAGTGCTCGTTTAATGTGTTTTAGTTTGTAGTATTTGTGATTTAGATGCGTACTGTGTTCTGGTCAGTTGAACCTGTTTCCTAGCGACAGCATCTTCACGATCATTCAGAAATTACTAAGACTAGTTTGAATAGTGCTACAGAAAAGATGCCATCTTTCTTTACATATTTTCTATTCTCTCACAGTACATTCATAATTGATGATTAGATGTTTTGTATTGTAAAATAAAGATGGACAATAATGAATGTTTGACTTTTGATTGACTGCACAAGTGTGAAAGCAAATGATGAACTTTGAAATTGATTGAGTGAACTCTTTCGTCAAGAGTCCAGAAATTCCTTTTTCATTTTTTATACAGTGATTTTAACAGGTTTTTATTGTTTCAGTTTACCTAAATAAGATGAATTTGGTGTTTGAATTGCAGTCATAACGTAGAAATCAAAGTTTGACCTTCAAATACCGTTTTTTAAATTAAATTTTGATGATAAAAAAAAGTTATACTCCTGAAGAAAAAATGCATGGGTTCTATTTTGAGGTGCTTTTATTTTGAAGTCGCCACATCCGGTTTCCATCACATTTCAAGCGTCACGTTGCAGTGAAGTAATTCACTGACTTTAAAGGTTTGTATATGCGTTTTTGTGAATTGTATGTGTATGTCGTGATCTTATGCCTGTTTAGTTCTCCCGTTTACAATAATCGTCGCTTATTGTGGTTTTGATTTCGTCACTAAAGTTGTTTGTTTACCGGTAGTTGAGAGACCGCGCGCATCTCCATCATGTAACGTTAACGTTACAGCATCAGCGCTGTACTTTTTGCATTCAGAAAACAAATATCAATTGTGAATTAAATATAACTTAATGACGGTGTCCATTATTTATTTCACGTATTTTTAGTTTTAGTCTTCGTTTTCCTTAAAGAGACAGTTCTGCATTGTCATCATTTACTCGTTCTCGTTTGGTTCCAGTGAGATTCTTCTGTCCACATTGAAAGCCACAGTAAAATGTTGAGTAAAATGACGGTTTAAGTCGCTGTTAGGAGAAAAATTGCTGTGAATTTATTTACCTTCAGGCCATCTAATTTTTTCTTTACATTACCTCAATGTATTATCAGGACCAGCAAGTGTTATTTTCGCCTGTTTTGTGTGTTTTCTTTCTTTTCTGAAAGCGCCCATATCTGTTGACTTGGATTTTGTAAATCACTAACTATCATGGATTCCTAACAACATAACAAAAACTTCTTTAACATGTTACTAAAGAGACACATAGCCTAAGTGTTCATAAACTATAACATGATCAATTGTGTTTCTTATAATATAAGAAACATCCAGAACTACTATTATTTGTTCAGTTTACTCATTCTCCCAAGAATTTTTCAGTTCTTCTTTAACTGGAAGAGTCTCAGTTTACCTCCTTAGTGAACACCAGTACCCCATCTTTAGGTGTTTTGTATTTCTAAAGTTCCTCTGCATTTCCACCTGCAGCACTGAGACTGGGAATGTTCTGAAAGCTCCTTATCCTCTTCTTAAAAACTGAGATTTTATTCCATCTCATTTTTAACTCAAAGATTCTGATGCCGAATTGTACACTATACTGCCATTATACTGTATATTACTGGTCTTAGCATTTTGCAGTAAACTTTTTTCAATGATTGTTGACTCTTGTTGCCGTTTGTCTGTTATTGTCTTTACATGTGTTGCATAAGTTCCATCCATACTCCAATCATTGACCACCTTCCTAATAAATTTTCTGTTCGGATCTCAAGCCTAGGGAAATAACTGAGAAAGCACCAATCTGAGGCCACATTTTTATGATGTCATCAAGTAGACTTCTTACGAAGTATTTTGCAGTATTTTAAAATACAAGTTACAAAAGTATTTTGATACAAAATATAAACCCACTTTCATAAACGCTATCAAATACAAATTACAAAATCTACTATTTTGTATTTGAAATACATGTATCATAAATACTGCCCGTCCCTTGGTACAACTCCTAATGAAATGAATTTGTATGATTTAACCACTTACTAATGTAAATACATAAAATAGTTTAGTTTCCATGTGAGATTGGCCTGATTTTTTCATGCATCTTGAAAAATCCAGTTTTTAACAAGCAGCTACATGAGACTACAAAAATTAAAAACAGAACAAGTTATCTACTCGTGAGTCTACTTTTGAGACTTTAATTGTTGTTTATACTCGTAATCTAGCAAAATATTATATATTAGTAGATTTTGTTCGGAGATTGAAAGTGTTGTCAGAAGTGCTGATCATGTTGAGGTTACGTGTCTGGTGTATTTCATTTACAGCCCATATTTAGATTTTTACATTTGGCGGTTGTGCAAGCTTCAAAACTGACATAAGAGTTGTGTTCAAAATTCCTGTCCTCTGTCTTCTATCTTTCTCTTTTAGATGTAGCCTAGTTTGCTTCTTCACATAGAGGTGAACCTGCCTTCATCATGATGTCATCAGATCCTCCAAAACCATCTCTACGCTTCGGCCAGGTTGTGATTGGTCCACCTGGTTCAGGTAAAACCACTTATTGCCGGGGCATGCAGGAGTTTCTGAGTCGCCTTGGCCGAAAGGTGGTCATTGTAAACTTGGATCCTGCCAACGAAGGCTTGCCTTATCCGTGTGCCGTGGACATAGCAGAGCTCGTGACTCTGGATGACGTGATGGACAGTCTAAAACTCGGCCCCAATGGTGGTCTCATCTACTCTATGGAATATTTAGAGGCAAATTTGGACTGGTTGGAGAACAAGCTGAAGATGCACCAGGACTGCTACTTTCTGTTTGACTGCCCAGGCCAGGTAGAACTTTACACTCATCACAATTCGGTGAAGAATATATTTGCACAGCTGTCCAAGTGGAATTTCAGGGTAGGTACTATTCTCTTACGTATTTCTGATTTATTAAGGTGTATTCATCTGTGTGTTTTGATTTGCTTTCGAAAGCTGACCGCAGTGCATCTGGTGGATTCACATTACTGTGCTGATCCGGCTAAGTTCATCTCTGTGCTGTGCACATCTCTGTCCACCATGCTGCATGTTGAATTGCCACATGTAAACGTGCTGTCAAAAATGGACCTCATTGAGCAGTATGGAAAACTTGGTGAGTTGATATACTCAGGATTGATACAGAAATACAGCCAAACATCTTGGGGATATTGTGCTGATTTGCAAAGAAAGTTTAATGTTACATTATATTATGATGAATTCTAAAATATCAATATTAGCTATTGTATAAACACAGTTTTCTTGTAAAGTAACCATTTTCAAGTTTGAAATATAACATGGTGTTATATATACAATGGGGAAAATAAATATTCAACATGTCACCATTTTTCTTACAAAACATATTTTTAAAGGTGCTGTTGACTTGAAATTTTCACCAGATGTTGGTAACAACCAAAGAAATCCATATATGAAAAGAAAACAAATCTAATTAGTTTACAAATGAAGTTATTTGTAATAAAATGAAATGACACAGGAATAAGCATTGAACACATGAAGAAAGGAAGGTGTAAATAGGCAGTGAAAGCCCAGACAGCAGCTGAAATCTCTCAGTAGTTCTTCAGCAACCCTCTGCCCTTCGTCATTGTAAATGAATATCAGCTGCTTCAGTCCAACATCTACATTAGCAGGATGATGAAGATGAAACCAGGGTAGACATTTCAGCAAGACGATGATCCAAAGCACAGCCAAGGAAACTCAGGAAATGCTTTCAGAGAAAGAAAATCAAGCTGTAGATGTTTCTGTGAGTTTCGTCTGTCCAAATTGATCTTTATTTTGTGCTTTCTATTGAAATCAAGTCAGGTGATTGGCTGGGCCATCCTACAGCTTGGTTTTCTTTTTCTGAAACCATTTAAGAGTTTCGTTGGCTGTGTTTTCTTCTGCCAGTGGACATGATTTTAACCTTGAAATCAGGATCAGACGTAAAATAACATCATAAATGTGAAATGCATGTCTTAATGGCAGATTTGGTAGTGAATTAAAGATAATACAAGACTCCTAAATTTACAAAATAAAAATTTATTCTCATATTTTATTAAGCTTTTATAATCAGAACTCCAAAGTTAAAGTGCGTATTGGATTTAATTCTACAATATACATGTGGATGAACTTCTCCATTTAATATCAACTCTCTTGTTACAAGCCTTCAATCTGGACTTCTACACTGAGGTTCTGGATCTGTCCTATCTGGTGGAGCATCTTTCTGCAGACCCTTTCTTCAAGAAGTTTCACCACCTCAATGTGAAGTTGGCTGAAGTGATCCAGGACTACAGCTTGGTATCTTTTGTACCTCTGAATGTGCAGGTCAGTGCTCACTTTTGCAATTGTAATGAGACAAACACGGATTTGTTTCCTGATCAGTGTTATTTCTTTTCAGGACAAGGAAAGCATGATGCAAGTTCTGAGAACTGTGGACAAAGCCAATGGCTATTGCTTTGGAGATCTGGAGGAGAGGAACCTGCAGGCCATGATGTCTGCTGCTGTTGGAGCCGACTTCCAGTTCAGCACGTATCCTTATCACTTGGTGTTTTTTTTTTTTATTATTTTTTTTTCATTATGCTAATATGCATTAATTTCTGCCATCACATATGTGAGTGTAGATGATCTTCTTTAACCATTCATCTCAGAACTCTTGGTGTACAGGAGAAATATCTGGATGCTACTAAGAAACATGTGGAGGATGAAGTTATGGACTTGTAGAACTTTTGGTATGAATTAAAAAAGAAAAGAATAACAGAATAATATTTTTTAAATGTCTTATTATTTTACACATTGAAAATATTACAGATAAACATATGAGCAACAGCATGAAGTGATGTTTTCATTTCTGAAAATTAAAATGTTTGCATTCAGAGAACTGTTGAAATGTTGTCTTTGTAAGTATATTTTTTATTGATTTTCAGCTAGTAGCAAAAATCTTAGTCTTAAACTGAAATGGTGGTTTTAGATATTTGTGTCAAAATTAATCCACATAAGCAATGATACATTTTATCAGATGTGAGTTCATATGGCAAAAAAACCCAAAACTTTTATTATAAACCTTTTTATTTACTTTTTTAAATACATTCATCGGACACTTTATTAGGTACACAAGTCCAACTGCTTGTTAACACAAATTTCTAATCAGCCAATCACATGGCAGCAACTCAATGCATTTAGGCATGCAGACATGGTCAAGATGATCTGCTGCATCAAACCGAGCATCAGAATGGGGAAGAAAGGTGATTAAAGTGACATTGAACTTGGCATGGTTGTTGCTGCCAGACAGGCTGGTCTGAGTATTTCAAAAACTGCTGATCTACTGGGATTTTCACGCACAACCATCTCTAGGGTTTACAGAGAATGGTCAGAAAAAGAGAAAATATCCAGTGAGCAGCAGTTTTGTGGGGGCAAATACCTTGTTAATGCCAGAGGTCAGAGAAGAATGGCCAATCTGGTTTCGAGCTGATAGAAAGGCAACAGTAACTCAAATAACCACTCGATACAATCTAGGTATGCAGAAGAGCATCTCTGAATGCACAAAACGTCAAACTTTGAAGCGGATGGACTACACCAGCAGAAGACCACAGCAGGTGCCACTCCTGTCAGCTAAGAACAGGAAACTAAGGCTACAATTCACACAAGCTCACCAAAATTAGACAATAGAAAATTGGAAAAACGTTGCCTGGTCTGATGAGTCTCAATTTCTGCTGCAACATTCGGATGGTAGCATCAGAATTTGGTGTCAACAACATGAAAGCATGGATCATTCCTGCCAATCCTGCCTCATTCCTGCCTGGTGCTGGTGGAGGTGGTGTAATGGTGTGGAGTATATTTTCTTGGCACACTTTGGGCCCATTAGTACCAATTGAGCATCATGTCAATGCCACAGCCTACCTGAGTATTGTTGCTGACCATGTCCATGCCTTTACGACCACAGTGTACCCATCTTCTGATAGCTACTTCCAACAGGATAACGCGCCGAGTCATAAAGCGTGAATCATCTCAGGCTGGTTTCTTGAACATGACAATGAGTTCACTGTACTCAAATGGCCTCCACATTCACCAGGTCTCAACCCGAAAGAGCACCTTTGGGATGTGGTGGAATGGGAGATTTGCATCAATATGGAGTAAAATCTCTGAGGAATATTTCCAGTACCTTGTTGAATCTATGCCACGAATGATTAAGGCAGTTCTAAAGGCAAAAATGGGTCTAACCAGGTACTAGTAAGGTGTACCTAATAAAGTGACCGGTGAGTGTATATCTACAAACCATATTAAATGAAAAAGTCTACTTTAACGTTTCAAAAAAATGTATCTAAATGAAATGTCAGAATGGGGGCAAAATATTGTTTTATCATCATTAAATGTAACAAATGTATTTATATAAAAATATAGATTCTGACAAGTCTTTATCAGAATCCATACAAACTACAATAATTATATTTTAAGTGAACAAGTTGCTGACAAATGGATTAAACCTAGTAGTTTGATGGATAGTGGACAAGTATAAATATTAATAATGACAATAATGTGCGATCCTTAAATATAGTTTTTTAACATCATTAAATTATTCTACATAGGCGGGCCAGATTTTAGTGTATACAAACTGACATTTTAATGGGTGTTTTCTGTAATTCTCAAAATGTACAATAGTCATAAATTGCTTTGAAAAAAAAGGAGCTATGTTACACTTATTTTTTGATGCTTGATGCTTATTCACTTGCACTTTTTTTTAACTTTGAAACATGTATCCAAGCAAAGTACTGTTTATCTACAGCAGGGTGCCCAAACTTTTTCTTATGAAGGGCTAAAAACCAAACTTGATTGAGACAAGTGGGCCAAAGGTAAATAAAGTTGCCATGGGTAATTTCCTAATTTATTTAATAATATTTAAAAATAACTAAAAAACATTGCTTTATATAAACTAATACAGCATCATTTTTAACAAAAACAATCTAATTTATTCTAAATGGAGCACTGTTGAATGAAGCACTAGTTTTTGCCTTGATTTGCTCACCATAGTCCTCTATCCATCGAGTGACATTATTTACTGTACTTTTTTTTTTTATCAGATTAGTTTACAACATTTAAATGAAACATTTCATTTCAGTTAGCTTTTTTGTAGCTCGGCAATAAAACACAAACAAAAAAACGTTACATCAAATTAGAAATGATGATCTCTTTTAAAGGCATTTGCCCCAACTCTCTCTATCCTTCTCACTCTCTTAGATGGGATGGTGGGCCAAATCAAAGGTTACAATAGGCTAACTTTGGGTATCACTGATCTACAGCAAAATTATTCTTTATGTCAGAATGTTTTCCTCAGTTTCTTAAATATTGATGGGCTCAAATTCATGTGAGTGTATGGAGTACTTTAGCACCACTAGAGGTCACTGTCATAACGGCTACTTGTTTAGACAATATAGTAGTCAGCTTTTTCCTGGTTCATCATTTAAATTCTGGAAAGTGCAGTCGGTTTCGTGTTATTTTCGAAACCAAAAATTAACACAATGTAAGTTGGAGAACACACTTAACTATCAAATGAATTACTGCGGTGTTTAAATGTTTAAACTTGTCGACTCTTTCTTTGTAAATCAATGGACGCTGTTGTATTTTATTATTTGTTACAGCATGAAGCGTTGTGTTCGTATTTATTCGTTTACTCTGGGTTCCTCGTGATACAGGGCGCGTTTTTAGCGAACTTGTGGCGGAGAGAAGCATAACGAGCCGGGACTCGTTTTCCATCATGTGCAGTCTGGACCTTGAAAAGGCCTTCTCACTCGCGGATGAACACAGGAATGCATTGTACACGAGAGGGAGACATGACAACTATGTTAGATAGTGCTCGGTGTTTATAGAACTTGTCTTTTTGGTCTGTTTTCTCCTCTCTAATAGCAGTTAAATATGATATAGTCGTGTACGCTTGAGTTTGAAAGTGTTACAGTATTCAGTAGGAATAAAAATGCACAACAGTCACCTTAAAACATACTTGTGCGAGCCACGGAAGTATTCCGGGAACCAGAAAGAAGTGCTTTGCCTCTTAGCGCACTCGGTTTGAGAGGCGTAGAAAACGTGGAGTGGAGTTAAAAATATCACAGTCTGAAAACGCTGGTGTTTTCAAGAACTCTCCGTGTCGTTTAAATATAACTACATTTGTTGCTGTGAACATTTATAAATAAGTAAAAAGAAGGTAAAAATTTTAATATTGCAACTACCGTACAAACAGGCGATAAAAGGCTGTTGATAGCTGTGTTTATCGGTAAAAATCCATGTGGAGAAACGTCCGCTTCGGTTATAAATCCATGTCACGTTTTGTGATATACGTAGGGTAAAAACAGGAGGCAGACAGGGAATGGAGTTGGCAATGTGAAATCTGTTTCTGCTTTACAGGGTCTGAATATGTGCAAGCTTGACTAATACAACTGCTGTAGACATCATGTAGTTATAAAACAAGTTTAGAAATGCTTATTTTTACAGGAACTAGTCGGTGCGGGTGTATTAAATGCTAACAAAACTGTCCCTGTATAAAAAAAAAAACATTTAATTTGTTTTGTTTAATCAGTCTTGATTTTATTTTCATATTGGTTACATGAGTTTATGTTCTACTGAATGAATGTATGTTTATGTTAAAGGATACATTAAAAATATAATTGACAATCCGTTTTATTGTATTTATATGAAATATATTAAACAGCTTTTTTGTCTTTGTTCTATAATTAGATTTTTTTATATTTAACATAAACATTACATTTTTTTGCATTATATAAAAATTGTGGAAACAATAAGGACAGAAAATTGGACAAAATGTCAATTAATAATGCACGTCAACCAGATCCTAAACAAATCTGAACTTATTTAATTACTAAATGATGCTAAATGATAACTTTTTAATCATGTTATTCAATATATAATTTTACATAAACATACAGTCATTCAGTAGGTAGATTATAATTTCATCATAACATAATGCACCATACGGAATGGTTTCATGTTTATGTTAACTATATTGCTTAATTCTGATCAAAACACAAATGTAAATTTGAATAATTTGCTGCCCTGAAAGAATTATGACTGATCTTCTCCAACTGTACTCAATATACAGGTTTGACAAACAATTTTAAAATATGAAAAAAGATATAGCTAATAAATTGTAAAATGTACTTAAAAGTCATATCGCATATGACTTTGTTACAATTGCATTTTATTAACCTCTTTACAATGTTCTATGAAGATTTGATTATGGTTACCAAAAATATATATATAGATCAGGGTGTCCACGGGGTCTTAAAAAGTATTAAAAGTTGATACATCAATGTAGAGAAATTTAAGGCCCTTAATGAGTATTAAAAAGTTTTAAATGCTATTTTATAAGGTATTAAATATTATATAATTTTTGATTACGCAATGTATGGTTGTGTGCTAAAGTTAGCCTAAATTAAATCTTCGACTATCATGATGGTGTGTAGTTTATGAAATCAATGAAATCCTGCTAGATTTGACATCATGCTGCTTTGTTTACTGCAGTAACTAAGGCAACACCATTATTTCTGCAGTTCTATAGGCGCCAACCTGCTGAATTTAGCTAGATTTAATAGATTTTTATTCAGTATATTAATAATGTTTTAGTTTTAGATTAGTTTCTTACATTAATATTTTGTAAATATATTGTAAGTTAAAATCTTGCCAGTGTTTCTGGTTGAAACCTAAAGTGATTGTAAGGTCTTAAAATGTATGGAAAGAGTCTTTAAAAAGGTCTAAAAATGTATTGAATTTCACTCTTTGATTTCTGTATATACTTTGTTGAGTTAGGCTATTTGATTCCCAAAAGACCAACATTAGGGAAACATTCTGGGAGTATTTTAATAGATGGGTAGATTGATGGATAGATATTATGTCTCGTATAACAGTATATGTAAATACAGCAGTAAAATGTATGGCAACTTAGTTTCAAATGTAGATGTTTGCCTTTTTTTCTACAGTTTTAACTCAAGTCATGGTGAACACATTTATTTTGGGTTGTAATGAATGTCACAAGTGCGTGCTGAACACACGATTATGCCCCATATGGTTTCCTATGGCTCTCTGGAGTGGCACTTCCTTCCCCAGCACACTTCAGAGAGCCGTTGTGTGTGTGCGCGCGTGTGTGTGTGAGACGCTGCCCAGCAACCTGCTGGCTGAGGACCAACTTCCTTGTGTCTGCTCTTGCTACTTTATGGATTCCCATGTGGGGGTGTGTCTGAGAACAAGGGATTGAATGAAAGTCTGATTGAATGAAGGGCTCTGCTGAGCACTTTCCTCCCTTTACCAGCAGTGTATGCATGTGGCTTATTGGCGCTCCGAGGGTCATGAAAGGGTTTGAATGCGCATGGTTTTGTTTACACAGAAAATGTGGCATACTTTGTACTCTGCCTCATTAAAACTGTTGACAAACAAGGACAGATGAAAGCTGCACTTGTTTGGCTTTCTTTCTTTCTTTCTTTTTTTTTTTTGCTTGCAAATCTCAGCAAAATCATTACGTCTTCCAGATTTCATCTTCTCTCAGCCATTTTAGGCAAAATGCAAGGTATTCAAAATGACAGCGTTGCATGACATTTATTTAGAGAAGGAAGACTGAAAATTTGTGATTATTAGTGTTAAGAACAATTTATTGGATTTAAATACTTATCTTTACAAAATAAATGTTTGGATTTTCTTCAAAATATCAACGATAATGATAATTTCCATTGTACTTACAGTGAGTATTACAAAGGCCGTCACGGTGGCTCAATGGTTAGCACTGTTGCGTGACAGCAAGAAGGTCGCTGATTCGAGCCCCGGCTGGGTCAGTTGGCATTTCTGTGTGGAGTTTGCATGTTCTCCCCGTGTTCATGTGGGTTTCCTCCGGGTGCTCCGGTTTCCCCTACAGTGTATGAGTGTGTGTGAATGAGAGAGTGTATGGGTGTTTCCCAGTACTGGGATGTGGCTGAAATGGCATCCGCTGCGTAAAACATTTGGTGGATAAGTTAGCGGTTCATTCCACTGTGGCGACCCCTGATGAATAAAGGTCTAAGCCGAAAGAAAATTAAATGAGTATTACATTTTCATTCACTCAAGACTGATTTGTGTTTTGTAATGATTTGCTTTTCGATTGCTCATTTGGTATATGATGATGCTAGCAACACAAATGTCATGGGTTTAATTCTCGTATGTAAACAAATAGCTTATGTTTAGAAAACCAAAACCTTAACAAAACTTCATTACTTGAATTAACCATTTAAACTGAAATTCATTCATTCATTTTCTTGTCGGCTTAGTCCCTCCATTAATCCACAGCGGAATGAACCGCCAACTTATCCAGCACGTTTTACGCAGCGAATGCCCTTCCAGGCGCAACCCATCTCTGGGAAACATCCACACACACACTCATTCACACTCGTACACTACGGACAATTTAGCCTATCCAATTCACCTGTACTGCATGTCTTTGAACTGTAGGGGAAACCGGAGAAAACCGGAAAACCGGAAAACCCACGCAAATGCAGGGAGAACATGCAAACTCCACACAAAAACACCAACTGACCCAGCCGAGGCTCGAACCAGCGACCTCCTAGCTGTAAGGTGACAGCACTACCTACTGCACCACTGCATCGCCCCTAATCTGAAATTGCAAAAAAATAATATATACAAATATATATGAAATGTGTGTGTGTGTGTGTGTATATATATATATATATATATATATATATATATATATATATATATATATATACATATATATATATATATATATATAACAAAAATTATATTTTTCTGCAACTAGCTGAAATAAATGTAAAAATTTAAATGTATTATTATTATATTATATATTGTATTAGAAATATAATTTTTCTTTAACCAGCTTGAATAGTTTAAATAAACTTAAACATACAAAAGCTGTATACACATAAAATTTTTTTATAAAAAAACCTGAAACAAAACAATTACCAAAACTATAATAAAAATGTTCATTATAACATTACTGCTGCCGGAAGTGGTGTAAGTGAGACCAGCAGGGGGCGCTCAACTTGTGGTCTGTGTGGGACCTAACGCTCCAGTACATTGATGGGGGTTCTATACTGCTCAGTGAATGTCGTCTTTTGGACGAGACGTTAAACCAAGGTCCTGACTGTGGTCGTTAAAAATACCAGGATGTCTTTCGAAAAAAAGAGTAGGGGTCCTGGCCAAATTTGCCCACTGGCCTCTGTCCATTATGGCCTCCTAACCATCCCATATCCTAATTGGCTTCATCACTCTGTCTTACCTCCACCAATCAGCTGGTGTGTGGTCTGGCATAATGGCTGCCGTCGCGTCATGCAGGTGGATGCTGCACCTTGGTGGTGGATGAGGAGATTCCTCCAAAATCGTGTAAAGCTCTTTAAGTGTCCAGAAAAGCGCTATATAAATGCAAGGAATTATTATAATTATTCTAAAAATAAAACTTCTTTAAAAATGACCAAAACTTTCATAGTATATTAGTGATACTAAAACAGAGAAATAAACTGATGTTTGCATTAAGTTTTAATGTATGTGTGTGTGTGTGTGTGTGTGTGTGTGTGTGTGTGTTGCTTTGTTTACATTATACTATCAAACATTTCCAAAAACATAATTAATCTCATCTTTTTGAATGACAAATATATATTTATATATTTATTTTACAGAACATTTTAGACCCCCAAATCAAACATAAAACATTACATCACATTCTTCATAAATAATTAATCTCATTTCCATGTCCTCTGTATTAAAATGAAATATGTATATATTCAGGAGAAACGCATTTCCCAGAAAGAAAATATATATATTTATGCTATTTAAAAAGTGCCAGAGAGGATCTTCTCCCTGTACTTCACAGGACACAACAGGAGTTGGGCAGCAGTGCTAGCGGCTCTGCATTGCATTAAGACTGTGCTGTGCTGTGCTCTTCCCATCCCCCATACTGAGATACCAGAGCAGAGCTGCTGTGCTGCTTTTGCAGAGCGAGAGGGGGTGGGGAGAGCACAAAACCACAGACGCTCTCTTATTCTCCTAAAAACATATTTTTCCCCAGAGATCCTTTCTCTATCTCTTTTTAGATTCCTAACTGAAGCACAGTATAAATAGACGGGCTTATTTTGTGATGATAATGTATTCTGCCTTTCAACCACTTTGTGTGGTTTATCTGATTTTCTCCTTTACTTGTGCTCTCTCTCTCTCTCTCTCTCTCTCTCTCTCTCTCTCTCTCTCTCTC
>CAIGQZ010033112.1:18748040-18804170 GCA_903798205.1 Danio tinwini
TCTCTCTCTCTCTCTCTCTCTCTCTCTCTCTCTCTCTCTCTCTCTCTTTCTCTCTCTCTCTCTCGTTTTTCATTTTCACTTCCTGCTTGCAGACTAGCTCAACCCACCACCAACCCTCCCTTCTCTTACTTTCCTAACACATTTCAATCAGCACAACCCCCTGAAACAGTGTTTCTCAACCGGTTTGACTTCAGAACACAGTTTATAACATTGAGTAAAGACACAACAACACTGCATTGTCTTTTTTTGTATGAAATCAAAATGAAATGTATTGGTAAAATGTACCATTATGTGTGCGCACTAAAATATGAAAATGATTATCCTAGCTTTTAATAAAAGCAGAAAAACTAGCTTTTTTAAACACCCACGATACCATGTAACCTGAATTTAAAGGTATAGTTCACCCAAAAATGAAAAATTGCTGTTAATTTTGTCTACCTCAGGCCATCCCAGAAATGGGTGAAGAACATTCAAGAATATTTTTAGCTGAAACTGTTGTGCTCTGTGATTCATAAAATGTCTCATTTGAGACATAAAAAACATACAGGCAAAACAAAATGAATACCTGTGGCTCCTGATAATACATTGAGGTCTTGTGAAGTGAAACAGTCAGTCTGTGCCAGAAACTGGACTTTTTTTTTGCTATATTACCTTGTTGGTAAACAGTCCTGTCCCTTGAATTATTCCTTTAGTGTCACCCAGAGCCTTTTCCTTTAGCTTTTATAGATGTTAGTGTTTTGATGATGTTGGCCTAGGCCTGTTTTGTTCAGCTTTTAACAAAAGACAAAAAAAGAGGGGAAAATTAAAACTTTTTACAACCACAAAAGAAACAGGAAGCATTTCTCTTTTGCTTTAATTTATAATATAGCGACATGGGGTTTACTATCCTAATCCTACCTGTATGTATGGCTAAATTCATGTTATGATAAGAATTTAAAATAGTTTTTAATCCTGCAGTTCTGTTCTTTCAGCTAGATAAAAATTAAAAGCTTCTGGGATTTGATTGATTTGCCTTCATTTAACCTTTAATCAACCACCTGAACATAATGCTACAAACAACAACCAGAAAACACAAATTAAACCAATAATGTATCATTTCTGGTTGTCTATACGTTCATTTTAATGTTAAAAAGTAATTTAGGAGTGTGTGCAGGCTTTGGTATTTTATAGGTTAAACCAGTAAGACAAGTTTAGTTCGTTGAACGAATGCACACAACCAGTGCAATAATAAAGCTTCAATTAGTTCTCTAGTACAGTTCCAGTTTTCCCACCAAAATGTGTTCTTGGAGCCGTTTTCAACCTTGCCGTTATGCAACGTCAATTGAACACCCCCTACCCAGCCCCCTTCCTCGAATCCGTTCCGCACTCCTAGCAGAGTCCGAGCCATGTTTTACTGGTGTCAGCGCACCTCGGTAAAATGGCTGTATCTGAGTGAGCCTCGTGCTGGTGTGATCCGTTCCTCGGCTGTAGTCTACTTCTGCAACAGAACCCCCACAAATTCCGTGTCGGTTAAATTTCATTTCCCGGGAACTCGTTGCGAGAGAGCCTAAAAACGGAGCCGACGCTGGAGTCCGGATTCGGTCCGGCGTAAGGGGTGGGGATGAGTCGGGACACGGGTAAATTGTTGTAAAACTATTGTATTTACATTCAATGTTTCTCGTTTGATTGTGACCGACTCGCCGAGAGGGAGAGGGGGGGGATCATGGCCGCTCAGGTCGCCAGCGCTACCTCTCTCAACACCAGCCCGCCTTCCGAGCTGAAAAAACCGGATCGAGACCCAAAGGAGGAGTCGGTACCGGGGGAGAAGCAGCAGGAAAATAAGGAGCCGGGACTAGAGAGCGGATCTCCGGTTCGCGGGGAACTGCAGGACCGGGCCGATGTGGGAAATGCTGGGGGAGGAGGGGAGTCGGAGATGAAGAACGGCAACGGGAATCCGTCGAGGGTGAACAATAATCAAAATGATAGCACCGGAGCGGAGGGGAACAACCACCCTGGAATGGTACACCATCACGCGCCCGGGTATCAGTCAGCTTCCTATAGTTACGCGCAACACTACGGCCGGGCCCCTTTTCATCAACATGGCGGACAACAAAGCCCTGGCATGGCAGCTGCAGCGGGGCCAGGCGCGCTGTCGGGCAGTATGATGGACCCCTATCAGCCCAACTCCCATGATCACGGCTTCCCGAACCACCAGTACAACAGCTACAGCCCTTTCGGGAACCGAAGCCCGTACCCGGCCCAGGGCTACGGCATGAGCTCTCCGCGCAGCGCTCCTCAGGCTCAGGCGGTAGGGGGGCAGTCAGCCAAGCAGCAGCAGCAGCAGCAGCCAGCAGCGGCTGCATCCTACAGCAATCAGCGGTATAACATGGGAAACCCGCAGCCGACATCCACCCCGACCCTCAACCAGCTCCTCACCTCCCCGAGCGGTGCCCGGAGTTACCCGAATTACCCGCCGAGCGACTACAACAGCCAGGACGGTGCTAAGGGACCAGCAGATATGGCCAGCAGCGGCGGGCAGTATGGTGGGGGCCATCCGGGTTGGCAACAAAGGAGCCATCACCCGCCACCCATGAGTCCGGGAAGTACTGGGCAGCCCCTGGGTAGAAACCAGGTAAAATTACAACCCTAATGCCATGTAAAAAAACATGTCTTATAAGTCATACGAGTGGCTGAAACGCACTGTGCTGGCTATTGTCTGAGCAAGAGACTCTATAAAATGGCTGCCTCCTTGCTTTTCCACAGCAGCTGAACATTTTACTGTTTATATTAAGTTCTAACCAGGAAACTTTCGTGAAGCTTCGAGGTTTGTGCCTGGACCTAAGTTGTGAGATGAAAACTGTTGCCTATTATTGCTCCGTAGATCTGCGATTGAAAATGCGTATTTAGCTCAGGCAGCTTCTCCTTCAAGGAGGCTTAAACGCATTTAGCTTTTCCTTCATAGGCCTGTCTGTGTTTTCTTTTCCTTATTATTGTGTATATGTATCTGACGTGCAATATTTAGACGGTTTGGGTGTTGTTGGTCGGTTCTGAGGTTAATTAGGAGGGCGATTAGCATAAAATTAGCGGATATTTTGTGTGGGAAAAACCCGTGTTGTGTAAACCGATACGTGCGTGTCATAGTCATACAGTCGATAAACCTATGGCAATTATTCCAGTTTAAGTGTAAAATGTATTCAAACACTCTCGGAAAATGAAGCAACGAGTGTATTTGATGAGGAAATGCACGAGTTTTTAAACCGTGAACTCGACTGAATGTCGGTCTCTATGCGCGCAGCTTGTAAACACAAGCCCAGTGATTTGAGTAAGTGCAGATTGGTTTGCAGTGGGATTTGAATTGTGGAGGTAAAAATCCTCCTGTCAAAGGCAGGAGACAGTTGGTCTTGGGTTGACATGCTCGCTGAGATCTGATTGGCTCTGCATCCTGTGCTCTTGGCCATTTATAATTGCATATGATGTAACACTGAAACACTTGCTGATTAGTTCATGTTGTTCATCTCCCTCACTCTTGCAGTAGTGCAATGTGTAAAAATGTGTATAAAATTTAATGTGATGCGTGCATTTAGCATCAATTCTACATGCAGGGTAATAGGCGTTTCTTACTTAACTAAACATATTCAGACATTGGTGCTTTTAAAAGAATGCTTTCACTTTGAGTTATGAACTAACAATTAATTTTGGATGGAGAGATGTGCTGACATTGAGTAATACTGTATTGGGATGATGAACATCCCTGATATTATCATGCTTGCATCAATATGTAGTAAATAATAGGGCTGGGCGATTTGGCCTAAAATCAAAATCTCGATTAATTGAACATTTTAACTTGATTACAATTAATGGCCGATTACTCTATTTATTTTGCCCTTATAGTTCATGGACAAATTATGTACAGTAAATATGTTCACATATTACAAGTGAGGTATTTTTGAAGAGTGAACATCAACGCTGAACAACTGAAGTTAAAACTATTGCCTAAAACAGCCACTTTTTTCCCTATAAAAACATGTAACTTGTAGTTAAATTTTTTTGAAAGGTGTGCAGGTATGTGTCCGCAAGAAGCCTGCTCTGACAGGGTTCGTACAGGTGCTGGAAATCCTGGAAAATGCTTGATTTTTAATTGTGTTTTCAAGGTTAGGAATGTGCTTGGATTTTGGACAAAGTGCTTGAACCTGCTTGAATTTAAAATTGCAGGACTCGAAATTGCGACTGTTTTGGTTGCATATGCGTCCGAAATTTTATTTATGCAATCTCAAAATATATTTGGGAACATTTGTGCGCGTGCAGTCATGTGAGTGTCATGTGACAAGATTTCATTGCAAAATGTTCACCGCATGGATGTTTTTGGGAGACATTCACTTAAAATGCATATTTGAACCTAAAAATGCCAAACACATCGCTCAGGAATAGTTTTACCCCTTAACTGTCACCATTTGACAGGTGGGACATTTGCATACAGTTACAACAGTACCTTAGTCCTAAACTAAAGTAATATTGACCATAATAAAAAGTAATATTGATGAAACTTATGGTTTCTATATTTAGTGAATGATTTTCAAAACATTTGACATAGGAACAGTTTATTAATTTGCAGCAAGAATATTCTTGGACTCATAAGGATTTAATTTGTAATTAATAGCAGTGTAAATGAAATATCATGAGCGACTGGTCATGAAAGTTTGGTACTACACCCAAACACAATCATTTTTGGGTGAACTATTCCAATAAAGCTATGCTCCAAAGTATTCAACAATGTTAAAAAAAGGTAAATCCAGCATTTATAAAAGTAATTTAGAGTGGTTGTTAGGTGCTGGAAAAGCATAAAAATGCTCCTTGAAAGTGCTTGAAAAGTACTGGAATTTGAATTTGGAAAAGGTGTAAGAACCCTGTCTGACCATACGCTTGCGCTTGAGGCAAGAAGTATAAATCAGCCTTAACCGAGCGAGTTCACGTAACTCAACATGCTGTAGGAAAAATAATTGAAAAAATTGACCTGGGAAAAAAATTGATTATAGGTACTGAATGTCGATTTTAATTACTTTTCGATTAATTGCTTAGCCCTAGTAAATAATTTTATATTATTTGAAGTTCTAGAATGCTTTTTTAGCCATGTTGTTCAAACTGTTGTGTTTGCAGCATTCATCACAGCACCAAATGCATTAAGATGTATTCTCAAACATAAATATTTTCAGGTTAATCCAACATGTCTGAGATATTGCTTGAAACTTGTGTTCAGATTGTTTATTGGCCTATTGCTCATTAATATATACGGCTCCAATTTGTTAAAACTGTTGTAAAACTAATGTAATAATGAAAACTATGGTAAAGCTGTCATTCTTATGTGATGTTAAAGATGTAATATTATGTATAGTAAAGTTATAACCATTTTATTAAAAAGGTCTAATGATAATATGGAATAGTGCTGGGCGATATGGCAAAAATGCAATCTTGATAATTTATTTTCCATATTGAATGATCTATTTCGATATGAGTTGGTAATACTTCCAGATTTTAAAATGTACCCCAACAATGACTGAAACCACAAAAATTAATGCATTAAATTTAAAAAAATTAATGCAACCGAAAAATTCGGTTGGCTTATAGATTAATATAGAGTGAAAAATATCCAGAGCTTATCATTGTTATTGACATTAAATTTATCGCGATTCGATATAATATCGTTTCTCGTCCCAGCCCTGGTATGGAATGGTATTTTTTAAAAAGTAACTTTAGCGTAACTTCTATTACAAATGTATCTGTTTCTCATTGTCAATGATATCAGTTGATGCATTAACTAACGTTTACAAATGAGGCGTTATTGTAAAGTGTTTAATTTAGAACAATTAAATTAGTTCTTTTTGTTATTATACATGTTAAAGCTGCTTTTTTTGCAGCTTATGTTAATACTGTGATAATACTGTACATTATGATAAAAGCTTTATGGAAATTTCAATTCCATCATGTCTTAGAGCAATATTAGCATATGTAAAAATGCAAGAAAATATAAATGACTAAAAATACTTGTATATATTTAGTATTCAGATCTTGTTGCTCATATCTGCTGTTATATTGTCTGAAACTGACATGTTATACAAAGGATGTCAATATCTTCGAAGTCTGTGATTGTAAACTTTTTTGCGTTTGTGTAAATAGTCAACTGTGACTTTCTTGAATTTTCGATTATTGAAGATTGAATAGTCTGCGCTTTATTTCTCTATATTGTTGGATATTGACTATGAAAAGCCCTTTGAATTCTCTTTAATTCATGCCAGTTGTTTACAGTACTGTGTTGTGCACTATTTCCTCTCTGGTCATCCTCTGCATGCTAAATTCTCGTTCATGTGGTCCCTATCACGATTGTTTGTCTTGGATCTGTCCAAACACTTTTAAGTGCAATTTCAAGGTTGAACAACATCTGTTTATCACAGTTAACTTCATTTCTTATGCCAAGTTGAGGCTACATGTGCTTCAGTTTTGTCGCTGTGCAAATTGTGCATCTAATCCAAGGATTGAAAACTCGATTTGCAAGTTTTATTTTTGCACAGAATAAAATTGGGAATGAAACATGTAGACACAGAGGAACTATATTTTTGGCATTGGTTTCAGAAAAAAAAAGTTTTTATTTCTGTAACCGTTGAATGCGGCATACAACAAAACCACAACACGCTTATAAACTAAACAATATTGTGTGTCGGTGTGGACATTAATAGTTATTCTGTTAGTTCTTTTAAAATAGAGCTCTTCTGGTCTACAGGCCACAAGAACTAAAATGTTTTAATCTTCAGAATCAGTGTTTTTCAATGTCAAACTGTTTTCACTAATAATAATAAAAAAGAAGCATTATTCATAGCTTTCTTTAAGATTCTGGTCTGACCATGGAGTTTTTCACTTTTTATTTGGAACATTTTTATGTTTTAGGCAAGTTCTTGTCAAATATATGTCTTTTAAATGAAGTTCAGAACTTCTTGGTTGATAATTGCTTGCTTAAGTTAATTGTCAGCTTTGATCTCTGCTATATTTATGCTGTATTCTCCCTCATAGTTCTACTTTCTGCTACTTCTGAATGGTGTTCTGCCTACAGTAGATCTGTTAGTCTTGTGGCATCCTCTCCATCCCCCATGACCAATCACTGTGCCTGTCCAACAACCTCTCCTGCCAAGGGAGTCCTCACTTTATCTTATGCAGATTAGCCATGTGCTGCATTTATTTATTTGATTTTTTTTTTCCCATTTGGACACTGGAAAATGTCAAGAGCAGCTCGCCCTCAGTCATTTCACACTGGAGAGCGTTAACAACCACAGACCTTCTTTCAAGGTTTGAACTCCAGACAAATTTAAAATGAGCCCCCTAAACATTTCTCTGGATGGAGTTTTACTGTCTGATTTGATAAGTGCAGTGTGCAATTGTTTTGATATATTTTGTATTGTGGCATGGAGTAATGCATTTTAGTCTTGCTCATATATATATTTATTTGATTCAGTGCCCATCTGTGAAGACCACACAAGCTGATTGTACCATCTGCTTAAATTTTTAAAATATATGTTAAAGGCACGGCCTGTTTTTCCGCCACTAGAGGGTGCACATTCACAACAAACAAAGGCATAGTTTGATGACGCCATGACTAATTATTATACTAATTATACTTCTGAGTCAAGTGCACATATATGGTCTGGCGCAGCCTTTGCGTGGTCGCATACCCCTCGCCGTGGCTGATGTCGACGCTGATGCGCACCTCTCAAAAAAATGTACTACATCAAGACACGACACATAGCGCAAGTGTCGAGTCCCATAAAGGAGCTCCATATAGAAACTTTTGTTTTGTGTTTACCTTATGATTAAAGCTGTTGCACTTCTCGCTCATTCAGAGGCGGGAACCGGCGGTTTTATCTATTTGTACATTTAAAGGTGCTGTATGTAAGTTTTTGACTCTTCTAAAGCATAAAAGTACAATGATATTTGTGCAGATATTTAAGAAACATCCTAAGTGAACACTTGTTTAACTGAAAAACAATGCTGAAGTCAGATATTCTGTTTTGAAAATGTTTTTTCCGTGCTAGAAAAAACATTTCCAATGCCAGTTTAGCCAATTATATTTCAGCACCCTGGGTTGCCTTGTTGGAAAACACCGTATTTCAGTCATTCATTCAGAAAGCCTCTGAAAGCATGCGTCCGTGACCGAAAATGCGACCTCCGGTGGACATGGCAAACGTTCATAGCAGATGAACATTAGATGAGCAGGTTGTAACATTGTAACCGCGTGTCCTAACAACACGCTTTGTGATGAGACACGCAGTGATGAGCAATTTGGCTGTTTGCACCAGATGAAACGCGACAGAAATTTAAATACAGCCATTCAGAAGCATAGAATATGCACTCACTCACGAAATGGTAAGGTTTAGAATCCATTTAATACATGTTAACCCTCTTTAACATCATTAAATGTAGATGCTGAATCACTCATGTGTTTTGTTCTAAAGTTCAATTTCAAATGTTTTATTGTATTTTCCAAATCTGAGGTGAACTATCTGCTGCTGCTTTCAGTATATGGCAATAAATGTCATGTAAAAAGGCCATTAAAACTCGCATTGTTAGCATTTAGCACTGAATAAAACACACAAGGGTTACCTGAGGTGATCACTGTCATAGGTTTCTGTTGTTCAGATGTGAGAAATAGAAGCCGTTTCTAATATATCAATTCGAGCGCAAGGCATGCGCCGTGGGTCACAGTGATCACTCGATGCAGAAGTATAAACAAGCCTTTAGTGTTAATTTATGGAAGTTATTTTTGTCTTTACATCTTACAGGACTCCTTTAGAGCAGACATCATGTTCTTGAATGAGCTAAAGTTTCGCATTTCGCTGCTTTTGAAAGTTCAATCTTGGTGAACTTTGAACTGCGAAATCGTATCAGGGGATTGCGTGAGACCCATCGAATATCAAAACATGACCTCTACAGAAATGTACTTTATGGAGCAATCGCTTGCTTTATTAACGTCTAATCATCTGCTTTTATGCCATCCTTTTCACAGCACTGTATGACAAACTCTATATGAAACAAAACGAAACCGCTAAAGAAATTGTTGATAAGATCCAAGTGAAATGCGGCACCAAATAAACAGAGGCTTTTTTATGCCATAGTCGACCACGTCTGCCATGATAACATGGGGACGAAGCAGTGCTGTTTATTGTACTAATTACATTTGAATATTGTGCTATAATGCTGTAATATAGGGTGTATGACGTTGTTAGAATGGCAACACAGGACACAATCCATCATGTCACTAGTTAAAATTGCTTATTTGAGTTTGAATGTTGGTAGTTTGATTTCTGTTATTGTAAAACATGATTGCCAGGGATATTTGTAAATCTGTCACTTGTGTATTGCCATTTGACATTGTGAATCAAAAATCAGAGTTGGTTTTAATATAATCAGTGTCATTAGATATGATGATGTATTCACCTTGTTCTTTGTCTACGAGCGGGCGCAGCCATTTGAATCTTTTTGGCTTGAGACTTCCAGTCTCAATCACTTCCATTCATTTTTATACGTTGAAAACAGCTCGTTCTGCTGCTTGATGTTGCAAACTGATATTTTCTCATTATATTATTCTACGTTGTCTGTATAATCATGCAAACACTTGTTTGTAGTGCAAGTAGTTTGACCGTTTTCTGCCGTTTATTATTCCTAGTCATTTCTCCTATAGGCTAATGAATCGGAAGTTTTAAAACAATCAAAAAAAAAAAGAGCGCACTTCCGCATTAAAGAATAAGGTCAATAGAAGAGCTTTGATATCAACGAGACATGATCAATGCACTCAGTCTCATTGACAATGAGCATGGTGTTTATCATGTAATGTAATGGATGTAGTCGTATGAACTCAAATTGCAATATAATTAATTCAAAATAACAATGAATGCAATGTAATATATCATAAGCTGTTTAATAAATTGCTGCTTAGTTAATGTGATGACAATTATCATCTGAAGTTAATGTAGTGTTACGGTTGGGCGTAAACACCCATGCAGTGCATTGTGGGATTGAAAGTGGCATGGAGAAAGCATTGACAGCAGTCAAGAGCATCAGAATCAGAAAGGGACAATTTTTGACTTTATGCAAATGTCAAGCCAAAAATGCCGGGCAGCAACCAATTGCTGTGATAAGTAGGCAAGGCAACATGTTGACGTACGCTTCCGGGTGTTTGTGGACATTGCACTGAGCGCTGATTTCCCACTAGTGGAAACTAAGGCTAGGGCTGCACGATTCTGGTTAAAATGATAATCACAATTTTTTTGCTTAAAATCAAGGTCACAATCTTCTTAGGATTCTGTAAATGTAAAGTAAGATTAATATGAGTAGGCTATAATTATTGTTAATTCTCAAACATATGGTAAAACAACACTATTAATATTAGGCCTATGTGTAGGTCTACTGTTGGTTAAAATGCTGAATTTTGTATAGACTTGGAATGGTGGACTTTCAATATGTCCTTTTTGTTAATTCACAGTAAAGTGATGGCATCAGAATACAGCTATTCATATTTCTAAAGTTTAATTATTATGTTTGAGACATCTTCTCGTCATTTGTCATTGACTACATTATTAGACCATTTTTTTCGCTGGTAAAATGAGACATTTGTCATTATCAGATTTCCTCTTGCATTATATACAACATTATAGGCTAGAGTAGTTATACTGATCCACAACACTGTGTTAGCTACGAAAGAAAAAAACATGTCAAATGCTTGCCGTAATCATAACTGTAAAATGCGATATGATCATTTAAATGATGTGCGCACTGGTTTCACTTTCACTTCCGAGTGCGGCTCATGGCTGCTGTCGCTGAGAGAAAAAAACACACACATGCAAATCATACCTCCTGCATGGCCCTCAAACGACTGAACATTATTTACAACTTTATTAGATGTTATTCACAACCTATGCAGGTTCTGTTCACTGAAGTAGGCATCATTGGCATGCACGCGTGCATTCTCGGTAGTAAACAAACAGCTCACTTGTGATTTCGTGGCCGAGAATATATCAATTAATTAACACCGAAATGATATTTTTGGGTGAATTATACCTTATAAATGCAGTATGTAACACTTAATGCCATTTGGAAGTGTCCATGTTGCTGTGAACACTTGACTTGTGCGACCGCTTTTATGCTTCTCTCCTGACCTTGAAAATATAATTAGCTGAATCGTAGAAAAGCTGAATTAAGAAATAAGATGCGTAGGGTCGAATCGAGATGGTGCTCTTTTTTTCGATTAATCGTGCAGCCCTAACAAAAAATATTGTTTTGGCATCGATACCACAGTGTGAGAATATGTAATTGTCACATCGCAGAATGTCAAGCTATTTCAAATGAATTGAAACAATTTGACCACAAGAAATGATCAAGTTTGGCACTTTAACAATGATTAAATTGTTTAGTTATTTATAAAATAAAGACAATACGGTGTTATTTTACATTTGATTATTGAATTTCTGTTCCTCAATACTATTAGACTCTACCAAAAACCATAAAGCGCTGTTGATTACATTTCTACCTGTTCCATTCTTTTCATCTGTGCTTTTTTTATTTTATTTTGTATGTATATATAATTGTTTAAAAGCATTTGTTTTTTACAATTTTGTACTTTTTATGCAGATGCACTCTGTAAAATCAATTCTTTCTAAATAGTCATCTTGTGAAATTATTTTCATGTTTCAATATAAATCACAGAAAAACAAAATATTGCAATGCCATTTTTTTCTCTAATATTGAGCAGTCCTGGTGGAAACATACAGTTATAATCACCGCAGCAGGGTTATAAATATTGTAATTTTATAAATGCATAACGTGTGTCTGGGTGACATAGCTAAACGTCTTGATATTTCAACCTTTTAGTTGTATTTTATACTAAATTATTTGTTTCTTTTATTTTATGACATCAATTTAAACTCATACTTGAAGCTGCAATTTGGATTGTGAATGGTTTTAATTAGGAAACAAAATTGCCAATTAGAAACCTTATTCAAATCATCACCATGTTCACAGAGATGCTTAATTTTAGTGTGGATGGTTAATTGACTTTGACTTTTGACTTTCTTTATTATGCACAATTGGAAATGCATCTTAATATGCAATATATCATCATTCTATATGAGGTGAAATCGTTTACACACACTACTGTTCAAAAGTTTTAAGTGGGTAAGATTTTCAGAAAATTGTAAGATGTTTAATGCTCACCAAGGATAACATTATTTGATTAAAACATGGTATGTTTCAATGTAAATTATTGTAAAATGTAAAGTGTTTATTTATTCTTTATGTTCTAAAAATATTTATTGCTGTGCTTTTCGCTACACTAGTTACTCTAATGTGCTGAATTGGTGCTCAGGAAGCATTTATTATCAACCTTAAAATCAGTTGTGTTGCTTTATAATATATACCTTGCTACATTTATTTTAGGATTCATTAATGAATAGAAGATAAAAAGGACAACATGTCGTGTCTAAATAAGGAATGTTTTGTAACATTATAAATGCCTTAAATGTTAAATCAATCTGTGCTTGATAAATGTAAATAAACTAAATGTATCTTACTGATCCCAAACCTTTGAACTGAATTGTGTACTGTATTTAGAAAGCATGTTTTGTGTTACTTGAAAACGCGTTAAGTTTAAACAACAGTCAATCGAAACAACAGGATGATTAAGATGAAAGTATGCTTATTATTTCATGCTTCTGCTGATAGTTTAGTCAACATGGGAAACTTATTATGATAGTAAAAGCAGTTTTTTTTTTTTTTTAACCATCATGAGTTTTTCTTTGTCTTTAGTCTATGTTTAAGTGTGAGTGTAGGGCTACACAATACTGAAAAAATATGCGATGTTGATAAGTATTGCAATTTAATTTTTATTTTTTCATTATTGCAAACCAAATAACTAACTAGCGAAATGCTATTTTCTCCGTTTAAAAAAATGTTGTGGTCATACTAAACTAAAACAGGTTGTATATAATTTTCTGAGCTAATTAAACTGTCAAGGTGCACACCACAAACTGACATCATGACTGAAAACCTCAGCGAAAATTCTGATTCTTATTGGCTGTTGTCATTTTCCTGTCCTGTCTCTAAGCATTAGTGTTTATTTTCAACTCTAGGTTCACCTAACTGCAAGGGTGGGGATGAGTATAGTAAAGGCTCCATCTCATTGGTCAGAATTTAATAAACAACCTATGCATGCAACACACAAATGCTATAAAATTAACCTAATCTATTGCACATATCTGCGAAATGGATATACTATTATTGCAAAAACGATAATGATTTGATATATTGTGCAGCCCTAGTATATTACTTTTGAAATAATATACATTTGTAGAAGTCATGATGACGTGAACATTTTTGCTTGGGAAATGAAGTGTTGTCTAGAAATCAGATTAGCATTGTTGTATTTTTGTATTTTGATGTGTTGTGACTGTTGAGTCAGACTGATAATGTCTGGACGATAAGACTGTAAATGAGAGATTTTAAGATGCTGCAATTTTGATTGAACATCCATTGTTCTGTGTTTTTCAGGAAACTTTTGTGTTGTTCAGCCCAGAATGAGCAGTTGTTTTGTTCCCAAATATTTGCCAGTTTACAAAAACAAGTCGGATATTCCAACTCCAATATTTACGTGACCCCTCATCCTGGACTTTTATGCTCCAGCATCCGTCTCGTTGCGAGTCATGCTAGACCTCTCCTCATGTCATTAAGCCCTGTGTCATTCATTCGGTGCCAAGTTTGCCGTCTTTTTCCAAAAAAAGGAAAAGCCGGCTTGGCCAAGGCTCAAGCAGAGCTACAGCTGGGATGTGTTAAATATTCGGCAGACTGCCCTCCATTTGAAATGAGTTATATATAGCACTGTTGACTTCCTTAACTAAGGCTGAGCAAGGTAACGGTCAGGTTAATAACCGTGGGAATCAGCAGCGCAGGGTTATTTGCTGTCTCTCTTTTTCCTTCTCCTTTTTCCACTATCGTTTCCCCCTCTGGCTCTTTTCTCTCTTCTTCTCTTGTGGTTTCTTGCATTTTTATTCCGTCCTTGCTTTTCTTTCATTTCCACCCTGGCTTTTTAAAATCAAATTCTCCAGTGTGGGAGTGCAGTAGTACTGAATAATAGTTTGATTTTATGGTTTCGGATAACGTGTCCTTGAGTTTTTGAATGCTTTGTGGATGTCTTTGTGTAACACTCCGTTTATACTTTTCTGTCATTTTCTGCGAGTTACCTTGTCTCAAATATTTTTCTCGCTTTCTTTCTGCAGACTCCAGGCTCCATGGATCAGATGGGGAAAATGCGCAGTCAGCCGTACGGTTCAGGTGGTCCTTACTCCCAGCAGCCTCATCAAGGGACTCCTTCAGGGCCCCAACAGGGACCTGCTTACCCAGGCCAGGGCTATGGGCCCCCTGGCCCACAGAGATACCCTATGGGCATGCAAGGACGGATGCAGTATGGCCAGCAGGTCAGTGCTTTTTTTATTTAAGGGTCCACACTTTTCTTTTGCATTATGTATTTTTCTTTTAATGGTTTTAAGCAATATTTAGCTGAGTGTGTTTTAGTACTGGCATTTAGGCCAGTCATGGATAAATACATTTGACACTGACACCACCAGTAGGTGATGAGTAGGCCCACACGGAATCTGCGTGCGCAGAATTCCGCAGATTTTTCACAGCATTCCACAGATTTTTTGCCTATCATTAATTCTGTTTGTTTACTTGTGTGAGTAAATATGTTTAAATCTAAATTTCAGTTTTTAAATTAATTACAGTAATATTATTGACTAATATGAAAATGTTCATCTGATTTATGTACAATGCAGTTTGTAAAGTAATATTTTCTGTGTTTTAGTAGATATATTATATGAGAGACTTGCTTTGTTTACCAAATGAAGTGAATCTAATTGGATTTGCATTTTAAACATTAAATAAAAGTTAAAAAGGTATTATTTTTTTATTTAACATATTAAGGTTTTAGTTATGATACTCCCAGAATAATTCTGCATAAATCCGTAGATTTTTACCAAAATTCTCTGCAGAAATGGCAAAAAATGTCCCCAGATTCCGTCTGGCCCTACTGATAAGTCCCTGTTTTATTTTTTTTAACACATTAAACTTTAACACGCAAGAGCCAGAATGCACCAAGCTGCCGATTGACCACTGGGCTTCGTCGGTCCTGATAGTTGGTTAGGTGTGTCCCACACGTCGCCTCTTGTCTGGTTAATGTTAGATTGCGTTGGCCCAAATAAGCATGTCAAATTGGTGTCGGCCGTCAGCTGAAGAGAGCTCTCCGACTGGTTATTTAGCAACGAATCAGAGCAGTAAAGTGACCTAGTGACATAGCAAGTAAACAATTCAAGTCAAAAATGAACACAAAGAATGTTGTTGCTAGATCAGATGCGTTTGCGGCCGAAAGTTAATGAGAATTATTTGTTATTAATGAAATTTCTGATTTGTTGTATTTTATTAACATCCACCCCAACCCTAAACCCAACCGTCACAGAAGCGTAAAAACAGTAGTTGTACAGAGTATTATTTATCTTATCGATTAAATTACCCAATAAATTGTATTTTTTAACCCCTACGCCCACCCCAACCCTAAACCTAACCGTCACAGTACTGTAGAAATATTAATTATTGTTATACAGTGTCATAAAAAAATGCAGCTATATTAATGTGCATATCGCAGTATCCGATCTAGACTTTACCCACAAAGACACATCTTCCCACATTGGGGCAGAACGCACTCTTCTCTTTTTAGTCAGCTGCCAGCTGTTTGGTGTGTTTACGAAAAGCTCTTTGGTCCAGATGTGAGCCAACACAAGGCGACAACACAGTTGGGTTTCATCAGGTCTAGTTGTTTGGCATTGACCTTAAGGTTTAACTACTCTCACTGAACCTCCTGCATGCAATTTAAATGTGAAAGTTTTATAGACTGCATGGCTTTAACGTTTCCATGGTGATGTCATTTTTCACGTGACACCCTAGGCCTGGGCCGATAAATTATATTTTATCGAATTATATTTTATATAAATCGTGCTAAAATAGTCAATAACAAAAAGCTCTGGTCTTTTTTACTCTATTAATTTCAGAGCAAATCACGCAGCAGAAATGTGCAACAATGGGAATCTAAAAGTGTGTTAATATTAGAGATGTAACAAATTTTCAGCCACCGAAAATGTATCGCCTGAAAATATGCCATTTAATGGAACCTCTAATTTTTGTGGCTTAAGTCATTGTTGGGGTTATGTTTTAAATCTGGAAGCATTAACAGCCTATATCAAAATACATAACTTTATTATTCAATATGTAAAATAATTATCAAAATATTTGCCGTATTGCCCAGCCCTATGACACCCTAGCCTGACTGATTTATGCATATATCGTTTTTTTTTTTTTGTTACTTTTTCCATTTCCTGCCAATATTGTTAAAGGTCCTAGTTATATTATGAAGTATCTGATATTCAGATTATCAAATATGTGTAAGAATATTGCAACATTTAAACAGAATAATAATGATCATATTTTTGATTCATGATGAATGATGGGCACCGTCGTGTTAGCCTACACTTCAGTAGAGAGATTAGAGCTGCTAGATTTACAACATGTTAACTTATCGCAAAATGCATGAAAGTAAGTGGCTGTTAACTAGGGTGTAACTTTGGGGAAAATGAGTCAGTCATGCTCCTCTGTGGTGATGACGGTGCCTGGTTAAAAATTCATAATATATGGAGAAGGGGACGCAAACAGTGTCGGGGTCATGTCTCCCTGTGTCCCGGAAATTATACCTCTCGCTGTTTTACATGGAAAAAATAGAGTAAATGTTTTAGTAACATAAACTGTGTATTTAATGTGCATAAAGCACACTGTCCAATTATGTTTTATGTGGTTATTATTGTCTCCATAGATATCAGCGTAAAACTGAAAATTCATGTCTAATGTTAATGCAATTTTTTTTTCATTATTTAGTTATTTGACATTCAGCTTGTATTTTACAAACTATAAATGTTATGGTTTTCTTCTACTTAATTGCAATAAATGCCTGAAAGCTAAAATAAACATTTTGTTTAAAAACTCAGATAAATTGTAATTTTTCATGGGCGCTGAGCTCGTCTTTCCCTGGCTCAGCACGAGTCACCACAGGACAGCAGATGACTCACTGAATGTTCTAATCACACTGGTGTGATCATACAGATCAAAGGGTTAATGAGTGCTTCACTGAATAATGCTTCAAAATGAATTATTCAAAATGGCAGATTAGATCCAAAATTGAGACTGTTAATTTTAAACTGAAAAGGGCTATTTAAATACAAAGTTCTGCATGTTCTGTGTGAGTGAATGGTGCAGTTCATGTTAGTACAAGCATACGGACATGTGGTTATCGCTGGTGTTGTTGTCTTACTATTTGAGGATATAAGCATGTAAACTTTATTAGCTAATCTAGGAGACACCATTTGTGTCATAACTTCTAATACTATTTTTGGTAACTGTAAATAATGGTCCATTAGTTAATGTATTTACTAACACGAACAAGCAATTAATAATATGTTAACGTTAGGTAATATTAAGTTTAAATAATGTTAGTTCATGTTAACTCACAGTGCACTAACTAATGTTAACAAGCACAAATTTGTATTTTAATAATGCATTAGTTGATGTTAAACTAAGATTAATAAACGATTTTCAAGATTATTCTTACCTAATGTTGTTAGTAAATGCATTAACTAATGGTCCATTATTTTAAAGTGTTACCTATTTTTTATTTTTATTTCACTTCACACTGTGTTGTTGACAACATTCATTAAACATTGCTGAAACTTACAACAAGTATTTTACTGAAATTAAATTTATTTATGGTTTAATTCTTGGGGAAAAATTTTCAACTTTTTTTTTATGCAAAATAGCAATTTGTTAGATATTGTGACCCAGGTGTAGGCATGGGCCGGTATAAGATTCTGATGGTATAATAACCTTGGATAAAAATATCAGTTTCACGGTATTACGGTATTGTGACTACTGCTCTAAAATATATTCTTTTTAAATGTCTGGGTGAAAAACAAAATTTTTTTTCCCCTTTCAAATTGAAATTTGATATTTTGGAGCAGTAAACATGTCAGGCTAAACAATTCAAATGAATCATTGACTTCTGTCTTTATTAGTTTCTAAAACACAGATTTCTATATATCTTAAAACAACATCTTTGGATATTTTTTCTGCTGGAGGTTGGTTTTTAAGAGTTGTTTAAAAAAAAGTAAATAAAAAAATTACACATACCTTATAAACGGTATTACAGACAATTTTGACGGTTTAAAAACCTTGACTTTTCCAAACCGTGGTATACCTTAAAACGGTTATCATCCCATGCCTACCCAGGTGTAATGGAATCTCTAGCCATTCATTGAATAAAGTGTTGTTGGGCTCATTATGTGCAGGTTTTAAGTAATTTTCTATTATGTTTTGTCTTTTGCGATCAGTTTTCCTGTTCTTAAAATTTAATAAAAAAAATTGTGATAAATTTCAAGCCTGAAAAAGACGTAAAAATTTAAAGTGAAATTATGCATTTTTGTACACTTAGAGCTGTTTACAGATACTTCACATTCAAATCTCAAGACATTTTTATTTGGTCTTGAAGCCCTTGTTTAATCAGGGGAAAAACAAACAAGCTGAAACAACCACAGTTCTACTCTAAGCAAGCACCCATGCAGCATGAGTTTAGATGAATAAATATACGTTTTGTTCTCAATAATAAAATAGACATACAACTGAAATTACAGTGGATAGAAAATGGCTATTAACAAAGCATACTAAAATAGTGACATTAATACATTTGCATCAGCACTCCAGTCAAGTCACGTATAATACAGCACTTTATACTATAGATTCCTTTAAAGCAAGCACTTTTATAGTTTTAAATTAAAGGTTAAAAAAGCATCTGCTTTTATTTTAATTAGAATTACTCTGAACTTTTTTTTTTTTACTATTAAGCTTCACATCAGTGCTTTTAGTCATAGTGATAAAGAACAAGTGAAGAAGTCCTGGAAGTTCAAGACACGTTTACTTTTAGAGTTCTTAATACAGCAGATTCCTTTAAAATGCTTTTACAGTAATAACCAGGAAAGCCACATCAGTGTCACAAATTGATTTCAAAGGAAGTGTTAGACTTGTCTATAGCATGCCAATGACTACGTCTACATGGACATCAGTAATCAAATGATTTGCCTTAATCTCAATAAGACAATAATACTGTAAAGGCGTTTACATGAGATGCTTTTTGATTGTTTCTTTCATGATCCCATTTTACATGTTATAGCACATAGTTCGATCAATGTCATTGCTTCTCCATGCTATCCACATTTCCTCTAGAGGTTTATGTAATATCAGGTGTTTTATATTTATTTGTCGACTTTAACTGCAGTTTGGCACTTTCACTTTCATTCAGGAACATTTTAGTCATGATACCCGTGACAAATGAGATATTCATATAACATTCACAAACTATATTCATAGTTTTAATGGAATTTAATACCTCATGCCATATGGGGGAAAAAACTTTCACATTTCGTGATGCAGGTGTCTGTGGTCCTTCACTAACTCGGTAGGTGGAGAGAATAGTGTCAAACAGCTGAGTGTGTATAGACTGTCCTGTCCCAAAACGTGTCAAAGTACTCCACATGTCTTAATTTGATTTCTGTTTAGTTTGATTATGACCTTAATCCGATTAAATTAATCAAAAACTGCTGTTTACATGGTAGACTTTAAATCAGAGTATTGTCTTAATCATATTAAAATCCGATTATTGGTGTTTGTGTAAACATACTCCTCAATGACTGGAAGGTTGTTTGTCTATTCCCCTACATGAGATAAATCAGTGAAGGAAATGCCTTGAGTGTAATGATCTTTAGTGCCATCCTTCTCGTTTGTGTAGATGTCATCCTATGGACAGCAGGGACCAGGGGGTTACATGCAGCAGGGGCAGCAGTCCTATTATGGCCAGCATGGTCCGGGTCCTCACTCAGGCCAGCAGCAGTCGCCGTACCCTCAGCCTTCCCCTGGGCAAGCAGGAGGACAGGGACCTTACTCGCAGCAACCTCATGCAACCCAGTCATCAGGGCCGCATGGACAGACAGGCACTCCTTACCAACAACCCCACATGTCCCAGCAGCCTCAGGGGCAGATGACTGGTCCCTCGCCGGGCCCTTCCCAGTCCCCGTATTCGCAGTCGTCGGCAGCAGCAGCACCCCAGTCTAGCCAGTCTCCTTATTCACAACAACAGGTGCCTCAGTCCCAGCCCTCACAGCAGGGGAGCTCTCAGGCTACTCCTGCATCCCAAACGCAGCCCAGTTACCCGCCTGGCCAAGGGCCACAACAGCAGCAACAGCCACCGGCGTCCCAGCAGCCACCGCAGACGCCTACACCTGCTTCTCAAACGCCTGCGGGACATGCACCGATACCACAGGGACAGCCCACGTCTTACTCCCAGAATCCCCCACAACAACAACAACAGCAGCAGCAGCAGCAACAGCAGCAGCAATCGCCGTATCAGCGCTTTCCTCCTCCTCCTCAGGTAACTTGAGCTTTCTAATTTTACATTTAAGTGCTGGATGAAAATGAAAGTGAGAGTTACTGTAATTGACTGTCAGTGTTTTGCTATCAAGTGAGGTTATTAAGTGTATATTAACACTTGACTTAAAGGGATAATTCAACCAGAAGTGAAAGTTTACTCAGTTTATTTTTTATTTTTGGGTGCTTCCTGACAGTTTCAGAGTTTCTGCACAGAAATGTAGATATTTTGAAGAATTCTTGAAACCTTGTGCTAATTGACATTCATAGTAGGAAAAAAAATACAATGAAAGTCAATCGTTAACCTGTCTCTAGCATTCTTCAAAATATTTTTTTTTGTGTTCAACAGAAACTCAGAGGTTTGGAACAGGTCAGTAAATAGTGACAATTTTCATTTTTGAGTGAACTATCTGTTTACAGGTTGTCCATGGAATCTTAATGTCTTACATTTCAAATCTCAAATCTAAATTTTAGGACTTAAACTCTTAAATTCACTGAAAGAATGTCCTGTCAGTCTTAAATCATTTTAAATGGGTCTTAATTATGTTCATTTAAATGTATTTATATTTAGTTTATTATTATTATTATTATTATTATTATAAAAGCTTGTAATTTTGAGTTCTAAAACGTTCACTAACCATCAATAATGAATCATAAATTTGCTAAAAACTTTAAACTGCATATGTTAATTGTGGTAAAATTCTCAAGGATCTCTTATTTCCTGGGTCATGCCAAGAACATTGATACCAAATACAGCTAATTTCCTGTCCGCCGTATTGACTTCTTTTGCAAACTCCTCCTAGACTTTTTGTCGAAATCTCAACAAATTTGACTAATCAGACTGCATGATTTTAACTCTGATTATGACTCGCCGACAGGTTTTGAGAAATCACCTACAAATGCCTGAAATCACAGGCAAATTTGTGCTCGTGCACGCGAGTGACAATCACACAGTGTGAACTATCAAAGATGCGATCTGAAAGAATCGCTGATGAGTCACCGAAGCCTGTGAGATATTTGGCATTCTTAATATCTGAAGCTGTCGGCAAAATCATGTTGTGTGAAATGTGTTTAAAATTACATCGGCGATTACCTATAGCCAATGAGAGAGCAGCATCCACTAGTGTGGTTACCTGTAGGCCAGCGGGAGGTTGGGGGAGAAGTTAAAAGCGCTCATTTTCAGTTTATTTGGACCCAGGAAATGAAGGAAAAACTAGCAGAAATTTGGCAGGAGCACCCGTGTCTGTTTGACGTGTCATCTGAGCAAAACCACAACTGGGTCAAAAATGTGTATTTCTACCCCATTAAAGGCTTCTTCCTTGTTAATATCAAAAGATATACTTTGTGTTTTTGGTAACGAGACGTAGTTTGGACAAAGTTGTCTGTGATTCTTCCTATTTTAAAGTCATACAGTGTGAAACCCTCTGTCGTCGATCCATCTTGCAGTGTAAACAAAGCAGCTACAAAACGCTAACCCAGATAGTTATGCAGTGTGAAAACATCTGTGACACGACTACTTTAAAAATCATGCAGTCTGAAATCGGCATTACTCATTCTGGCTCTGAACTGCTTGGCCCCTTAATTGCTGCTTGCAGGTATATTTTTGTATGTTAATCGTCTATTTTTTTTAAAAGCTTGTAGTTTTTCTTAAAAGACAGTCTTTGTTGAAAAAATGCTTGTTTTGACACATTTTAGATGTGATCAAGAAATAACTTGAGTAAATGGGGCTTTTTTCCGCTTGGCCGTTAGAAAAAATCCTTAGCATTTAGCCCTGTGTAAGTCTGAAATTTAATTCATGATGGATTGTCTTAAAGTCTTAAATTTGACTTCAAACCTGCAGAAACCCTGCTTAAAGGGTCATGAATTAACATTGATCAGTAACTTTGCAGCATTTGTTAGGGTTGGTTAATATCGGTTTGTTCATTTACTACCTTTTTGATTTGTGAAATATACTGATACAACTTTCTTTCAGCAAGGTTTGCATTAAATGTATTAAAAGTTGCAATAAAAGTATTTCACATTATCATAAAATTCTCAATTGCTGTTCTACATATGACACGAATGACCATATATTCATCAAAAAATCTTTAAAATATGACACTTCGTTGCTGCTTTAAAATCCTGGCTTGTGAAGCTTTCCCAATCCCATCCTCTTTTGTGGTTTTAAAATATCATGAATGAATATAAGTTAACAATGAACAACATCAAAAATGCTGCATCAACACGAAATCATTGCTCAATGTATTACGTAATGTAACTGTAAGGCTGAACAGTAATTGAATTTTTTTAATTTATTTTTTTTATTAATTTAGTTTTTATTGTTGTATAGGAACCATTTTATCAGATGATAGATTTTTAATGCTTGGGGTGATTTTGTAGGGGAAGTGGGCCTACATCTTTATAAAATATAATGAACAAATTCCGTACATGGATAAATACGATCAAACTAATGGAAATAAACTGTACTTTTAGTCTCACAATATTCATATAAATTTAAATAAAAGTAAATCTACAAATCTTATAGTTTCTTGTGCCTTTAATATCACTTGGAATATTTTTACAGGATCTGTTAAACTTTACAATTAAGTCCCATGCATTCCCACCTGTGATGGTGGGTTGATGAAGCTATTGCAGATTTGTATTTCATGTCGTGTATGGAGTTGTACAGTTCTACATTATTATATAATGTTAAGTTTCTTCCACATAACATGTCAAGTATAAGTGCATGAATTTTCTCCACTGGATGGTGTTTTTTCATCTTATTTACCATGTCTTTTTTTGTGACATATGCAAATGTAAAGGTGGGATGTTAACAGCATGTTTAATATTTACTTTGTGTGTTTGAACTAAATTTGTCTCTCTGTCTGTTTTTGCATTTATTTGAAATCTGGATTGCATTTCATTTCACACTGCCACTACATTCGCAGACTTTGGATGGTAATAAAAGCAGTATTGTAACGGGCTATTTTTAAACACTAAAACAGACTTTGTATCACTAACAGCTACACAGACTTTATGTCTGTAAATAAGCAAAAGCAGCCATGCGTGCGTTCACATCCCTAAATCCCTGTATCGTCTGACCTGGGCCGACTTTTTCCCCCACAGGAGATTTCCCAGGAGTCTTTTAGCTCCCAGTCCAGTGCTCCCCCCTCCGGTCCGCCTCTGGCATCCAAAAGCAGCACAGAGGACATGCAGGGCAGACCCTCCAGTCTACCAGTGAGTCTGACACTTTCATTTCACAAAAGCTGTTGACTGCGTCCAAGCGCATTTAAAGATGCATTGTGAATCTGACAGATTCACAAATGCGCAATCAAGTTGTTTCAGTCAAAGCGTCCTATTTTGTGTTGACTTTTAGCTCCAGGCAATTAGTTTGAAGATGTGAGCGTAATTCAGCCTCAGCTACTCGTCTTTCTCAGGAGTGACTAAGTAGCACCATTGTGGTTGTTGCTAAATGAAGAACTTCTTGTGGTCTGTCACCGAAATATACGCCATTTGCTACCTTTTTTTTGGTGCTCTTTCTGTAAGTTGTGCGTCTCAGTCTCTGAGATTTAATTGCATTTGAGTGTGTTGTGACCTGCGAGACTGTCTGAAAAGGACACATGGAGAGACGCCCAGCTGTGCTGACTCAGCACACGTGCAGCCGACTGCTGTAGCCATGGCAACCTCAGGGACGCTGTGATCTCACTTTTTTTCCCCCTCCCAGATGAGATAAATAAGGCCAGCAGCCTCTGGCTGTGTGATTCTGTGTGTACAAGAGCTCTTAAGCGAGTGTGTGTTTGTGTGTGTGTTAGACAGAAAAAAGTGTGCCAGAGTTCATTGTTACAGAGTGGAAGAAGCTGTCATTGGGAGATTTATTCTAAAGAAGAGAAGTTTTGTGGTACAATTAAATTGACTATTGTGCTGCTGATATATATATAATTTTTTTTTTAACTGTGGAATCTCTTTCTTTGTTGTTGTTGTTGTTGTTGTTAAGTTTTTGTTATGTTGCCATTTTTTAATTTCTTTATGAGTGTAGGTTTATGGACATTTAGTTAGGTTTCAGTATGAAATGATTTTGAAAGGCTTGAAACATTGACTGTAACGGTGATCTTAAAATAACCTTTCTATGATGCCATTGACTGTTAAGGCCGATTTATACTTCTGCGTCAAGCGCACCCGTGTGCTACGCCGCAGCCTACGCATGGACGCATAGCCCCTCGCCGTTGACGCGCACCTCTCAAAAAATGTAACGCGTACACGTAGCACAAGCCTGTGATTGGTCGGCTTGGTAGCGAAGACGAGTGTGGGCGGAGGTGAGAGTGTTTACAAGTGTGAAGGAGCTCCGGATGGAGACTGTTGTTTTGTGTTTACCTTATGATTAAAGTTGTTGCATGTCCGTCGGTTCCTGCCTCAAAATGAGCGAATTTGAGCCACTTGTACATTAAGGAAGTGTTCAGCAAAAACAAAACACCAGCAAAGAAACTCGACACAGAGAAACATAAACACCTACTGCCAGCTAGCATTTCGGAAGTGTTATTGCAGAGAAACAGAAACAGCGCACAGAAGTATAAATGCACAGCTACGCGTGAAGCTTGTGCCGTGGGTCACGCCGATCACTTGACGCAGAAGTATAAACCAGGCTTTAGGCTAGGCTAAAAATACAGATTTCTTTAATCTGACATTGAGTACATTTACATTGACACCAATAATTTGATTTTAATAGAATTAAGACAATACTCTGATTAAGAGTTTACCATGTAAACAGCGGTTTATCTTTTTTTTATTATTAATTTAATCTGATTAAGGTCATAATCGAACTAAACAGAAATCAGATTAAGACATGTGGAGTAAGATTTTGCGCTATTAAAGTGCAGTACAGACATGTAAACACCTTAATCGAACTATTACCTAGGACTTTTCACTGCATTTTGTGACAGTATAGTCCATACACATTCGACTGTTTGACACTATTCTCTGCACCTACTTAGTCAGTGAAGGACCACAGATGCCTGCCTCGCAAAATGCGGAGGTTCCCCTCCCATACGCCATGCAGTATCAAATTCCATTAAAACAACACTCTTCCAGCAGTTCATACTCTTATCCAATATCTCAGTTTGGCATGAGGGGCATGCATGAAATGTTCCTGAATAAAAAATGAAAGTGCCAAACTGCAGTTAAAGTTGACAAATTTAAAATAAAACACCCGAAATTACATGAAACTCTGGAGTAAATGTGGATAGCATGGAGAAGCAATGACCTTAATCAAACCATGTGTTATAACATGTAAAACGGGATTATGAAAGGAACATTCAAAAAGCATCTCATGTAAACACCTTAGTCATATTATTGTCTTGTTCAGATTAAGGCAAATCATTTGATTACTGATGTCCATGTAAACGTAGTCATTGATTGTTAAATCTAAGTAATGATTTAGTCTGAGCTTCACTTAACATTTGTAATCAAATAATGGCCAGAAGCGTTACTTCTAATATCACTTTTAATGTCAAACAAAACCTCTTTATATTTATTAGTATTTGTGTGTGTTGCTTTCATGCTCTTTTATACAGCATGACATCACTGTAGCTATGTCAGTCAAAACAGCAGTACAGATCTTTCTTTACTACTAGATATAGCAATGAATAAACATAAGACATTATGCTTATCAATATAGAATACTTGCTGAAATTAATGTCTCATCTAATCTCCATCTTAAAGTCTTCAAGCTTTTTTTAAGGCTTTTACACTTTCTTATTCATGTTTTTGTTTTCCTTCCTTAAAACAAAATTGGAGAATTAGTCAAAGCTTTTGTGGTCAGAAATGTAGTTTGTTTTAGTATTAGAAATTATTAATAATATATTATAGGCTTTTAGTGTAATTATTTACAATAATACCATACATTAATATATTTGATAGGCCAATGCTATACATTTTTTATGCCTTGACGCTATCATTTGCACACACAGGTGATGCATGGCCATGCTTAATGTATTACCACATTAATATGGCTTCCTAATCCCACAGTGCCTGCAAAAACCTACCATTGTATCCATCCATCATTGTATCTTTCATGACAATGTATTTTGCATTGTTAAACTTTGAAAATAATATGCAAGTAAAAAAAAAAATCAATTACCTGTTCAAAATTTACCAAACTTTTCTCTTCCATTTGCGACTTTGTTTTTTCAGGGATCAAACATTTTTTATTTAAAGTATATTCTCATTTGCACTGAATTTTTAGATACACATTTCATTGTTACTTTGTAATTCACACCGATTTTTGAATGCATGTTATTGATCTAAGTGTGAATGATTCATTCTTGTCTGTTTGTTTTATTTTTTTTAAATGATACTATTTTGAAATGGCATAACTTTAACATTCGATGAAACAACAGATTTGCTTCCATCCAATCAATCATTTCTTCCCCTAGTTAATTCCTTTCAGATCTCACTATGGAAGATCTGTTGCTGCTTCCGTTACTTTGTGATTTTATTTCTTTTTAATTATATATTTATAATATATATTTTAACTTAGTCTTGATGGTACTCTTTGCTTAGGATCTATCCGGTTCTATCGATGACCTACCTACTGGTACGGAGGGCGCTTTGAGCCCTGGAGTCAGCACATCTGGAGTATCCAGCAGTCAAGGAGAACAGAGCAATCCAGCACAGTCGCCTTTCTCCCCCCACACCTCTCCCCCTGTGGGCTCTCCTGCGAGCGCCTCTGCTTCCCGTTCTGGGCCGCTGTCCCCTACCACAATGCCAGGTAGGTCTAGTGCAAATTAAACATTAAATGTCCTAATATTTTATTCTTCTAACCATTTCAAGTCATCTTTATTATGACTACACTGTTAAGTGATATTAAATATTTCTGCAGCATCAGTCAAGTTTGTGGTTTGACTGTCTTTTTATCCTAATTAATGGGAGATGGAGGTTTTGAAACATTTATTATAAAACATAAATGATGTTGATCTCTAATTTAGAAAATGCGGTTCTTTTTCAAATGAATCAATTTATTTGAATCATAATATTGTCCATTTTCTTATTTGTAGGAAACCAGATGCCTCCCCGCCCTTCAAGTGGACAGTCTGATGGGATCATGCACCCTTCGATGAATCAACCTGGCATGGGCCCAGACAGAGGTAATGCAGTCTATATAACTACCATTCCAATTTGCAATATTGCATAATAATATAAGTGCATAAAAACATACTTGAATTCAGCAAAAATATAGTGGGATGTTGCCTCCAGATAACTGAAATAACCAGTGTACTAGTCTCAATCACAACATGACAGCGATTGCTATTGCATGTGGCGTCTGCCGCTCTGAGACACAGCACATTTATTATGGAGCTACAGTGGTTTCCTCCCTTACAGGAACTTTAATTTTTAATATCAATATACTGCTCTAGTTTGCCATTCTAATGAACACATGGGATGAAAACAGCGCTTTATTTTTAAAGCAACATTTAAATTTGGCAACTTTAGATGGAAACATGGCTAACGACGTAGCCACATGCTTTTTTTTTTTTTTTTAAAGTAGAGCATCAATGCATTATCATGTTTTTTTGCACAGGATACATGCAGAGAAACCCTCAGATGGCACCCTATGGGTCTCCACAATCTAGCTCTGCTCTGTCTCCTCGTCAGTCATCTGGAGGTCAAGTGCATCCTGGAATGGTCCCTTATCAGCAGAACAACTCTATGGCAAACTACGGGCCTCAAGGTGGTCAATATGGTCCGCAAGGTAATACTTAATGATGACTGTGTTGGTGCAAAACATTTTAAAAAAATTGAAGAGTCCCATTTTGGGAGATTTGGAGAGTGGTGGTGCAGAAATTTGACTTTTTATTGTAGTATTCTGCTGTCTTTCTCTTCTCGCTGTCCCTCCAAATCTTTCTCACTCTCCCTCTTTTTCTCTCTGTGCGACCAGTAGATCACAGTGTGGTTATTTTTAGCGTCTATGAAAAAAGGGAGTTGACGTAGCATGGCTCACGTCAGTTGAGCAGCTACAGTGACTGTGGGTTACAGCAGCTCTGCATGCTGCTTATACACTCAAGGACCTGAAAGTCTCATTTATGATCCATTCATATTCCATACACTTCATCAGTGCTAACTGTTCAATTTACACCAAAACTATTAATAATTTTCTTTTCAAAAAAAAAAAGCAGTCCTATATTAATTATGATTACTATAGCATTATGTAGGCTTGCTTTGCATTTTCTGACACATGCACACTTTTCAAATATTGTTTTGGTGGCCTTGACACCGTTTATACAATATTCCTCTTCAGGTTACCCCAGGCAGCCTGGTTACAGTGGCATGCCTAATGCCAATTACCAAGGCCCTGGCATGGGTGGATCCATGAACCCCATGTCTGGACAAGGAGGAGGGCCGATGTTTGCTGGCATGCCTTCTGGACGAATGCCTCATGGCCAGATGGGTGCAAGACCCTATGGTCCCAACATGGGTCCTAACATGAGTCCCAATATGGGTCCTAACATGGGAAACATGCCCCCTCAAGTGGCAAGTGGGATGTGTCCACCCCCTGGTCTGAACAGAAAGCCACAGGATGCTGGAGCAATGCAGCACGGTCCCACCAACTCGATACACAACAGGTACAGAAGAGTTAAAATACAACATTCGATTGAGTCTTGATATAAAATGTATGATTTGTTAGACATTTCTTTTTATGAGTACAAGCTGAGATTAAATTATGTATTTTGCCTCACAGGCTACCAGGTTACTCCAATATGTCTCCTGGTCCTGGTATGATGGGTTCAGGATATGGCCCCTCTATGAACAACATGCCTGGGATGATGAACACGCAGGGTTCTCCCTACCCTATGGGTGCTAACATGACTAACAACACTAGCGGTAAGGCTGCCAAACTAATTTATTTCTTTATGCTGCAGAGCCTAGCTGAAATTAAAGTATTTAATCTGTAAAGTCAAAATGATTTAAACTCCAAATCATGGTCATCTTTTTTTTTTTTTTTTTATATATATATAGGCATGTCTCCTGGTCCAGATTTTGGTATGGATGGGAAACTTAACCAAGCCCAGAAAATGAATAACAAAGTTGAGGGGACACCGAAGACGGAATCAAAATCGAAGGTTTGCTTAACATTTTAAATGGAAGAGAATTGTCTTTACAAAAAAATAATTTAATTCTCTCACACTTTAATTCTCTCACACTTCACATTTAATTCCTTTGATTTAACCTGTTTCTATCTAGAAGTCAAGTTCCTCAACAACAACCAGTGAGAAGATCACTCGCTTATACGAGTTAGGCCCAGAGCCGGAAAGAAAGATGTGGGTAGATCGATACTTGGCTTTCATAGAGGAAAAAGCCATGGGCATGACTAACCTGCCAGCTGTAGGACGTAAACCCCTTGATCTCTTCCGCCTCTACATGTCTGTCAAGGAGATTGGAGGTCTTACACAGGTATATTCAAGCTGGCCGTAAACAAATGTTGAAAGTTTCCTTAAAGGGCGTTTGCTTATGTCCTTTGGCGTGCTTGTAAATGCAGGTTAATAAGAACAAAAAATGGAGAGAGCTAGCTACCAATCTGAATGTGGGGACCTCCAGCAGTGCTGCCAGCTCCTTGAAAAAGCAGTACATCCAATGTCTGTATGCTTTTGAATGTAAGATTGAGCGTGGAGAAGACCCGCCACCAGACATTATGTCTGGAGATAACAAAAAGAACCAGCCGAAAATTCAGCCTCCCTCCCCAGGTGAGTACTGGTGTTTTAAATTTGTGTATTCCATGTACTGAAGCAAGTATAGGTGACTCCTAAAGTGCGAATATTACACATTAACCCATTAAAAATGCTAATATTTGCATTAACATATCTAATGTTTTATTTTTATGCATTGCACAGCTGGATCTGGCTCTCTCCAGGGCCCCCAGACGCCACAATCCACCAGCAGTTCTATGGCGGAAAGCGGAGACTTGAAGCCCCCTACTCCAGCTTCTACGCCACACAGCCAGATGCCTCCAATACCAAGTGGCAGGTGAGATTTGCTCGTTCATCTTGTGCATTTGTCTGTTATTTCTTTGTGAGCTGCTCCTTACCTGGCCTGTTCCTTAGGAGCAGTGTGAACTTACAAGATCCATTTGCTGATAGCGACTTCTCTCGGAGAAACACTATGACACCCAACTCTGGCTACCAGTCAGGCATGAGTACTCCGGAAATGCCTGGTCGCATGGGACCCTATGAACCTAACAAAGACCACTTTAGTGGTATGCGTAAAGGTTTGTATGGTCATTCACTACTATAACAACAATTGTCTAATACACTCTGTATTTCAGTTTATTTTAGGGCCGAGTAATAAGACAAAACTATTATATATCAACAATGTCTCATAAATATGTTGATGTTAATTGCAACACTGTTACCAGATGATAATCAAATAAAATTTTTATTAGCCATTCATAGTAAGCTGTTTGGTGAAATGAACTGTGTTTTTTGTTTGGTCCTAGTTGGAGAACAGTTCATGCCTAGTGGACAGGGTCAAAACAGCAGTCTTGGTGATCAGTATAACAGAGGACCACCAGGCCCAATGGGAAACATGCCTATGGGGCAGCGGCACCAGTATCCATATGGCACCAACTATGAGAGAAGGTACACTGAATGTTTGCTTAAGACATAAACTCACTTCTGTTTTGTGGTGTTATGGAAATTATGCAATGAACTGTCCTGCGTTGTTTAGACCAGAATCAGGGATGGGCCCAGATGGCAGCATAGGGCCTGGAGTGCCACAGCCAAATATGATGCCTTCCAATGCTGAATCTGGGATGTACTCACCAAACCGTTACCCTCCACAGCAACAGCGGTCAGTCTACTAATTGTTTGATTTTAATGGAGATTTTATATCTGCCTCTATATCTGATTTTATTTACATTTGATGCTCTGTGCAGGCATGATTCCTATAGTAATCAGTATCCAGGACAGAGTGCACCACCTGGTGGCTCCTATCCGAATCAGCAGCCTGGAATGTTCCCGCAACAACAATCGGTAGGGAAGCAGTTTTAAGGATGATTTGATGGTTTTCTATTTGACATTGGTATAATCAATACTTCTTTTTTTATTTTTTATTTCAGAACTACAAAAGGCCAGGTGATGGCAGCTATCCTCCAGCTAAACGCCATCATGACGGGGAGATATTTGGTGGGCCATACAATGCTCAGCAGCCACAGCCACCAACGCAGGCTCCCCCTAGTGGACCCACAAGTGCTCAGCAGGAAATGTATAACCAGTATAACAGTTCTTACCCTGGTTCAGAGCGCCGTCCTCCAGGTGCTCAGAATCAGTTTCCTTTCCCTTTTGGAAGAGATCGGATACAACCAGGGACTGGCCCAAACTCCCAGGGTTCTATGCCGCCTCAAATGATGGGCAGTCAAATGCAGTCTGGTCCTGATGGTCCTCAAGGTGGCATGTGGCAGGGCCGAGGTGATATGGGCTACTCCAATTTCCCTAATCGTCAGGGGCCTCCTGCTGGTCCTGGCCAGGGCCCTGGCTACCATTCAATTAACAGATCTGAAGATATGTCATCTGAACTGCGTATGAATCATGATGGGCAGTGGCCTGGGCCACGCCAACCCCCCTATGGGCCTGGTGGGGCAGGCCCACCAATGAGCAGACCCTTGCAATCTAACTACCAGTCTCCCCAAACCATGCAAAACCACATTCCACAGGTGTCAAGCCCCACACCCATGCCTCGGCCCATGGAAAGCAGGACTTCTCCCAGCAAATCACCTTACATGCCCAGCAATATCAAAATGCAGAAGGCAGGGCCTCCAGTCCCTGCATCTCACATAGTACCTCCCTCAGTACAGCCTCCAATGATGAGAAGAGACCTATCCTTCCCTCCAGGTTCTATTGAGGCAACACCACCAGTTCTCAAATCTCGCAGGCGTCTTACCATGAAAGAAATTGGTAAGAGTTCATTATATACACTATTAAAAAGAAATTCACTTCAACAAATAACTTAAAACTGTGAGTTATACAAAAGTAACTGTATACTCCTTTTATAGGCACTCCAGAAGCATGGAGAGTTATGATGTCTCTTAAATCTGGACTGTTGGCGGAGAGTACATGGGCTTTAGACACCATCAATATCTTATTATATGATGACAACAGTATTTCAAATTTCAACCTTATGCAGGTAAGTTGTTTTGGAAAAATTACAAATTTCTTTTTTCTTTTTTTGTCAATACTCTAGTTTTCATCCTAAATGACATACTGGTGTCTTCTTTTGAAGCTCCCTGGTTTCCTGGAACTGATTGTTGAGTATTTCCGCCGATGCCTCATTGAAATCTTTGGCATTCTGAGGGAATATGAAGTTGGAGATCCAGGACAAAGAGCTCTGTTGGATCCCAATGTCCTTAAAGATGAAAACACTGTGGATGATGAGGCATTTATGGAGGGCATGGAGGAAGATGGAGAAACTGAGGAGGAAGATGAAGGGGAAGAAGTGCAAAGGTCAAAACAACAAGAACAACACGCGGCACAAGTACCTCTCCAAATAAAACAGGAAGAAAAGCCAATGACTCTTGAAGAATCTGTGAAGAAAGAAGACAGCCAAGGCATTGAAGGAGAGTCATCTGCAGAAACCAAGGCTTCAGAGCCACCATGTCTTGAGTTGGCTGTGACTCAAGAGAAGCCCAAACAGGCTAGCAAGTTTGATAAGCTTCCTTTGAAGGTAGTGCGAAAAAAGGATCCATTTGTAGTGGACTGCTCAAATAAGCTTGGCCGGTTGCAGGAATTTGACAGTGGCCTCCTGCACTGGAGTATTGGTGGAGGTGATACAACAGAACACATCCAGACTCACTTTGAAAGCAAGATGGAGCTGTTACGCCAACAGACTCGTTTACCTGCTCAGGGCTCAGATAGGAAGAAAGGAGCTCAGAAGGACAGCCAGGCTCCTTCATTGCCCTCATCTAGTGAAGAGCATCGGAAAGAAGTGGACCGGCAGCCTTCTCCAGAGTCATCCACTGAGCAAGTGCCCGACGAAATTTCAGATCCAAAGGACAACAGACCTGCTGACTGCTTAGATGCTGCTTCGGAGGGGACTTCACACGTAGAGAAAGATCAAGAGAAACAAGAATTGGAGTTGACAACTCCAGAAAGCAACAGGCCAGCAGCTCCTAGCCCATTATTACAGGCTCGGCGCTCCGTTTTAGAAGATGAGCCACACAGCAAGGATGAAGCTCCTCTTGTTACACTCTCGGAGTGGCAGGATTCTCTCGCCCGTCGCTGCATCTGTGTCTCTAACATCGTCCGCAGCCTCTCATTTGTCCCAGGCAATGACACTGAGATGTCTAAGCATCCAGGGCTGTTGCTACTGCTAGGCCGCCTGTTACTTCTCCATCATCGGCATCCAGAGCGAAAGCAGGCGCCCCTAACCTATGAGAAAGAAGAGGAGGTGGATGAGAGTCTTGGTAGCAAGAAAGATGAGTGGTGGTGGGACTGTCTGGAGCTTTTGCGGGAAAATTGCTTGGTCACACTTGCCAACATCTCAGGCCAGCTTGACTTCTCTGTCTACACTGAGAGCATCTGCCTGCCCTTGCTGGATGGATTGCTCCATTGGGCCGTTTGTCCTTCAGCAGAAGCTCAAGACCCCTTCCCTAGTCTCGGGCTTAACGGAGCCTTGTCCCCCCAGAGACTTGTCCTTGAGACCCTCTGTAAGCTCAGTGTTCAGGACAACAATGTGGACCTCATTCTTGCAACGGCACCTTTTAGTAGATTAGAGAAGCTTTTTGGGAACCTTGTACGTCTAGTTGGAGAGCGAAAGGTGGCTGTTTGCCGGGAGATGGCGGTGGTGCTGCTGGCTAATCTTGCACAGGGTGACAGCATGGCGGCCCGTGCCATTGCGGTACAGAAGGCCAGTGTAGGGAATCTGTTGGGCTTCTTGGAGGACAGCTTAGCGGCTACACAGTTCCAGCAGAGCCAAGGTTCCTTACTTCACATGCAGGGGTCACACTTTGAGCCAACTAGTGTGGACATGATGCGGCGAGCTGCTCGGGCACTGCTCGCCCTTGCTAAGGTGGAGGAGAACCACTCTGAGTTTACGCTCTATGAATCACGGCTACTGGACCTTTCTGTCTCCCCCCTCATGAACTCAATGGTGTCCCATGTCATCTGTGATGTACTCTTTTTGATAGGCCAGTCATGACAGCTGTGCGGAGCTGTGGCTCCAGCTTCTCTGGTTTTCATACTTCCTCTTTGCCTGTCCTCCCCATTGGCGAGTGGGGATTGAAAGCAGAGAAAATTGACTGTTTCTTGTTTTTTTTTTTTGTTTTTTTTATTTATGCAAGCCGTTTCATATTACACCCACTGGTCCCCCTTTTCCTCCGTGTCTCACTTTGGGAAGGTTGTCTTGAATTTGCTGTGGATCATGAATCAGAGCCTCAACACACTGACACAAACTGTAACACTGATGCCAACAAGATGACATGGACGGACCCCAACTTTTGTGTCCTTGTCTGAGGGGAAAGTAATTTTTATAATAAAATAAATAAATGAATAAAATAAATAGCTTGAAAAAACAAACTATTTACCAAAGTTGCTGTCTTGTTTACAGTGAGTTTTGGGGTTAATCGTTCCTTCGTCCTCCCTAAGAGGGTGCAAATAATACACAGCTCTTGTTCACATTGACAGGTGGACTCTTCATTGTTTGGTGGTTGTATTTTGATGCTACACGTTCAAACTTTCTGGATGCGTGTACAGCAGAAATGAGTTGTCATTTTCTGTACAGTACTCCACAACTGTAAACGTACTGCAAACGTACTGCGCTGTTCCACATGGGGAAAATGTTGGATCAGCCGGTTCTGTTTTTAAATCGTTTTTAAAACATTAGTTTGCTGGTTAAGGAGAATCCCCCCCAAAGTAACAAGGACGTACAACACCCTGACCTCTTCTCTTTAACCCTTGATTGTATGAATTGACCCCTATAAGGAAATCACCTCCTAGGACTGGTTTTCAACTTAAGATGCAGCTGAGGCTGTACTGTATATAAGATGTTGTACATTTACACTTTTTCCTCTCTTTCTCTCCCTCTGTCTTTCACACACTCTCTTCCTCCTTATCCCTTTTTATCTACAAAGAATGAGAGCGGACACTCAAGTTGGGATAATTAATCGCATCAAAGCCCCTAGGTATATAAAACCGAATCATCTTTTGGCCATCACGGTTCCTCCATAGTGCAGCAGACAACTGAAACATTTTAATTTCATCTCCTGGTACAACGAAATAACTCTAGATGAAGAAACACAGTTGAGATATTTTTTCTCCAGTGATATGAATTCTGCATATTTGTATTTCAGACTATGTAGCTTAATGTAAATTCCTTGTTTTTTTCCCTTTTTGGCTCAATGAATATCATTTATTCACTATGAAATCTTTATACTATATGTTCCACGTGGTAAGAATAAATGTACATTAAATCTTGGTAAGATGTTTGTGATTATTTTCATCTAGATACATGTTAAATATTTTAAAATAACAGGACTCTGCCAAGAATTCTGAGCTCAGGGGTGGAAGGTTAAATATGTACAGCTTTGGAAAAAAATATGAAGAGACTATTTCATTCTCAGTGTCTGGATTTACTAGGCGTGGCTTTGTTTGTTTTTTCAAATATATTTTTATTGAACAGTTTTAGTGCAAGAACATGTCAGAAATGTAAATTAATTAGATAATATTCATCATTCATGTAATTTAAATCCTGAAAAATATAATAAAAATAATAGACATGGGTTTATATGTATATAATTAAATGTCTGATAACATTTTCAAATAAAAACATTGTCATATAGAGCTATATACGATAGCTTTTTTCTTAATTTATGATTTGAAATTTATATAAATACCTCAATTTGACTGTTTAAAAAAGCTTCACATGCCATCCTAAATGTAAAAAGTTTTACTCCTCAAAAAAGAATTGATTTGATTTTTTTTTAACCCAAAAATCATACACAAAACAATTCTTTAAAAAAAATACATTTCAATATGTTCGAAATGGAGCAGGATGATGCACAAGCTTATTATTTTCCTCACCCCATTATCACACACATCATTCGTCTATTCAACTTATTTCTTCTTTTACTTATCTCTTCTTTTTACATGAGACATATGAGCTTTACATGGGACATATTTTATCCTTTTGGCATCTTTGACATGTGTGTTTGATTATCAGACCCAAAAAATACACAGTATTGCTAACAGCCATTAATAGAAGGCTCATCATATCTTTCTCATTTTGTTCTTCTTTCTTCTATAATTCAGTATATTCCTTTAATTATATTTATTTATACAACTTTTAAAATGTATTAATATCCTGACATTATTTATTAGTAAATACAGCAAAACAGAATTTAAGTTTTTTTTCCAAAAGCTGTGTATACATTAGCATTACTCTAATAAAAATTAAATTAAGAAGAATTGTTTACCTAGGTGTTTAGATATGGTTGAATGGAGGTCAATAAGCCGTTTGAAACTCAAAGACTTTTATTTTGAAATGACTAAAACTGCATACACTTCCGGTATGCAGCCTGTCGTTCTATCGTTCGTTTCAGTGTCTTTATGCAATGCATTGTAAAAACGTGAATTTAATAATTCCTTGCATCGTTATTCATCTGCGGACCCGATGTTTTTATGGGGGATAGGATCTCCAATGGAGAACGCAAATCTCTGCTTTGGTTCATTTCAATGATGCCTTAATCATCTTATGCGTTGATCTATTTAGAATAATATAGCGTTTAGCAAATGTGCTATTATTATTGTGCTTAAAGTTTGTCAAGTATGTCTCCATTAAACATAAACGAAGACGTACAGACTGTTGTACGTTGTGCAACGTTTACAAGACTCCTTTCGCTATTTTTACAGGTAAGCAACAGATAATCAACTGACAGAAATTAAATGATGAATTTGTTAGTGGTATTTTTGGAGAAAATTTCGAAAATATTTAACCCTTTAACTTATACTACGATTTAAAAAATGTATATCTTTGGTTAAAATGTGTTCCTTATACTACTCTAAGCAAATTACTTTTACAAATTATTATTATTTTTTTTTAATTAACCATGTAGAGATCATGCCAACCCTAACAGGAATTGAATAGATGAAGCCAACCCTTTGAAGACTTTGAGGACAGTCTTAAACAGGGGTGCCCAAACTCGGTCCTGGAGGGCATGTGCCCTGCATATTTTAGTTCCAACCCCAATTAAACACACCCGAACCAGCTGATCAAGCTATATTAGAAACTTCCAGGCAGGTGTGTTGACGAAAGTTCGGCTAAACTATGCAGGACACCAGCCATCCAGTACCGAGTTTGGACACCCCTGTTCTTAAGGAATACATAAACTGCTTATTTACTGTAATGATCAGATAACTTAATTATATATAAGTCAGTTTAAGGGTTAAATGTTGAGCTCCACAAAATCACTACTGGCTCTATTTGTTGAGGAGAACAGCTTATGACAAAATAATTACTGTTTGTTTTGTTTGTGTCTTGAAGGCTGTCCTGAATGTAGTGATTCCTGACCATGTGGCCGATGCCTTCTGTCCTCCTCGTTCAGAAGCCCCTCTCTTGCTCGACCCCCTTGTTGAAGCATTATTTGGTGGCCTTGGTCACTGGGATGCAGAGCATTTCCTCTTCATAGCAGAGCGTGGTTACATATATGAACACAACTTTGCTTTCTTTCCTCTGTTTCCTCTCATCCTGCGGTTACTAGCATCCACATTGCTATGGCCACTGTGTGGATTTCTCACAATGCGTGGCCGGTTATTCGTAGCTGTGGTTATAGGAAATAGTTTTCTCTTTGTCTTAAGTGCTGTGGCTCTTTATAGTCTGAGTCGTGTAGTGCTACAAGACAGAAAGCTTGCATTTGTTGCAGTTATGATGTATTGTTTGACACCAGCTAATGTGTTTATGCTAGCAGGCTACTCTGAGATACTCTTTGCAACTCTTACTTTTGCAGGTCTGTGGATGCTTGAGAAAAGATACACAGTTGGAGCTTGTCTTCTGTTTGGCTTTGCTACTGGCACTCGTGCCAATGGGCTTGTGAATGTTGGATTTTTGCTGTATCTCACGCTTCGGTGGTGTTTAGCCCGTGCTCGGGCTTTTAATAAAGTAGCTGGGGGCATTCAATATCGCACTTATATTTGGGAACTTATTCGATTTGCCTTTACAGGAGCCGTTTACGCAGCCCTTGTTGCCCTTCCTTTTTGTCTTTTTCAGTTTTATGGCTATCAAACATTTTGCCATCCAACTTCAAATCAAATTCCTTCTGCGCTGGTTAATTTAGCTCAGCATAAAGGATACCGTGTGGCCGATGCAGCATATCCAACACCAAAATGGTGCCATTGGCGAATTCCACTTTTGTATTCGTATATACAGGACGTTTATTGGGATGTGGGTTTCCTACGATACTTCCAGTGGAAGCAGATACCCAACTTTATTTTGGCAATGCCTGTTGCAACTCTGGGATTTAAAGCCTTGTTTATATATATGACAGATAATCCAGTGTTTTGTGTTTATTTGGGGTTGGGAGACAAAGGAAATAACAAGAAAATGCATGGTTTCTGTAACCCAAGAGTCTTTGTTTATATTGTGCACAATTCCGTCCTGCTTCTGTTTGGGTTATTCTGCATGCACGTGCAGGTAAGACTCATACAATTGGTTGTATTATTATGTGAATGTAATGTATGCTTAATAAGCCTATATGCCTGTAATGTGTCTCCTTTTAGGTTTTGACTCGGTTTCTTGCTTCCTCTTCACCCGTGTTATACTGGATCTCTGGCCACCTGCTTTTTAAATATGAACCTCTGCTGAAAGATGAAAAGCTGTTCAGGTCAGACCAAACACAAGAGAAGAAGAATCGCGAACCTGGCTTGAGATGGTTTGCAGGGATGTGGAAAATTAATCCAGTTTTTTACCTATTGATGCACTGGAAGACTTGCTCTGTTTATACGCGATGCATCTTGGGGTATTTCATATCATATTGGTTTTTAGGTCTGGCTCTGCATTGTAACTTTTTTCCTTGGACTTAATAACGTGAAAAGCGTATTTCAGTCTTCAAAATATTCCTGAGGCCTTTTGAATAATATACTGCTGGAGCAGTTTGTTTGCAATTAATGTATTTTCTTGGACTTCTTATGAAGCTAAAATATATATTTTTAGATTTATTTAATATTGAATAAATATCTTTATTGGATGATTTACAAATTGCATTTATTTTCTTCTATTTAATATAATAAATCGTTGATTAAGCTAAATTATATGTGTTTTTGTGCGATGTGAAGTTACCTTTGATCGTGTGGTCAGTTTTTTTTTTTTTTTGGTTTGGTCTGTTCTAAGGTCACCAAAGTTTTTGAAAAGGCTCACAAATGGATAGTTTACGCATGGTCACATCACCATACTATGGAGCCAGATCAGTCTCAGAAATAATACATTTACAAAATAAAATTCCTACATGCACAGCACAATTCACATTTACAAAATACAATTTGTACATCTGTAAACACAATTCATGAATTCACAAGTAAAAATCATAAATATTTTCACCAAATTAATTGGATTCATGTATTTTTGAATCGTGATTTGATTTTACAAAATGCATTTACATATTTTTATATTGATTTGAATTTTCAAATTGAATTTATTTTTGAATAGTGTTTTAAATTTACAAATTGAATTTGTGTGTTTTTAATAGTTTTTTATAATTACAAATTAATTTGTGTATTTTTGAATCGTGTTTTGAATTTACGAATTAGCGTGTTTTTTATATTTACAAATTTGATTAATGTATTTATATATTTTTTATATTTTTCATTCATGATTTGGATTTGTGAATTGGGTGTCATTGTGGCGCAGTGGGTAGCACGATTGCCTTGTCGCTGGTTTGAGCCCCAGCTGGGTCAGTTGGCATTTCTGTGTGGAGTTTCATGTTCTCTTTTTTTGTTTTTGTGGGTTTTCTCTGGGTCCTCCGGTTTCCCCCACAGTCGAAAAACATGCACTATAGGTGAATTGAATAAGCTAAATTGCCCGTAGTGTATGTGTGTGAATGCAAGAGTGTATGGGTGTTTCCCAGTGTTGGGTTGCAGCTGGAAGGGCATCCGCTGTGTAAAACATATGCTGGAATAAGTTGGCAGTTCATTCCACTGGCGACCCCTGATTAATAAAAGGACTAAGCTGAAAAGAAAATGAATAAAGGATTTGTGTATTTTTTAATTTACGACTTGAATTTGCATATTTTTAATGGTTTTTTTTATGTTTACAAATTTGATTAGTGTATTTTTAAATCGTGTTTTGAACTTACAAATTTGATTTTGTAAATGTAATTTGTGTTGTGGATGTATGGTTTTTATTTTTTGAATCTATTATTTTTAGACTGATCTGGCTCCATACTTTACCTCTGAGACATTGTGTTGTATCTCCATCTAGTGGGTATAAAATGTCATTAGCAATGTTGGGCAATAACGCAAAAATAACATTACTTTCCTCAACGTAACTAAATAACATTTAGTTAATCAAAAACAGTGACACAAGATTATAATATTTTACATTTAAAATAAAATTTCCCAAAGACTGGTCATTGTTTGTGACAGTTCCAGTGTCATTTAATGAAATGTATATACTATAATAAGATTTATTTATTAGCATTTTCAGTTAAAGTAATAACAATGCTGCTTAGCCTATGTCTGTTGAGCTTAATTTAATTTGTAGTTTTAGCAAATAAACGTTTTGGTTAGTTTTTAAAGCAACGTTTTAATATCAGCTTTATAAAAAAAATTTAAACTGGAAATATTTTAGTGGCAAGTAGCTGAAGTTTTAGTTTTATTGAATTTAGTTTGAGCCACAGCTAGTAAGTTAATTAAGTAAACTAATTAAAACAGCGAAATAGATATGCATGTATCAGTTACAGCAGAGCTTAGAATGACGAAATGAAATGGTGATTCTATGCTCTGGTTACAGCAAAGGATCAGTTTAAAAAGGGCGGAGCTTAGCGTGTCGGAAGTGAACGCGCATCATCACTTTTCGAGTCATTGGTCGCTTTCTTCAGGTAATAATCCTCGGCTAGGGAAGTGAAGGCGCTGAGGTAAATATTGTTCAGCGGTAGCTAAACGTTCTCTCTTTTTAGCAGTTTCAGCCTTAAAAACAACTCTAATCTAACATTCATTACCCCACAGATTATTGCTTGACGGGGAGCAGCGCGAGGAGCCGAGTGTCGGTCAGATGACGGTTGAGCAGCGCGTGAGGAGTAATGTCCTCAGCTGAGATAGTTGACAGCTAACGTTAGTCAACAAGCTAACATGATTAGCTTTGCCTAGAAGCTCCTAATTTATCGAAACCAACAACATGGCATGACATAATTACCCGTTGATATATTACCAATAGGGGATATTTAGATGCATAATTACACACTGAGCAACAAATTATGTGCTTTAAAGACGTTCTAGTTAGCTTAACGTAGTTCAATAGCTTTGTTTACATATTGTTTTTTTACCACCCAAGTGATTTATTGGTGTTACAGAAGCTTGATAACCAAGTAGTGTCGTTGCAGCCTTCTCTTTGACAGGGCTTGGCTTGTAACAAGTTAATCAAACTCATTTTTTGAGGTTTTGATTATACTCCTTTAAGTTACCTCAGTTGAAAATGAAAAACTGTGAGTATCAACAAATAGACCCGCGAGCTCTAAGAACATCCAGCAGCCGGACCTCCAACACCCTGCCCTGCGGGAGAAAGGGCTCCCAGCGCCTGAGGAGGAAATGGGAGGTTTTCCCAGGGAAAAATCGCTTCTACTGTGACGGACGTATTATGTTGGCCAGGCAATGCGGAGTCCTCCCACTGACCATCGGCCTTATTTTCATCACCAGTGGCTTATTCTTCACATTTGAGTGAGTTGTGCTTTTACACACAGTCATTTTACTAGACAATACTATTACTACTTATGACAATAGAGACATCTCCACCAGCTGGTGTTGCTCTTCTTGACATCATACTTCATCAGTCTGAAACTGTACCACATGGCTGTTATCAGTATGACAGAAACTTAATATTTTTCACATGTGATCACTGTAAAGACCTAAATAATTTAAAAATCACCCTTTCACAATTTATATCTTAAATTGGAACAAAGTATTAAAGTTCTAATATGATGACATTAAATGTTGCATTCACTGCTGAAAAATGTATGCCCAGTTATCCACTGTATTATTTTTGTCTTGACTTCTAGTACAACTCTCTACACAGATGCACATTTCACACATTATGTCTTGTTTTCTGGGAAGTTTTTAAAAGGGGAATTGAGAGTATGTTTAAAGCAAACTTCTTAAAACATTTAGTACACCGAACATTAACATTTTCAGTCAAAACAAATAAAAACATTTGCTATTTTGACCAATTGTCATTTCCTGCCACACAAAAATGCTCTGACTAATTTGGTTTGAAGAAATATTTGATTTTTTTTAATATAAACATTTTTAAACATAACTAGTTAAACCAGTACACCCAGAAAAATGGAGAACTAATTAATCCTTATGGGATTAATAAAGATCTGTTTTTTTAACTTTAATTTTCAAGCCTTAACAGTTGCTAATATCAGACATTTATGTTTAAAGAATAATTAAATTAATGTTTAAAGATTTTTCTTTTATAAAACCCAAGGAACTATTCTGACTTTGTTTCCTTCCTGACAGCTGCCCTTTTCTGGTGTATCACCTCACTGTCTTCATTCCAGTTATTGGCGGAGTGTTATTTATATTCGTCGTCATTAGTCTTCTTCAAACCAGTTTTACAGACCCAGGGATTTTGCCCAGGGCGTTGCCAGATGAGGCTGCAGACATTGAGAAACAGATTGGTAAGACTTTTATTTTCTTATAATTATTTTACTTCTTATGTGATATTAAATTTGTGGGTTTCTTTCAAGATAATTCTGGATCTTCAACATACCGTCCACCTCCCCGCACTAAAGAGATCCTCATAAATGATCAGGTGGTCAAGCTTAAATACTGTTTCACATGCAAGATGTTCCGTCCACCCCGGACGTCCCACTGCAGCCTCTGTGACAACTGTGTCGGTAAGGAACAATCTCAGTATTGAGGATGTAAAATTTATGCATTCAATGACATAAATTGCATTTAGAGATACCGGTTCAGCTCACTCATATTATGTCATTCTGAACCATAAATGAAAATATTGTTATGCTGTAGCTCCTGTTTTTTCATGCCATTATAATTGAAGCTTCAACAAGAGCATTAAAAGTAGGGATGTCTCTATCAGTTTTTTTTGCCCTCGAGTCTGAGTCATTTGATTTTGAGCATCTACTGAAACCCGATCCGATACTTCTATAATACATAAAAAAAGAATAAAGTAGAACAAAGAAACAGATGAAGGATGTTTCTTATTTTTTATTTAATTAACCTTATTTTAACATTCAACAACTGCTAACAAACAAACAGAGCACTTCTGTGGCGTAGCTTGAACAATCAAGTATCAAATAACAGAAATTCTTCACTTTTGGACTTTGGTGCAACAGTAATTATATATAAAAAAATCTAATATAAAAACAAACAGCACCTCAACTTAAAATACCCATCAGGCAATCCCAAGTTTACTTATCTCACAGTTTGCTATGGCAATGTTGTCATCATCAACTTTGTAATACCTCCAGACCGCATACATACTCTTGCTTTTTGCTTATTGTACTTTTTTGCTGGCATTTAACCAATAGCGTCTCTGCAACAAAGTGATGTCATGCCGCACACGTTGCTGTTTCTGTGTAAAGTCAAGAAAGAGGTCTAACTCTGTGCCACAGCATAACTATAGTGTTAAAAAATGAGTGTATAATAATAATATATTCGAGTCCTGATTGGGAGGAAATGTCTGATTTCGATCGAGTCTGAAACTGCATGATTGGCCCCGATTTTCAAACACATGATCGGATCTGGACATCCCTAATTAACATTAATCCATATATCTCACATTTTATTATGCAACAAAATTGAAAGATAAAATAAAAGATTTATAATATTTTTAAATATTAATAAAATCTAAATTGACTTTTTTTTTTTATTTACTTATTCACCAATAAAGTTTTTACATTTGTAAAAACTATAAGTCTGATTTGATAACTTAATATTCAGCCCTGGATCAGTAAGTTCATTAAGAAATCAAACTCAAAAAATAATATTTATTGTCTAGCTGTGCAGCTTTTATGAATTTATTTAATTTAATAACAAATACAATTTTGGACATATTATATGTCTGTCTGTTCATCATTTAAAGATAAAAATGTGCACAAGTCATATGGAATTTTTTTTAAAACTCTTTACTCTGCTTTTGCTTTTTTTGGAGCCTTGAAAGCTCAAGTAATCATTTATTGTAATTCCAGAGTAGAAAGTCACTCATGTTTGAAAGCATAAACAATGTAAGTTTTTGGGTGAAATAATTATGAAAAAGGTTTTGAAATATCATCAGGAATGTGATATATGTAAGGAATGTGCAATAGTTTATTACAAAAACACAGATCACTTCCTCAAAGTAATTTCATGAGAATTTATTTAAGTGTCTCTGCCTCTCTCTCTTCTCCTTGTAGAGCGCTTTGACCATCATTGTCCTTGGGTGGGAAACTGTGTGGGGAAGCGAAACTATCGTTTTTTTTATGCCTTCATAGTGTCGCTATCATTTCTGACTTCCTTTATCTTTGGCTGTGTGATCACTCACCTCACTTTGCGTAAGTTTCAACAGTCACTTTATACAAATACTGTTCCAGTGATTGTCTGATTGTTATATGTGCATGCATATGTTTTTATAGATACTTAACACAACCTTTTAGGGTACATGAGTTTTTTTTTTAAATACTTGATTTAATTTCTTTTGAATCATTTTTAAAAACTTTTTACAAGGTTGTATTACACTTATTAAAAGTCACAGTAAAAACATTTTCCAATTCATCACTGATTTCACAAAAATAATATGTAGCACAGCTAATTTTAACATAGATAATGAAATTTAGAATCACATATAATCTTTAGAATAAATATATATCATTTTTATGTAAAAATTAAATATTTTTATTTTTATAAAAACAAAAGTAAGATCATTGTTTTTGTTGTATTTTGATATTAACTTTTTGAACGCTGTTTCATTTTTTTTCTCTGTTCACTTGCTCTCACCAACAGGTTCACAAGGTGAGAATGGCATCATCCAGGCAATACAGGACAGCCCGGCCAGATATCCTTTAAAAAAAAAAAATGTACTTTTCTCAGTCACTGACATGAATGTTGTCTGCACCAATCCAGTCCTCAGAAGCACACAGTAACAAGACTGACAGAGTTCGCTATCTGTTTACAGGCCCACTGCTGTGGGTTCTGCCTTTTCCTAATCCCATTCATCCCTAATCGGCTCAAGAATTTCACCACTCCCTGCTTTCCTGTCAGGAAGGCAACAATTGCCCATAGATAAAGATTCCTCCATTTAAATTTGTGCCCTACGGTCACAGTTTTCCACCACAACCTGGTGGAGTTGTGGTTCAAGTTAGCATAATGGCATTGCTTCTTTGTGTGTGTGTGTGTGTGTGTGTGTGTGTGTGTGTGTGTGTGTTGTATCACTGTACTGTTTTTGTCATGTACTTTGGACATTGATACACATTTACAGAAGATTTGCATCCTTAACTGCCTGCGCACTGTTGTCGAGCTGGTCATTTGCTTTTTCTCCATCTGGTCCATTCTGGGTCTGTCAGGTTTCCATACTTATCTTGTGGCCTCCAATCTTACAACCAACGAAGATGTAAATATGCCATTGAGTACTCATTTAATCAGTAGTATCAGATCAATTATTTGTTATAAAATGACATAATCAGTATTTATAATTTACTGTATTTTTGGAAAATAAGCCACACTTGATTAGAAGTCACACTGTCAAAACTCACAACATCAATTATTTATGCATGTGGTAAATTCCTGATTTTTTTAATGGAAATGTCCATGTCTAATGGCAAGGAAACAACATTTTATTTTTAAATTTGTGCTGGTAGATTTTTATTTATATTTTTTCCCAAGGCAATTTTCTTAATTTTTTTTTTTTCTCATTGATTTCCACTTTAGTAGCACTTGCATAAACAAATTTTCACAGTTTTTTCTATTTGTAGGTAAATTCTAAAGGTTTTTATAGAGTGATATGTAATATGTTTGGTTAATTTATAATTTGCTGGCTGTTCAAGGTTTTCTAAATTATGGAGTGATAAATCTAAATATTTAAAACCCCCTCTATAAAAAACCATGACTCTAATAAAAAAAAAAAAACAATAACTTGAACATGACTTACATATTTTTGTAGTAGAAGTGCAAGTGCAAATCAGCATTATTTACCTTATTAGTAGGCTCAAATGTAATCTGTACATGCAGAAATCCACAGATGTTTTAGCCCATCATGAAGTATATTTATTTAATTATGTAAAATGTCTACATATATGTAATGAAGACCAACTAGCGAAGTGCTATGCGGTTAAACCTCACTTCTCTGACCCTTAAAAGGTGCAACCGAACGCAAGAGGCCATGGTCTTTAGCCTTCTTTTTAGAGCAACCGACTCCCATACAAAAAAAATCGCCGGTTCGATCCCAGCTCAGACCGGGTTGGGTGCAGTACGACCGGTGGGTTAAGTCAGGTTTATACTTCTGCATCAAGTGATCGGCGTGATCCACGGCGCAGGCCTCGCGCGTAGCCGTACGTTTATACTTCTGTGTGCTTTTTTTGTTTCTCTGCAATACACTTCCGAAACGCTAGCTGGCAGTAGGTGTTTATGTTTCTGTGTCGAGTTTCTTGGCTGGTGCTTTGTTTTTTTTTAACACTTTCTTAATGTACAAGTGGCTCAAATTCCCTCATTTTGAGGCAGGAACCGGCGTACGTGCAACAACTTTAATCATAAGGTAAACACAAAACAACAGTCTCCATCCGGAGCTCCTTCACGGGACTCCACACTTGTAAACACTCACTGCATAAGGCGTGCGGATTTCCTCTCACTCTCACCTCCACCCACACTCATCAGCGCTACCAAGCTGACCAATCACCGAGCTTGGGCAACGTGTACGCGTTAAATTTTTTTTGAGAGGTGCGTGTCAACGTCGCCAACAGCCACGACGAGGGGCTATGCGTCCACGCGTAGGCTGCGCCATAGCATACGCGTATGCTTGACGCAGAAGTATAAATCAGCCTTTACATGTGGGGGCTCGTCCGGGATGGGAGTGAGGTTCAGAGGGGTGAGTGTAATGGAGGCCAGCTAGTGAAGTGCTATACAGATAAACCTCACTCCTCTGACCTCAAAAGGTGCTCTAGGGACAGACACTAGAGGCCATGGTCTTTAGCCTTCTTGTTAGAGCAACCGACTTCCATATAAAGAATCGCTAGTTTGATCCCAGATCAGACCGGGTTGGGTGCAGTAGGACTGGTGGGTTACATATATGTTGATTTAGTTTTTATATACATTTTGGCAATTATATTGAGTAATCTGCAAAAGTTTATATAACTTATGTATAAAAACAATTAGTAAAGTAGTATTTTCTGCATTTTACTAGATCTATTTTATGAGACACTTGCTTTGTTTACCAAACATGTGGTTCTAATTGGATTTACATTGTAAAGCTCAAGGTAAAGTTGTTGTTTTTTTTCTTTCATAGTTTAGGTTTTTAGTTACTGTATTCTCACAATCATTCCACATAAGTTTGCAGATTTTTTTTTGTGCAAAATTCTGTGCAGAGACAGCAAAAAATGTCCATACATTCTGTCTGGCCCTTATTTTACATTATCTAGATTAGCATATACCCTTTTTACATATTTAAGGAAAATGAGTAATAATAAAAAAAGAGTAATGTAACTAGGGAAGTATGGTGATAAATAATAGTAGGGCTGTGCTATTTATTTATTTATCGACAGATATTGCGATTTAAATTTTTTAGTCAAGTCAACAATTCAATAATCTATATTTTAGCTTCTTACTGCTAAAATGCAGTGAGTGTTAGTTAAAAAAGGAACTTGAAAGATATTAACTTATATTAGCAAACATCTTTGAAATTGTACTTGTATATGTGTGTATGTATGTGTGTGTGTGTGTGTAATGAAAGATGATAATACATTTGTATTTTAAAAATAAGTACATTTTTCATATTTGTTTATTATAAATTTTTATTATTTTTACAAAACTGTGATATAAAGCGTACAGTTTAAATGCACATTTGTAAATAAACACTTAAAATAGTAATATAGTGTGATAAGCAATTTGACAAAATGGTTTAAAATATATTTTGGTACATCAAAAAGTGTGTTTATGATAACCCTCCGACAAGCTGATCCAGTAAAAATTTGTTCTTAAAATGTCACTAAAATGTAATATTTATACCTCATAATTAAATAGAATAATTAAATAGAAAATAAGGCAAATAACTGCACAAATAACCCATTCAAAAAGCTGGCTACTGGCCTGACAGTGTAATGTTAAAAAATGTTTATTAACTGATAAAGTGAAAGTTTAATAATGACTTCCTTTATATTAGCCATAGTGCAAATGAAACATTTCTCATATATGAATATTAATAAAAGATGGAGCACAGGCTGTAGCTTTTCTGACAAACTGTTTCAACCGAAATTGCACGTTACTATGAGAGATCAGGAGAACTGGCAGGCGGGGATCATATACTTTTGCATTTAGCTGTTTATTTTGCAGTTAGTTTTCAGGGCATATTATTCACAGATTTTATGAGCCTGCTATAACGACAGACTCTGCGTTAAAGCGGGGAAAACACGAGCATTAACGCCATTATCATGATGGACTTATTCAGTAGCGAACTTAAGTTTATGTGACTTACACTTTTCGTTGAAAAAAAGCTCTGTCGTTTTTTTTCTGCTGCCATCCTCACCTGTGTGTGTGTCACACACCTCACACACCTTATTCTTGCAGGGGAAAATCACCTGCGCTGTTTTGGCGCTGCTTTTCTGAACGCAGCTACAGCCTCTCACATGACAGCAGGAAAAGGCAAAGCCTTTCTAGGTTACCATGTCTAGGTTAATATTGACAGCACAAGATTATTTTTTATTTTTTTTATATAAATTTTTATATTTTTAAAATATATTTTTAGATGAATTGAATTAGGCGATGCAGTGGCGCAGTAGGTAGTGCTGTCGCCTTACAGCAAGAAGGTTGCTGGTTCGAGCCTCAGCTGGGTTAGTTGGCGTTTCTGTGTGGAGTTTGCATGTTCTCCTTGCGTTCGCGTGGGTTTCCTTCGGGTGCTCCGGTTTCCCCCACAGTCCAAAGACATGCGGTACAGGTGAATTGGGTAGGCTAAATTGTTCGTAGTGTATGAGTGTAATTGAGTGTGTTTGGACGTTTCCCAGAGATGGATTGCGGCTAGAAGAGCATCCGCTGCATAAAAACGAGCTGGATAAGTTGGCAGTTCATTCCGCTGTGGCGACCACAAATTAATAAAGGGACTAAGCCGAAAAGAAAATGAATAAATGAATAATTAAATTATTGGTGGGGAGATTTCAATTGTTGGTCCCCCTCCGCTTCCCCTCCGTCCATGCTAAATCTACACCCCTACTTTTTAGCAAGACGCTCCTCATATAGCCGTTTACAATTTCCTGTTTGTTATTGTGGGCATTTGGCATAGTTCGGTTGCGCAATTCTGATTGGTCAGAACGAAAGTGTGCTCACTCGATTGGCTAGTAAGACTGTCACACAGACGGCAATCATGCATTTGCTCTGAGCGGTGGAAGTTAAATAATATATATGTCATATCGCAGCCTCTTGCGATTTAGCTAATCGCAACGTTTCAAATCGCGATTGTGATTCCATTTCGATTAATTGCACAGCCCTAAATAATAGTTTGTTTGTTTTTTTACTTTATTTTTGGTTGATATTAACAAATGTGACTTATACAAGAAAATAAAGTATAAAATCAAATAAAAAATAATGTAAAAGAGGTTACCGGTAGGCTAATTATAACAAAATGTCTTTTGCTTTCCCTCTCTCCACACTAAATACTTTAAGTTTGGTTTAACTTTTTCCTTTTAACTATTACAGATCAAAGGATCTTGGTCCAGTAAAAGAGGAGAAGAATCAGGAAATCCATACACATATAACAACATCTTCACAAACTGCTGTGTGGTGCTTTGCGGGCCGATGCCACCCAGGTCAGTACTGCAACTGTAATGCACAAGACAATGTCATAGCAGATATTTATTTCAGAATTCTCCTGATATTTAAAGATTGGTGAGTAAATGAAGGAGTTCTTTAGCTTCAGGCTAATGTGTGTCCTGGGTTAAGCACATACCGTTACAAACAACAACAAATATGCTAAGTACAGTCTGTGCCGTGTTTTTAAAGTCACAATAGGTCACATCCTTGTCATCTTTTGCAGCTTGATTGACAGAAGAGGCTTTGTACCTCCAGAGGACGCGCCTCAAACTGTGACCTCTGACGCTGAGCTCCCTGCTTTCATGGCCAAAAATGACACAAACATGGTGAGAGAATGCCATTTAAAAAATAGTTTAAAGTATTGTAGGTGTGGTTTTTAAAATCCTCAAAACATAAAAAGCATTCCATTGTTGTTCAAGACCTAAACTACAGTGCAAAGAAAAAAAAATCTTTTTAATCAGCAAGGATGCATTAAGGTCAAGGTTGCATCAGACTTGACAGTAATGAACTAGTTAGTTCTGCTTCATATTTTTGTGGAAACCGTAAAATGCTACTTATAAAAAAACAGTATAAAAATAGTATGATAAAAATATAATTAGTATGATATAATATAGTATGATTTCTTTGCATCTTAAATACTTGCATTCTTTAAGGACACATTAAATTAAGTGAGCTATATTTGGTGTATTCAAAAGTGAAAATTGAGCAGTTTGTACAAAAAGGAACCCCCCCCCCCCCCTCCAGAATCCATAACGAAAAGAACCATTGCTACTGATTGACCACCATTTAAAAAAAATATCATAATAGAGCAGCACACCATCATATCTGACATCTTTCAGAATTGACTGCTGACAAGTTGTCTTTACTTAAAATATATTACAAAATTAATCATTTTTAATTGTGATATTTCAAAAATGTTGCTGTTTGTACTGCATTTTAGATTAAATGCACCATTCATGAGCATAAGATACTTAAAGAAAAAACTTTGAACACTAATGTAAATGTAAACAGAAACTACAAATTCAACAGATCTGATTCTATAAACTTTGAAAGGAAAAAAAACAAATAGCATTTTCACACGGAATTGAGGTTATCTAGGTTTAATCACATGTAACAAACCACAGCTAACAATGTCTTACTGGGATACAGCTCATATTTACAGTTAATTAGTTTCGCACCTGTTCTGTTTGATGTATGAGCATATGCGCATGACAAAAATTTCTGATTAATGGGAAGCAGAACCGCACAGCAATTCACAATTCAGTTAAAATTGACCAGTTTGATAATGCACTTTAGTTATGAAGCAAGAGTGGTGTGAACTCATGCTGACGAGAGTAGATGAATGTAAAAAATATACATTACTGTACAAAAGTTATTGGCCACTAGTATTTTCACCAAAATAAAAAGATTTAAAATTGGTTATTTCTATATTTCTATGTATGTGAAGCACTGGCTGTTGTCTGATTTCTTGTGCAGACAATAATCTCAATGTATAATTACAAATAATAACAGATATAATGTTTAAAAATGTTAATTAATATTTCAAACTGACATGCTACAGAAAAATGTAAAAATCACTGACTTTAAACCTTTTTTTTTTTCTTTTGGTGAAAATACTACTGACTTTTGCACTATATACTAGCAGTGCGATACTGTTGTATATCGGCACTGGTGGGAGGTGTGCGTTGTGTCTCACCAGTGACAATATACAGCCGTATCGCACTGCTATGAATATGATACTGTGTTTTTACAACAGTTCAATGGCATAATCATGTATATAAAAAGAAAATCAGACACAGAGAGTCTCAAAAATCCTTTTGTACAAGGGACTACTCCATAATTAATTCACATCTGCAGCGGACAGTCAAAACAGCAGAAACCGTTAAAAACAAGTCACTTTAGAGCTAGTATTTGAGGGATTCTGTAGCATAATATCTAAAATGATGACAAAAAATGTGATTTTGCCCACATTTTAAGATTATAAGGCTGAACGGCATAAAATGCCATCATTCTAGAGACATTTTTCCAGTATTTCTGTTGCATTCGGGAGATCACAATAAGTAACCCTGAAAAAGCTAAAGCAAACACTAGCAGATTACTATGTTATAAATACAGCACTGCACTACAACATACAAAAGAGAGTTAGAATGTCACTTACATGTTTTTATAATGATTTGGTCAGCTGTAGTTTGAAATACGAAAAGAAAATGCAGAGTTTTTTCTACTCTAAAGGCTTATTATGCGGTCTCTGTCACCATCTTGTGGCGGAACATCAACCATCTGTTCTGCTCAGTATGACAGGTTGATGTCTGCCGTTCTCTGAAATTATAAATATTTAAAATAGGCACTATCCTTATATATTAACTTCATCATTGCAATCTAAACAAATACATTCTTGTCTAAAACAGCCTCAAAAGTACATTGTTGTCCAACAGATGCAATATTTGTCAAACTAGTGAGTTTATTGATCTGCTGTCACTCTATGTGGGTGGAGTAATACACGAGTGAAGAGGCTGTAAAAGTACTGTTATTGCAGAACACCACACAGCTATCAGCCAATCAGATTAGAGAACCAGACTGTTGTATAAATATTTATATACACTTTTTGAGTTTATGAATGATTCCATACAACGTTTTCATGAAGAAAATGTATTAATGGACACTTTTGAAAAGATTTCTGCTGGAGTGATATTAGAATTGTTTTGTTAATTGTCATTGTTTTTTTTCGATTTTATTAATTGATTTATTCGAATTAATTTACTCTTGTATGTACGTTTATAGTTTATATGCCGACAATATTTAAAACACAATTGGTAAATTATTGTAAATATTTAATTGGAACTATTGAAATTGAATATAAAATCTCAAAGAAATCCTAAATACATGGAGTGCTCTACGGGTTAATGATAAATGACTGGTAAATATTAAGAGTCTTTCAAAGACCAGTCCAAATGGTGTGACTTTATTATGTTGTTTTAAAGTTGCCCTGATGTTTGAAGTTGTAAACCCCTCACAGGAGGAGAACTGTCAGGAGTTTGCTCTCTCCTGCACTGCCTGAAGGCTCCTGCAAGCTCTTTGACGTTTGATGGTAAGGGTGTGTTATAAGGCCTTTTGCATGCCATTCCCCGACCACCCTCTAATGACTCTTTGGCCTTTACTCTGCCTTTTATTTGAACTGTCTGCTTGGCTTCCATTTCTTTGCTTTTAAAACCACCATCATAAGACCTGTCCGCTGCGCGCGCGAGAGGAAACCGTCGGGCTACTTGTCTGTTTTCTGTTCCTTCTGGAGGAGTTTTAGCTGACATCTGTTTTTACTCCATTTTATGATAGTCATGTGTTCGTATGTTAGTGTTCGCCAGAGGTCTGTACTTTTGATTCGCCTCCATTACATCATCGTTTCCTAATTAATGTATCATCATCATCATGATTTAATCTCATATTCATCCACTCTTGGGATTGTTGACTGAGGTCATATTAGTTATCATGCGCACATGTTCATTCCGCCTCTTCGTGATGGATGTTCATCCTGATGTTAAGGAGGTGTTTTCATCTGCGTGACCCCTGGAGATCCCCCTTCTAACATCATCTGCGCTGCTTCAGGCTGAGCTCATTGGAAAACTTGAAACGAGATGCTCTGCTTTCATTGGTCACTGCATTTTCGTCTTCTCGTTTTCTCTTGCAGTACTAACCTACTCGCATCTTTACTCTGATCTGGCAAGTTGCTTGTACTCGTGTTTTTGGTCTGCTGTCTAACATCAGTTGACACTGTGTGTATTTTCAGTGATTGTGATGTTCTTTTGTCAGTCCCTCCAGTATTTTGCGACTCGTTCAGGTCTTCTCGTTATTAAGATGCTACATTTAATGTATTTTGTTTGATGCAAATGTAGACATGCAGGACACAAAGAACAAACAGATTAGATAAAGATTTTTTCTCTTTGAAAAGAAACAAATGACAAGACAAAAGATACAGATGCAAACAATGCTTTAGGAACTTGGCTTATTAAGGATCAAACATGATTGATCGAGTTAATGCTGCCTATAATGCGTAATTACAGATTGTACATTTTGTTTTTGGAGAAATGGTAATATTCTGGTTAAACAGAAGAAAAAAGTTGTTTTATGATGCTTGTCTAGCATAAGTTTTTATTTTCATCGCAAATGAAACGCGTGAAAAAGAACAAAGAGAGAATCTCATACTTTGATCATTTCAGCACTTTGTTTATTATGAGAGCCCACAAATGTGCAGAATTTAGTCAGTAAATGCGAGCACTTAGCAAAACTGTGCGTTTTGACACAAATATCCATTTAATCCTTTTTGTCAAACCACCAAGCCATATCAAACAGTAATATCTTTTGCTTAGTTCATTTAGCTTATGCCCAGCGGCTCTCATCTACATCTCAGCATACTTTGTTTTGTACAAAAAATTGTATTACATGCACAAAAATCTTTTTAATTTCTCCCATTCTCATTACATTTAGGATATTTTTTTGTATTTAGATTAGGCATGGATGGAACGATAATTATTTTCACTGTATACCGTGGTTTGGAAAAGTCAAGGTTTTAAAACTGCCAAAATGTTCTGATTTACCGTTCCTACTGTGTATATGTACGTTTGTTTTTATTTTTTAGGACATCAGTATCTCCAGCAAGAAAGATCTCCAAAGATCAAGTTGAAAGAAATCTGTTTTTGAAACTAAGCAAGACAGCAGAATCCATGATTCATTTGAATTATTTAGCCAGACATGTTTACTGCTCCAAAATATTTTAAAAAGTTCCTCAAAATAAAATATATTGTGTTCAAAGGGGAAAAAGTTTTTGTTTTTTACCCAGACATTTATAAAGATCAAATTTTAGAGCAGTAATCACAATACCACAAAATATTGATATTTAAAATATGATTATAAAATTATATTTTTATCTAAGGTTATCCTACCGTCAGAATATTATACTGGCCCATGCCTAATTTAGATACATTTACTATGTTTTTCATAAAAGTATGAAGTGATGCTTTAACAGCTTGTTGAAGGGATAATTCACCATTTACTCACCCTTTACCTATTTGAGTTTCTCCTGTTAGACACAATAGAGGATATTTAGAAAAATGCTATAGCTGCCACCCACTGACTCATTGTCATGTTTTTACTTCTAAGGATGTCGATAGGTGCAAGCTATAGCATTTTTCCAAAATATCTTCTTTTGTTTTTAACTGAAGAAAGAAACTCATAAAGGTTTAAAACTAAATGAGGTAATTTTTTTTTAAGTACCAGCTTAATAATTTAGGTATAAAATTATATATATAAAAAACGTTTTGTGTGCACTTTTTAAGTTTTGCTTTTGTGTGTGTGTGTGTGTGTGTGTGTGTGTGTGTGTGTGTGTGTGTGT
>CAIGQZ010033112.1:18804180-18816875 GCA_903798205.1 Danio tinwini
GTGTGTGTGTGTGTGTGTGTGTGTGTGTGTGTGTGTGTGTGTGTGTGCGTGCGCGCAGGGAATCCGCGGGGTCTTAATGTCTCAAAAAAAATTCAGCCCTTAAAAAGTCTTAAATTCACTAAATTATGGGGTGCGTCCGAAACCGCCTACTACTAAGCAGATACTGCATTTGAATTTAAACGTACTTCTCGGCCGTAAAAAAAGTATGTTCTATACAGTGTGAATGTGAGTAGGATGAATGGAACTTGGACGTTCTGCATCTGTTATTTTGTTATTATCACGTGACCTACCCACGTGAGTTGCATCACAGGGCATCATGGTATAGCGTCTCGTCCATCCGATGCGCACAACAGAATCTCGCTGGTACTAGTAGGTCGTTCGGGTACTTCTTGCATACTGATTTTCGAATTCTTTGAATTCGGACTTACTACTCAGCTCGCATACTGATTTTAGCATACTATATAGTATGGAAGTATGCGATTTCGGACACAACCATGGTCTTGTAGTTCTTAAATCATTTTAAATGAGTTTTTCTTTGTTTATGAAAAGCTACCCAATCGATCCAACATTCATCTAATCACCAGCAACACATCTCAAAACTTAGCTAATATTATAACAGTCTGTAGTGTAAACATTTAGCCTGTAAAGTTTTTTTTTTAAAAAATTGTAATTTAATTTTTATTTGTGTTGAGAAAAAAAGTATGTAAACAAGGTCTGCTTGTTTTGACACATTATTTAAAATATGTGGCTGAGAAATGACAATTTTTTTTTTTTCTTTCTGCTGGGCCATTAAAAAATCCTTAGTGTTTAGCCCCATAGAAGTCTGCAATTTCATTCATAATGATCTTAAAAATTCTTAAATGTGATTTGGTGAAACCTGCAAAAACCCTGTGTGTGGTCAAATTAAAATAGAAATTACGCAATTTATCGATTTCACACTGTATTCATTAATCTTGCAATCGTAAAACACTGGAGGGACTGTTTGAATAAATTTTTTTTTTTAATAGTCTTCTTAACCCTTTTGTCGCCATTCTCTTCACAGTGCACACAGGGCACAAAGGAGCTTTTAGAATCATGGGCAAACTCCACAGTGATCCAGAGCACCTGCACTCCTGGCAAACCCAAAACTGCCCCAGTTACCCAGGAGAGTCTTCTAAATACTGTCTCCATAACTGTCTCTCCTCCCAGCAAACCTCCCACCAATGGCTACTCGGGCCGCCAGGCTCGACAGCCCATAGATGTGCGCTGCTCCCAGAGAGGGCTCAAACGTGCAGCTCTTCACACCCATAAACCCATGCTGCGTCTGCCCAGTCCTCTCTACTCCCTCAGCGACAGTCCACTCGTTCTTAGCGGCGCTCCTGACATCTTCATCCCACTGAACTGAGCGCAGTATCTCTGCCACCAGCAACCTTGTGCAAATACTCTTCTCTCTGTTACCAGAACAGCATCACACTTAATTTTTTTTTTAGAAACTGTGACGTACAAAGCTCAGGATCCTCTCAGGAAACATGCCATCTTTCAACAAAAGAGAATAAACCTGCATCGTTTTTTTTAGTTCCGTTATCATACATTTGATGGAGAGAATTGCAAAGCTTCTTGAGAAGATGCTTTTGGTTTTCAATCCTGTTGCACAAAAATATTAGCAGATGATCAGTGTTTTTTTTTTTTTTTTTTTTTCATGGAACTTTGAGCCATTTCTCCAGCCTTTTGTCATCCCCTTAGACCTAATGCAATAATTCAACGCTTTCAAAGGTCATTTGGGTCTAAAACAAGCCTTACTTTGGAGATCCTTTTATTAATTTTGAGTGGTGTTAAAGATCTGCTACAATAAAGTCATTGGCTAAAAAGTATTCGCACCAACAGCCAAGTAGATGTGCAGCAGTTACGGATTGGAGAGCTCGGGATTAGTGTTACCGAGTTTTCCATGTTTGTGATGCGCTGTTACTGTTGGTACAGGAGTCGTTTTCTCCTGTATAACGTTGTGGTTTCCAGTGAATTAACAGATTTCATATTTTTGTTTGTTTTGTGTCCTTTTACTACAGGGTTTTTCCTTCTTTAAATGTTTTTTGGACACCCAAGTGAAATTTTACAGTGATATTTTCCCCTTTAAGATAATTAATCTAATTTCATGTTGTTAGATGAGAAAGTGATAAATCAAACAGCACAAAACGTGTGATGCATTTTTCACAAACTTGTTGAACAACAAGTTAGTCGTAAGGTCATAATCAGTAATCTTGTGGATGCAAATGTGAAAGTGCGCTTTTGAGAAAATGTATACATTTCAGTAGCACTTTGAAGTTTTTTATTTTAATAAAAATAATAAGTCATGCATAGATCAGTGTTTCTCAACTACGTTCCTGAAGGAACACCAGCTCTGAACCTTTTCCATGTCTCCTTCACCAAACACACCTGATTTAGATCATCAGCTCATCAGCAGAGACTGAATGACCTGTATTGGGTATTACAGAGAAAGAAGGCATCTAAAACATGTGGTGTTGGTGGTCCTCCAGGAACAGGTTGAGAAACACTGCGATAAATAATGACTTGGGTAATGACGATGTTAAACTTTTTAATAAGCCCTTTTACCTAGTTTTAAATTGTTACCCGGTGTTAACAATTATAATACATATGTATAATAATTACATTTTTGGATGTTGAAATTTGCATACATCTTTGTAAGATAATCCTCCGAAAATAATTTTTAGTCTAGGAAAAACCCTTGTGCATTTCTGACTTTTCATTGGTTGGTCAATAATTGCTTTTGAATTGTTATTAGTGTTTTAACTAAGCTCCAGTAAAGAACTGTTTTAACTTAAACCTTTTGCCTTGAGATGATGGGTTACGGATGAGTTATTTACATCGTTGTTTTTTAATAATTAGAAGTCTGGCACAGTATAAATTTAACAGTATAAGTTGCAGAAATGTCTTGCACATCTAAGAACTAGACCTTAAACTGATGTCTATCACTGCCAGAAGTGTCGGAGGGAGAGTAAAAGAATGTATAACTTGTGTTTTGTCTTATTATTATCTTTTTCACCTGAAGACTTAAAGTAATAAAACATTTTTTTCCAGTTGTAATTTAGTTTGCTGAATGCTTTCTTTGGTCCGGCATAATTTATGGAGCCAGATCAGTCTCAAAAATAATACATTTACAAAAAGAAAATCATACATTCACAACACAATTCACGTTTACAAAATCCAATTAGTTCATTAAAAAAACTATTCAAAAATACACAAGTCAAATTTGTAAATATAAAAAAAATATTTAAATACGCAAATCCAATTCGTAAGTTCATATAATTTCTCACAGTATATTTTTGTTGTGTTCAATGATGCCAAACGGCACATTCATCTCAACAGTAGATGGCACAGTTTTCCACTTCTTGTTTGCGTACATCTAAAGAGAACATTGCTTTTTTTTCATGGTTTACTGCCTGTTGCGTGATTGATTTGAGCATTTGCATTCTCAGTACTTGAAGTATTTTGGATGTGATATTTGACTTCACCACAGTGCCATCAAGCTGACATTTATGTAACAAAATTGGATATGGGAAATGCTGAAATGCATAATTATGGGGTTGTTATATCCTCTTTCTTAGTGTAACCTAGTCTAGCTTTTTACAATGATGTGGGAACTGTAGAGAAGAATAACATCAGAGTTTGAACTCAAGCCTTTTTCCTATTTCCACTACCTTTCTCTCAGCATTCAGATCTCTTCAACGTGTTATTTTAAACATTCCTCATTCTTTTTTTTTTTTTTTTTTTTTTACATGGATCCAATAATTTTGGTGGGAAAAAAACACTTTCATTTTTCTCATGATATGGATTTGAAGTCAGTCTAAAATTATATATTTTAAATATTTTTCATATGAAGTCCACCCCTACTCTGATTGATCAGAGGTTTTTCTCTAAGGTTTTAATTTTGTTTTAGTTTAAATAACGTTTTCAAAACCACACTATAAAAATATTGGTTAATTAACAGGTTTCGTATTTTGTGATTCACATGTATTTTCTGTTAATTTATGATTGCGAATTGCATTATGGGAGTTTTATCTCTGCACTGTCGAATTTTGATGTTGAAAATTCAAATATGCTGTTTCACAAAGTGTCTTTTGGTAGTTTGAGACGTGATATTAAGAAATTCTATATAAAGAATTAAGTCTGAAAAATAGCAGAAAAACTACTGCAAGTTTATTACCAACACCAACCCAAACAATACTTTAAACTGTAATTATTATTATTTACTTGTTTTTTTAAAAGGTTTTTTCAACGTCAAAAGCTTTTGGAAGAAAGATCAAGATCTCATAATGCAATTCAAAAGCATAAGTAAATGAAAAAAAAACCTGAATCACAAAATATGGAAAACTGTCAATTTAAACACATATTTTTAAAATGAATTTACATTTATACATCTGCAAAAAGGCCAATATTTGGAGCCGTCACCTTGTTACTAAAAAAATACCTGTATAAAGTGATAACATTCTGTCTGCGTCTTGGCATTGGTGTACATCATAGGTCTCAAACTCGATTCCTGAAGGGCCGCAGCTATGCACAGTTTTGCTCCAACCCTAATCAAACACTGCTGATCCAACTCATCAAGGTGTGCAAGACTACTTGAGACTATTAAGCAGGTGTAAGTTGGAGGTATTTGGAGCTAAACTATGCAGAGCTGCGGCCCTCCAGGAATTGAGTTGGAGACCATTGGTGTACATACACCAATGGCGAGACGAATAATTTGTTATATATGTCATGTCGAATTTAACGTATACTATTTTGTTTCTTTGTTTGAGGAGTTACAAAAAAGACAACTAGAATTAAATGTAACATTTAAATGCTGTGAATGAATCAGTCTTTTAAAATGTAAATACTGTCACAGATAGAGGACAATGCACAGGACATCGATGAGCAAATCAAGGCCAAGGCTGGAGCAGTTTGTGTGTATTGCGCTCCATTGTGGTTTAAATGAGGTTGTTTATGTTTTTACTATATTAAGTTCATTATAAAATGGAAAAAATTATACTGTATCATTATTTAATAAGTTTTAAAGCAAATCCTTAATTTATTTTTTTTAACTTCGTTATTTTTAAATAATAAGCAAACAAATGAGCAAATTTTATGTAATACGGTTTGGTATATTTAGCTTAACCCACAGCACTTAATCGAGTTTGGTTTTTGGCCCTTTAAAAGAAAAAGGTTTGGTCACCCCTGGTTTATATGAACACGGAAATGACAGCGTTTTCAAAAACATCCATTTTGTAACCCGTTTTTATGTGTTTTCAATCCTAAAAACACTGATAGTGTGTAGTCAAACAGGCAGAAGTTTCCAATTTTTGGCAGAAAATGTTGTGTAAATAGCTCTAAAGATGGCAAGACCAAATAGATGTTTGTGGGTAGCCAATGAAGACCAGAGGGCGTGGCATTATGGAGATTTGTCCAAAAAGTGAAACTTAAATTGCTGTCAAATCGTTTTGGCAGCTTAAAATCAATGCCAGCACCAACATGTAGCCCAACTGTGCTTCAGTTGTGCCGAGTTTGAATCCAGTCCAGTAACTGTTGCCTATTTTATTCCTTGTAGACCTTTAAATGTAAAAAAAAAGCTACATAACGCATTGCATAAAAGATAATATTCTAATAAAGAATGCATAATCATAGTCATAAATATCGTTTCAATTAGCCTTTTAGGTTCTGTCATAATAATACGGCCATAATTTAGTCAAACTCTATATAAAATATATCTGAATAAAACGAATTTGATTTGCTGACAGAGTGCCATTGTTCAGAGGAACTACTATTGAAGTTGAAGTGGTGCGCTTGCAGCAAAAGTTGAATTGAGGCTTTGTTAGAATTACTGTGGGTGGCATGTATAAGCATCTCTTTATGTGAGCTCGGTGAACTTGTTTTTTTTTTTTTTTTTAATTAATTGTAGACAAGGTTTTTAGATTTTTATCTCAATAATTAGCTTTAAATGGAGACAACATCCGCTCTAAGTGCTGCGTGTCACTTTTGACTGACGATTTCCAAAACAACATCAAATGTGGTTAAGGAAAAGTGTCTGTCACTGCAGAACCATTAAATAAGGGTGTTCGGCTTAGACCACATCCTCTTAACATTCAGTCAAAAGCAGATAATGGTTAAAGAAAACGCTGTAGACTGCGGCAAAAACTTTAGTCTGGACCGCTTCACTTTGGCAAGAGAAAAATCACAAGTTGCTTTTTTTTCCACCTACGCTGATCTCAATCAAGCAGAATTAACCCGTGTCAGCATGTACTCATTTGTCATTTTGCATATCAGATACAAACATTCCTCTTCTGCCACAGGTGATTACCTCTTTCTTTGTAGATACCAGACAAACAGGTAATAATCATGGCTATTCATAACACATTTGCTGTGCTTGCCAAAGCTGCTGAAATTGCTTTCGCATACTGAACAAATTTCTAACCCTGTATTATGCTTAAAGTTCTGTTAAACCAAAGGGGGGCTTGTCAACAAGCTTGGCCTCCCCTTTGGCCCCCCTAAATTTGGACGCGTATTTTTGTGTCAAAACGTCACGGAGAAGTGATACCTTTCTTTGTTCCTCACCCCCCGATACTCACCCCTCATCAACCGTGTGAAGCCATCAGTCAGGACCATCAAAGTGTGGCCAGCGGGGGTAGACTCCACACTCCAGGACAGGTTTCAACACACAGACTGGAGTATGTTTGCTTCCCAGGCCACATGTGGCTCTCACACAGACATTAACAGCTACACTTCCTCTGTTCTGGAATACATCAACACCACCATTGACAGTGTAACAACCCAGAAACAGATCACCACATACCCAAATCAAAAGCCATGGATGAACAAGGAGGTGCGCCTCCTGCTGAAGGCACGCAACACTGCCTTCAGATCAGGGGATGCACAGGCCTACAGCACTTCCAGGGCTAATCTGAAGAGGGGCATCAAAAAGGCCAAGCACTGCTACAAGCTAAAGCTAGAGGAGCACTTTTCCAACTCTGATCCTCGGCGCATGTGGCAGGGCATACAGGCCATCAGCAACTACAAACCCAGCCATTCCACACCCACAGCCACAAATGTCTCCTTCCTGAACGAGCTTAATGACTTTTATGCCCGCTTTGAAAGAGACAATAATGAACCCTACATCAGGATCACTTCCTCAACCGACCACTCACCCATTACACTCACCTCCTCAGAAGTCTACACTGCACTGAGTCGGATCAATGTGCGTAAGGCTGCTGGACCAGACGGTATTCCTGGGCGTGTCCTCAAAGCATGTGCAGAACAGCTCGCTGGGGTATTCACAGACATTTTCAACCTGTCCCTTAACCTAGCAGCTGTGCCAACATGCTTTAAAACCACCTCTATTGTGCCAGTGCCGAAACACTCCAGCCCAACATGCCTGAATGACTACCGCCCGGTAGCACTCACACCCATCATCATGAAGTGCTTCGAGCGGTTGGTCCTGGCACATATGAAAGACTCTCTGCCATCCACACTGGACCCACATCAGTTTGCCTACCGTGGCAACAGGAGCACAGAAGATGCAGTCTCCATAGCACTGCACTCTGTACTCACACACCTGGACAATAAAAACACTTATGCACGAATGCTGTTTGTTGACTTCAGCTCAGCATTCAACACTGTCATACCCTCTAAGTTAATGATCAAACTTAGAGACCTGGATATAGACATGTCTCTCTGTAACTGGGTTATGGACTTTCTGACTAACAGACCTCAGAATGTTAGATCAGACCACATTTGCTCCACCACCGTCACACTCAACACTGGTGTACCACAGGGCTGTGTGCTGAGCCCTTTCCTCTACTCCCTTTTCACCATCGACTGTAGGCCTGTGAACAGATCCAACGCCATCATCAAATTTGCAGATGACACCACAGTGATTGGTCTAATCAGCAACAATGATGAGACTGCCTACAGGGAGGAGATACAGCATCTGGCCACGTGGTGCACCAACAATAATCTGCTCCTTAACACCGACAAGACCAAGGAGCTCATTGTGGACTTCAGGAAGGGACGAACAGGCTCACATGATCCCATCTACATCAATGAGATGGCCGTCGAGCCTGTATCATCCTTCAAGTTCCTGGGGACCCACATCTCCAAGGACCTTTCCTGGACCACCAACACCTCCAGCCTGGTCAAGAAGGCTCACCAGCGCCTATTTTTCTTAAGGCAACTTAAGAAGAACCAGCTGTCATCAGCCGTCTTGGTGAACTTCTACCGCTGCACAATAGAAAGCATCCTGACGAACTGTGTCACAGTCTGGTATGGAAGCTGCTCTGTTGCGGAGCGTAAGGCACTGCAGCGGGTGGTGAAAACTGCCCAACGCATCACAGGGACCACTCTGCCAGCCATAGAGGACATCCAGAGGAAACACTGTCTGCGCCGAGCACGCAGTATTCTTAAAGATTCCTCTCACCCTGCTCACAGACTGTTTTCTCTCCTGCCTTCTGGCAGGCGCTTCAGGCTCCCCCGGACAAAAACCAGCAGACTAAAGAACAGCTTCTTCCCCAGAGCTGTTTCCCTCTTGAACTCTGCTCCCCACTGACTTTTTGCCCCCCTAATACACCCCACTCTCCTCTCCTCATAACTCAGACTCATCATAATCACTGCACTACTTAACATTTGCACATTTAAAAACTGCACATATTCATTGCACTGATTCATTTATTTGAACTGTACACACCTACTGCACATGTACATTTGTAAATTATGTACACATCCACTGTACATATACATTTGTAATTATGTTTATCTATCTGCACACTTCTGATTATTAATAGCAACCTGTACATTTATCCATCTATTGTAAATCTCTGTTCATAGCTAACACAACCTGTATATAATGTTGATAGTACATCCATTTGTAAATATCACCATAGTTTTTCTATAACTGCACTTTATAACTTATACCTGTATTCTGCACTTGCTGCTATTGCACTCCTGGTTAGACCTAAACTGCATTTCGTTTCCTTGTACTTGTACATGTGTGATGACAATAAAGTTGAATCTAATCTAATCTAATATCAGCCATTGGCAGCAAACTGCGGAGATATGACTGGGGCCTCTTTTGCACGCTCTCGGTGTCGCGCGCATTCGCTTTCACGTGCACGCCCTCTCTCTGCTTTTGCGCGCTCTCTGTCAGTTACGGCGCTGCGCGCAACAGTTCCCCGCATTCATCAGAAGTTAACCCCCAAATTGACACCGGTAATAAAAAGATTCAACTTCAGTCATGTTTATGTTGCGAAACACTATCATAATGTCCACTGTTGATCATACTAGACTTTTGTTTTCAATAGTGATTTTAAACCTTTTAATATAGGAAGTCCTCGGCTATGCATGGGTATTATTATTCAGAAATTGAGTGTAAACAGTTTTACGTTAGGAAATGCTGTCTTGAATTTACAAACAGTCGGCAAGTACCAGAAAACAGATGTAACACATTGATCAAATTTTGTTTTCAGTCACATTGAAAGTAATATTCAACTCGTTAAGTTTTGCCTTCATTCGTTTTTGATGTCAGTAGTGACATAAATCACGAGTCTTCAACACATGATTTATTTACAACACATTTTTAAACATAACAGTTTAACTAATTTCTAATAACTACTTTTTTATCTTTCCCATGGTGACAGTCACTGCATAATATTTGCACTGCTATTAAATTCAATACAGATCTGATGTTTTGCAATGCAGCCACAGTGGGAATTGTCAGAATTCATGCAACTTTTACATAATGTTCAATCTGTGTATCATGTAACAAGTTGCTAAATTCAAATCTGCTTTCCCATGAGAACTGGTCAACATAGGCTCATTCTGAAAACATAGCCCTATATACATTTCCGGAGATACCAAATTATGTATCCAGTGGAACATATGGCTGCATTTTGTCTTTAAATATACGATTTGGTTCCTTTTTCACGCTTACCAGCTGACCTTTTACCTCCGTATGGATGCCTTTTCCACAGTTACCAGTTTGTCCAGTGGTTCGCTGCGTTTGTTAGAGGATTTGAGACAAAGAGAGGAGTTGAATACGAAGACGGGGTTCCTAGTCTGGCGAAGAACTGTTCCAGAAAGCAGGTAAGACAAAAACAAACCCACCCTTTTTTACCAATCTGAAAACGTAGTAAAAATCAGGTGAGGGCTTTTCATTTTCTGAATTTCTTTTGAAAACACTGTGGTTGGGTTTAGTGAAGTGTGTGGGCGGGTCAGTCGGTGCTTTTTAAAACACTATCGGTTTGGTTTAGGGAAGGGGGAGGGTAGGTCAGACGATCAGTCAGTCAACATCGGTCTCTGGTGGATTTACGCGAGGAGCAGGCGCGAATGGCACTCATGAGAGAAATTTCTAGCGGTCTCTAGAGATCTCTAGCGGATTCCCAAAAACAAAAACGTAGCTCCTAGGACGTATTTGGCGCTCTCCAGAAGTGTATATAGGGGTACGAAATCAGAATGAGCCTAGGTTGGAACTAGTATAGTGCCAAGCCAGAGAAAGACATGCTCTGTATTTGTTATAGATCACAACTTATCCGTAATTTCAATCACATAACACTTACATAATTATTTTAGGTTTTAGACATGGAAATACACTTAATAGTGTTACCAAAACAACTATTTATAGTTCATAAAAACTATTTGATTATTATAGCCTTTTTGTCTGCAAAAATGGCAATTATATTAAACAATCTAACATTGTGGTTATTCACATTAGTATGCACTTGTACTAATGGCCGGTTGTACTTATGTTTTGAGGTTAGGACTGTGGGTAGTTCACACTGAAAATTTGATATTGGCCACATTTAAAACAACAATGTGAACAGCTGTGCAAAAAGTTTGATCTGATCTTGGTAATGCATATTTTTGGTCACAATTTACTTTTCGTTAGTTAATGTTATAGTTAATACAGTTAATTTAATAACAAACGATCAATAAACAATACTTTTACCATGTTTATTAATCACAGTTTTAGCATTTACTGCATTTATTAAAATCCAAAGTTGCACTGTGCGTTAACAAGAACAAACATTGAACAATGTATTTTTCATTAAGGCTAACAAAGATAAATAAATACTGCAATTAATGGGTTGTTTGTCATTGTTTGTTCATTTTGGTCAATACATAAACTGATACCACCTTCTTTTAAAGGTACAATCTGATACAATCTTCCTTTAAACTTGTTTTTTTTAATTAAACATGCAGTACCAGTGTCACATTATTGGCATATTGATTCCACTCCTGACTTCAAAAGCACACCCCATGATGCGTTTCATTTTTTTTTTTTACTTTAGCTGTAAAAGCAGGTTTACAGTCTTGGATTTATTAGTCTAGAAAAAGAAGAAGCCAAGGTTTCTCAGCATCTGTGTCCAATATTAAAAGTACCACATGTTAGAATCAACTGACAAAAAGATTTACATTAAACTTTGCTTGTTATTTCACATTTAGTTTTTGAGCTGTGCCTGTTTGTTAATGACTTATTTATTATTTAAATAACCACTATTAAAGACGCTTAATTTCTTATGCACCATTTATTCAGCTTGTTTTTGCGTGAAATGTAATCATGGCTAATTCTGCTCCCATTTTATACACTGGATTTTATGCAATGGTGTCTCATGGTTGATCAGTCAGGAAATCATACACAGTCAGGAAATCACACAGCCATGCTTTTATGCTTGTCTCATGATGGTATCTATAGTTTTTTTTAATACTACAAAGGGTTTGCTGGCACAGGTCAGAGGGAGAGGGCAGTATTTTATTGCAGATGTCAAGGCCAATGATTGATAATGCAAAAGTGTAATGCTCTTCAGATGGACGTGCTATATGTGGAGGCTTGAAGATCTGAGTTCATGCCCTTCTCTGTCTCTGATTCTTTTTGAGCCAGGAAAACAGGCCTGCGTTGATTTAGGCATGGCTTTTCTGTCCGAAAATTTGAGATTTCAAGAACATTCGAGATTCAATTTGGTGCACTTGCTTACTACAGGTGTGTAATCTTAAAAAAAAATAACAACACTGAACTCAAATCTTTAGGTTCAAAAGAACAATACGGACCCATTATTTACTAAAATAAACTAAGATTGAACAATACATAAAAGCATTTATTGTTCAACTCAATATTTATTGTGTTACTATAATTTATTCAAAATGATTCTTGTTAACATTAGTCACTTTGAGTTAGTTAACACTAACAATGAATGACTTTATTTTCATAAACTATTGTTGACTAATATGAATAAGTACTGTAATAAATGTATTATTCAATGTTTATGTTAGAAATTAGGGTCGTCAAAAGTATAAAGTATCGAATTTGGTATCAATCGGTACAGAAATTAAAAAATTTATTTCCCGCTAACAGTTGAGTTAACGTTCTTAAACGGCTCTAATTGGCCGTTGTGTTCACATGCTCAACAGAAATGATTGTGATTGACCGTGAATGGCTAATCAGCGGTGTTTAAGAACATGCTCAACAGCGCTCAAATGCTTGCAGGAAATGGACAATTAAAAAATTTCTGTACCGATTAATACAAAACTCGATACCCGATTTACTAACATAAACATTGAACAATACATTTATTGCAGTATTTATTCATGTTAGTCAACAATAGCTTTTCAGCGATTTTACCGATTGGTACTGGACTAGACAATTGGTACTTTTGACAACCCTAATAAATATATATATATATATA
>CAIGQZ010033112.1:18825080-18845033 GCA_903798205.1 Danio tinwini
CTTCCTTCCTTCCTTCCTTCCTTCCTTCCTTCCTTCCTTCCTTCCTTTCTTTCTTTCTTTCTTTCTTTCTTTCTTTCTTTCTTTCTTTCTTTCTTTCTTTCTTTCTTTCATTGTTTCTTTCTGTCTGTCTGTCTGTCACTGTTTGTCTGTGTATTTGTTTGTTTGTCTGCCTGTCATTTGGTTTGTGTGTCTGTCTGTCTGTCTGCCTGCCTGTCTGTCAGTCTTTATTTTGGTCCGTGCGTCCATATGTCTGTCTTTTTGTCCGTCTGTGTATTTACACTTAAGTGAACTCTTTGTCTTCAAATTATTAAGTACATTAACTTTGTGCAGACTTTAAGTCAAAATTAAGTTGACTTAACACTTCCAAGTTACAACGGGTTTACTCACATAGTCAACTTCTTGCTTTTAAGGCAATGGGTTTATTATCTTTTTTAAAGTAACGTTACTACACTTTTTGCAGTGTATACAGTATCTCTCTCTGTCTGTCCTTTTGTCTGTCTATCTCTCTCTCTCTGTCTATACATTTAAATGGGTCTATGGGTCTATTAAATATGCTCAAAAATGACATTTGCTGTGCAACTACTTTTATAAATTGAGCTGAAACAACACGATTCTTGATTTTCATTCACCATTCTTAACTCAATTGTTTTGTGTTCAATCCACTTAAAATAGTAAAAACTATTAAGGTAACTTAAATCCTTTATATTGTCCCAACACAAATTGATTGTGTGGAACCCAGCGTTTTTTAAGTGTGTAGTATTGTTGGCATTGGAATTTGCATGAAGTCAGCACTGTTAGCAACATTTGGCAGAGTTTCTTGCTTGCTAGAGGATTCCTCTGGTGTTGAAGGTGGACAGTTTTGGCCATTAGTGTCCATCATTGCTTCTCCTTTTACGAGAAACCAACATAAATACATGAGGACAGATGCATTACGTAACTTCTGATATGGTTACAGTTCCTATTTAGGCTGGGGTTCTCTCACTGATTTGGGACGCTCCATTGGAGGGAGGCCCTGAATATAGCTTTACACTTCCCCCTATGTCTTAGAAAGTGTGCTGTAAAATGTGTTATATGTGTTTCACAATCGCTAAGATCTGCTGTTTCACTGTTTATGAATGCTATATAACCAGTTGTACTCCTAAGCCATATTACATAAACTTAAGACCTAAAACTTAAGATTTAAAAATCTTTCAGGTATGACTATTGTCGCAGCCGGTCTTTTTTTTTTTTGTAAATATCCACCCACACTTTTTATTTCTCCTGCGACACACAAATGCAGATGTCATTACGCAACAAGAGGCCCAGCAGTAAATTTGACCCTTGTGCTTTAAAGAGCAACTGTCTGAAGGCATCTACCCTCCTCCAACACTAAATATGATACAGACCTGAAAAACAAATCCACAATCTGTCATAAACCTAGTGCTAAGCTTGTTTTTTCATTACATTTTTTTTGTTAATCTAGGAAAATAAATCTTAATTATACAGTTTATGTATATGACTATATAATTTTTCCACTTAAATTTTACTTAGGGTGTACTCACACTTGGCACGGCTGCATTGAACCATGCCGGGGCACGATTGTCTGCTCTCCCCTCTCCCCCAATGGCCTGCATTCACACTGCATTTTATCTTCCACACCTGAGCACGCTTACATTATTGATGATGCAACTGTTCAGTTAATGTCGAGTTCAGACTGTATGATTTTAGCCCCGAATTTGACTTGCCGATAGGTTTTGAGAAATCACAGACAAATGCCCAAAATCACAAGCAAATTGGTGCTCGTTCATGTGAGTAACAGTCACACAATATGAACGATCAAAGACGCGATCTGAGAGAATTGCTGATGAGTCACAGACAGCTTCAAATAATGCCGTGTGAAATGTGGTCTGATTGAAAATAACATTACCTACAGCCAATGAGAGAGCAGCATACACTAGTATGGGTATCTGAAGGCCAGCGGAAGGTTGGGGGAGAAGTTTATAGTGCTTCTTTTCGGTCTACAAGGGAGTGCAAAATTATTAGGCAAGTTGTATTTTTGAGGATTAATTTTATTATTGAACAACAACTATGTTTTCAATTAACCCAAAAAACTCATTCATATCAAAGCTGAATATTTTTGGAAGTAGTTTTTAGTTTGAGCTATTTTAGGAGGATATCTGTGTGTGCAGGTGACTATTACTGTGCATAATTATTAGGCAACTTAACAAAAAACAAATATATACCCATTTCAATTATTTATTTTCACCAGTGAAACCAATATAACATCTCAACATTCACAAATATACATTTCTGACATTCAAAAACGAAACAAAAACAAATCAGTGACCAATATAGCCACCTTTCTTTGCAAGGACACTTAAAAGTCCACCTTGCTGGCGTCTGAGTCAGACTGGAGCTCTCTGCCCTTTATTGATCCAGCCACGGGTCCATCCATCTGGCCCATCAAGACTCACTTTCATTTCATCAGTCCATAAAACCTAAGAAAAATCAGTCTTGAGATATTTCTTGGCCCAGTCTTGATGTTTCAGCTTGTGTGTCTTGTTCAGTGGTGGTCGTTTTTCAGCCTTTCTTACCTCGGCCATGTCTGTGAGTATTGCACACCTTGTGCTTTTGGGCACTCCAGTGATGTTGCAGCTCTGAAATATGGCAAAACTGGTGGCAAGTGGCATCTTGGCAGCTGCACGCTTGACTTTTCTTAGTTCATGGGTAGTTATTTTGCCCCTTGGTTTTTCCACATGCTTCTTGCGACCCTGTTGACTATTTTGAATGAAACGCTTGATTGTTCGATGATCACGCTTCAGAAGCTTGGCAATTTTAAGAGTGCTGCATCCCTCTGCAAGATATCTCACTATTTTTGACTTTTCGGAGCCTGTCACGTCCTTCTTTTGACCCATTTTGCCAAAGGAAAGGAAGTTGCCTAATAATTATGCACACCTGATATAGGGTGTTGATGTCATTAGACCACACCCCTTCTCATTACAGAGATGCACATCTCCTAATATGCTTAATTGGTAGTAGGCTTTCGAGCCTATACAGCTTGGAGTAAGACAACATGCATAAAGTGAATGATGTGGTCAAAATACTAATTTGCCTAATAATTCTGCACTCCCTGTATTTGGACCCAAGAAATGGAGGAAAAACTAGTGGAAATTTGGCAGGAGCAACCGTGTCTGTTTGACGTGTCATCTGAGCAATACCACAACCGGGTCGAAAAAGAGTTGAGGAGAAATTGCTAATTCCATTCAAAAGCCAGCTGAGCAAAATAAGTGCATTTTCTACCTCACTAAAGGCTTCTTTCTCATTATGTAGTTAATAAAAAAGTAAATAAACTACATGGCCTCACGTTGTATCCATATTACTTCTCGCGTGTGTTTTGTTGTGAGATGTAGTTTGTGGACCAAGACAAAGTTGTCGCGATTCTTTCTATTGTGAAATATTGCAGTGTGAAACCCCCTGTTGCCTATCCATCTTGCAGTGTAAACCCACTGCAGTGTAAAACTCAGATAGTCATGCAGTGTGAAAACATCTGTGACATGACTACTTTGAAAATCCAGGCCAGCCAGCCAAACCATGTTTGGGTGCAATTTGGAGCACTTAGTTGTCAAACAAATCAGGAAATGGTGGTCATACGTGCCCGGGCACGATTTGTGTTCGAATAGCCTAGTGTGAGTACACTCAGGAACTATACTTGATTAGCTAATAATATAAAAAACAGCTTTAAATATAACTCTTTAAAGTTTTAGTTTTAGTTTGGCTGAAATAAAAATATTTATTAAGGAATCAAAACTGCTAATATCATTAGCCCTTTTTAGAAAAAAAATTTGGCTACAGAACAAAGTGCTGCCTGAATATTTGCCTACTTAACCTAATTATCCCAGTTAAGCCTTTAAATTGCACTTTAAGCTGAACACTATTATTTATGCTAAATAATTAGTAAATATCATGTGTCATCATGGCAATAACAAAATATATTAGCTATTAGAAATTGGTTATTCAAACTATAATGTTTAAAAATGTGTTAAAAAAAAAACTTCCATTAAACAGCACTTGGGAAATATTTAAGAGTTAATTTCGCAGGAGGCTAATAATTTGGTCGTCAGCTGTACATGGGTGGCACACCTTGTTGTCCATGACGCAAATCTTAAGCAAACATGACAAAATAACTATTAATCACAGAGAGCGGCCACTTTAAGTGTGGAGTGTTTCAAGGCCTGAAGGGAGATTATCAGGGTTGGGCTGTTCTTTTGTTTGTGCGGTTTCGTGGAGAATTAGGGTTTTGTATGCCATGACCAGGTAGAATAAATGTTTCTGTGTACCGTACTAATGCAACATTGAGGTCCGTACACCTACAAACGTAACAAACAATATAAAAATGAAACATAAAACACAGAGTCAAAATTACCACAGCAGATGTGTTAAAAGGTTGTTGTGTTTATTTTGACTTAAACTAGTCGTTAAGGTCCGTAAAAGTCCTTTAGTCAGCGTTAATCTACATTATAGATACTGTAAGGTTACATAACACGGTTGTAAAAGTTGAACAGTCTCATGCAGGGGACCTAGATAAGAACTTGTGGATCTTATCAAACATTAACAGGAACAAGGCCTAGAATAGTTGAATGGCCTGGTAACACCAAGACTAAAAGACAAACAGTGTTGTTTTATATAGGGAATCTCTCTGGTACATACTTGAGAGATAATGCTGTCTGCTTCAATAGATATCTACAAAACATTTACATAAGTAAAAGTACATTCAAAGGTTTGGGGTCAGTGAGTTTCAAAAGAAATTGATTGTTATTTTACAAGGATGCATTTAACTGATTAAACATGTCAAAAAAAGACATTTGTGTTTCAAGTAAATGCTGTGAACTTTCGATTTGATAAAGAATATATATGTATATAAATAACATTTCACTAGTTATTTTGCAAGATACTAGGTGCAATTTAAATGCTTAAGGTTATTATGTTAACTATAGGCAGGTTTGTTGATTAGGCAAATCATTGGACAAAAGTAGTTTGTTCTGTAGCCAATCAGCACTCTGCTTGTAAACGACTTATTTAAAATAAGCTGAATCAACACAATACTTGAGGTTTTTTTAGGTTCAACTTAATTGTTTTATGTTTAATCTACTTTAATTTGCAAAAACAGTTAGGTTAATCAATTTGTGTTGGGACAATATGAATGAATTGTGCGGAACCCAGCATTTTTTACAGTGAGGGGAAAAAATTCTTAAGGGGGCTAATAATATTGACAATAGTCAATATTATTAGTATAGTAGTCAAGTTTTAAAAATGTTTTAAATATATACTCACCGTGTGAATATACACTCACAACTTTATTAGGTACACCTTACTTGTACCGAGTTGAAAGGTTGCCTTTAGAACAGATCTTTTGTGGCATAGATTCAACAAGGTACTGGAAATATTCCTCAGAGATTTTGGTCCATATTGACATGATAGCATCACGCAGTTGCTGCAGATTTGTCGGTTGCACATCCATGACGAGAATTTCCCGTTCACCACACCCCAAGGGTGCACAATTGGATTGAGATCTGGTGACTGGAGGCCTTTTGAGTACAGTGAACTCATTGTCATGTTCAAGAAACCAGTCTGAGATGATTCACACTTTATGACATGGTGCGGTATCATGCTGCAAGTAGCCATCAGAAGATGGGTACACTGTGGTCATGTGATGGACATGGTACAACAATCAGAATCAGAATCAGTTTTATTGCCAAGTGTGCTTCACACACACAAGGAATTTGTTTTGGCAACAGAAGCTTTCAGTGTACATAAAGTGACGAGTGACAAAACAAAATTAAATACAAGAAAAGAAAAGGCAATAAACATTAAACAGAGATGCAGTTAGTCAAAAAGATCTGGATGTTGAATGTATGTACAGATATGTTGTAAATATACAGGTTATAAGGTGCTGTGTACAAGTGCGTATGAGAAAGTATTGCACGTTTATTGCACAGTAGGGGAATATTTAACTGTTCATGAGGTAGATGGCCTGAGGAAAGAAACTTTTCCTGTGTCTATCTGTTTTTGTGCTTGGTGCTCTGTAGCGCCGACCAGACGGTAACAGTTCGAACAGGTAGTGTGCTGGGTGTGAGGCGTCCAGAGTGATTTTACGAGCCCTTTTACTCACTCTGGAAGAGTACAGTTCTTGAAGTGTGGGAAGGGTAGTGCCAGTGATTCGTTCAGCAGTCCGGACTATTCGCTGTAGTCTACGGAGGTCGGTTTTGGCAGCTGAACTGAACCAGACGGTGATTGAAGTGCAGAGGATGGATTGGATGACAGCTGAGTAGAACTGTACGAGCAGCTCCTGTGGCAGGTTTAACTTTCTCAGCTGACGAAGGAAGTACAGTCTCTGCTGGGCTTTCTTTACAATGGAGTCTATGTGAATGTCCCACTTCAGATCCTGAGAGATGGTGGTGCCCAGGAACCTGAATGACTCTACTGCAGCCACAGTGCTGTTCATGATGGTGAGTGGGGGGAGTGCAGGGGGGTTTCTCCTAAAGTCCACTATCATCTCCACTGTTTTGAGCGTGTTCAGCTCCAGGTTGTTGTATCTGCACCATAAAGCCAGCCGCTCCACCTCCTGTCTGTATGCAGACTCATCACCGTTCCGGATGAGGCCGATAACAGTAGTGTCATCCGCAAACTTCAAGAGCTTAATGGAGGGGTCTTTTGCAGTGCAGTCGTTTGTGTACAGGGAGAAGAGCAGTGGGGAGAGAACACATCCCTGGGGGGCACCAGTGCTGATGGTGCGGCTGTCGGATGTGATTCTGCTCATTCTGACTAGCTGTTGTCTATCTGTCAGAAAGCTGGTGATCCATTGACAGACAGAGCTAGGGACAGACAGCTGGGTCAGTTTGTTCTCGAGCAGTGATGGGACGATGGTGTTAAAGGCAGAACTGAAGTCCACAAACAGTATCCTTGCGTAGTTCCCTGGTTTGTCCAGATGTTCTAGGATATAATGCAGTCCCATGTTGACTGCATCATCCACAGACCGGTTTGCTCTATAGGCAAACTGCACGGGGTCCAGCAAAGGTCCAGTGATGTCCTTCAGATAAGCTAGCACCAGTCTTTCGAATGACTTCATGGCCACAGATGTTAAGGCAACAGGTCTGTAGTCATTGAGTCCTGTGATCTTTGGTTTCTTTGGTATTGGGATGATGGTGGAGCATTTGAAGCAGGATGGAACTTTGCGCTGTTCCAGTGATCTGTTGAAGATCTGTGTGAAAATGGGAGCCAGTTGGTCTGCACAAGTTTTCAGACAGGCTGGTGAAACACCATCTGGACCTGGTGCTTTTCGTCTCCTCTGTTTACTGAAGATCTGACGCACATTATCTTCACTGATCTGAAGTGCCGGGGTGGAGAAGGAGATGGCTGGAGGTGTTGATGGCTGTTTACTGAGGATCTGATGCCCATTATCCTCACTGATCTGAAATGCAGGGGGTGAGAGGGAGATGGCTGGAGGTGTTGATGGCTGTGTAGGGAGATGATCCGGGTGGGTGTGAGGTGTCTGGTCAGAGGTGTCAAATCTACAATAGAAGATATTCAGCTCGTTTGCAAGATGGTTGTTGCAGTTGATACTGGAGGATGGCGTTTTATAATTTGTGATGTCTTTCAGGCCTTTCCATACTGATGCAGGGTCGTTGGCAGAAAACTGGTTTTGCAGCTTTTTGGCATAGCTTTTCTTGGCCACACCAATCTCCTTTGTCAGTGTGTTCCTGGCCTGATTGTATAAAATCCTGTCCCCGCTCCTGTAGGCATCCTCTTTTTCATGACGAAGCTGTCTAAGTTTTGGTGTAAACCATGGTTTATCATTGTTAAATGATAAGTAGGTCCTGGTAGGGATGCATAACTCCTCACAGAAACTGATGTATGATGTTACAGTCTCTGTGAGCTCGTCTAGGTTGGTGGCTGCAGCTTCAAAAACACTCCAATCAGTGCATTCAAAACAGGCTTGTAAGACCTGCTCTGTGTCGTTGGTCCATCTCTTAACAGTCCTTAATACTGGCTTAGTAGTTTTAAGTTTTTGCCTGTAAGTTGGTATAAGATGAACCAGGCAGTGGTCGGAGAGTCCTAAAGCTGCTCTGGCGACAGAGCAATATGCATCCTTTATTGTGGTGTAGCAATGATCCAAAATGTTATTGTCTCTGGTGGGGCATGTGATGTGCTGTTTGAATTTAGGCAGCTCGTGTGTGAGTTTTGCCTGATTAAAGTCACCGAGAATGATAAAAGCAGAGTCAGGGTGTCGTTGTTCAGTCTCTGTGATTAGATCAGACAGCTGTTGTAACGCAGTCCTCACGTGTGCTTGTGGTGGAATGTAAACACAGACAAGAATGAACGAGGAGAACTCCCGCGGTGCATAAAACGGCTTACAGTTAATGAAAAGCGCTTCCACATCAGGACAGCACATCTTCTTTAACACAGTTACATCATTACACCATCTCCTGTTGATGTAAAAGCATGTCCCACCACCGCGTGTTTTGCCCGTTGACTCCGTATCGCGATCTGCTCTGTACAGCTGAAAGTCCGGTAAGTGTAATGCGCTGTCCGGAATGGCTTTGTTCAGCCAGGTTTCTGTGAAACACAGCGCAGCAGAGTTGTTAAAGTTCTTGTTTTCGCGTGAGAGCAGAAGTAGTTCGTCCATTTTGTTAGGAAGCGAGCGGAGATTCGCTAGATGGATGCTAGGCAGCGCTGTTCTGAAGCCGCGCTGTCTCAGCCTGACGAGCGCGCCGGCTCTTTTCCCACGCCGCCGGGTCTTGTATTTCTTCCACAAAGCAGCTGCTCCGCCGATGACAATGTTCCGCAAAACGCCAGAGAAATCAAAATCCAGTTGGTGATTAGTTGGTGTGCACTGCCGAATGTTCAGCAGCTCATCCCTGGTATAACTGATCGTGTTTGATAAACATAAAACAGGACAGACTAACAGAAATAGTGCAAACACTGAAGAGCTCCACACCGAGGCAGCCATCCGCGGCGCCATCCTGAGAGTGAATCCTCTATTGAAAATAGAGGATTTTACTCAGGTAGGCTGTGGCATTGACTGATTGCTCAGTTTGAACTGCAGCAGATCGTCTTGGCCATGTCTACATGCCTTAATGCATTGAGTTGCTGCCATGTGATTGGCTGATTAGAAATTTGCGTTAACAAGCAGTTGGACAGGTGTACCTAATAAAGTGGCCTGTAAGTTATATATATATATTTTTTTCAGCTAGACTTAAAGAAAAAAGACTTTCTCCAGAATAAAATATATTAGTAAGTACTATTGTCTTGCTCTGATAAAATGTCAAATTTCACAGGAGGGCTAATAATTTTTAACACTTGTCCATAACTTGGGGAATCGAGGTGTTTTTTTGTGTGTTCATTTACAGTTTCAAATTGCATTATGAGACATTGATTTCTATTTCAACAACCTCTGATGCTGACTATAAATGACACAATTGTATTGTATTAGTTGGTCATGTAAATCATGGTACAAAAACAACATAATACCCTTTTTCTGTTATTTTACTGCTTGATTTCTGTGTATATTATTTATTATACAATATATTATTAAAAGCATCCTGTGAATCAGGAGCTGGTAATTAACACAGTGTGGATAATACAATGAGAAAGGCTGTTCTAGAAAATGATTCTGACCTCAAGTCAACTTGGACACAGCAGAAAAATGAGGAAGTCCATTTCTTCATTATTATAAGTGAACCGATGAACAGCCAGTTATGTAATATACGTCATACGTCTGTTGTCGCTGTACTTTTCACAAAGCTTTGTGCCTCACCCGAGCGGTAATGCGGTATGGATAAAATGTATTTAGGATCATGTTAGTCACATTGACATGTCAGTCTTGTGACATTCTCCAAGATTTGTGTCATCCTAGTGAGTGCCCTTTTATAGGTCTTCTGCATGCCCTTAAGAATGGGCTTATTTATTTCTCTTGATTTTCTTAATTCTAAGCGGCTGGTAATGGTAATTAGTGCTTGTTGTGGTCGGAAGCATACCATCCTCAATCTAGTTATGGTACAACACTTTTTATGAGGCTGCATTGAACCCTTTGTGTTTATTCTTTTAATGACTTGAGTAAGTTATTGTCAGAACCTCCCATGAAAAGCTCAATAACACCAGAATGTGGGTTGTAAAATGTAACATGAGGTTTGGTCTGTTACTTATGTTCAATGCAGTCTTAAACCTGGGTTACTATGATGACTTGCATATTCCTAGCAAGCATCTATGCATTCATAATCATATAATAATAGCATAGGGCTACACGTGATTTTGATAGTCCTCATTTTCAAAAGTCAAAGTCAGCTTTATTGTCAATTAAACCACATGTACAGGACATACAGATAATCGAAATTCCGTTACTCTCAGACCCTAGGTGCCTAACATAATATTAATACAAAAATACAAAAATTTTGTTACTATAAGTATCTTTGCAACTGAAAGTGAACTAACTCTCATTACAGTATTGTGGTGTGTTTGCGCATAGATATTTATATTAGATGTCGCCTACACTATTTTTGCATCAATAGAGCTGCCATTTTAGTACAGGGTCGCACTATTTTGAAATGAATGTGGGACCAAGGTGAAGTGGAGGACTGCCTATCCAGAGCCCAAGATATGTACACATATATACATATATCCATGATCGGTAGTTTTACCAGTGGTCAAAATGCAAATATATATTTTAAATTACAAAAATGTATTATTTTACATTACTTTTCTACATTAGTGGATAAGTGATTGCATAGGCATTGCCGACAAAGAGAGTGTGTTTGTGTGCATGGAAATGTATTATCTCCCTCCCTGTTTAATAATCCATGTCCTGAAACACACTCCGCTCTCCTGCTTTCACTTCTCATTCTAACAGAGGGAGCGATTCGTTTGTGAATGAATCTCAGTTATGAACGACTCGTTCTCTTAGCCAACAATAATACAAGTTTCTAGCACCACAGAATCTTGTTGTCATATTTCATTTACATTGTTTGCTTATTTTATTTAACAAAACTTGCATAAGCCTAGTATTAAGTGCAAGTTAGTGCTACTTTGCCTTATGGTCAGTGCAGAAAGTGACTGTGTTTTCACCAATAACGATTGTCGTTGAGCACAAAAGTTCGTAACATACAAAAACGTAAAAAACAAAGTCTTACCTATGAAATGTGATGCCTTTATGCTTTCTTTTCTTTGTTTGCTCGTTACTACACCCGTACACAGTGCTAAAGTCCAGCATCTTCACATTGGCTTTAGTCTTGACTAGTGCAGTTGAATGACATTTGTGCTGGGAGCACTATACAAATGTGGTGGCGCTATTGACACATGCTCAGGGTCTGTATGCAATATCTAGTGTATATATCTATGTGTTTGCACTTGAGTGTTTTCCAGTTGCTTACATTTTCAAATTGCATTATGGGACCTTGATCTCTGCTGACAACTTTTGATGCTGAAAAATTTAATGAAGTGACTTGTTGCCAATACATTAACACAATAAATTGTCTGGGTTGGTCATGTAAATTATACAAAACTGGGTAAATGGGTCTTTTATTTCTCTATTGACCTTATTGTGCAGTGCTGAAGTGTGCTTGTTTTAGAATTTCTGATTGAGTTGCCTTTGGGAGAAAAGACTAGGAATACTAAACGATCAATCTACTCACTCTACAAACAAGTCTGTTTATGACTGTTTATAAACATAATAATAATATAATAAGAAAACATCAGTTTGTAACATCAAGCAGCATAGCGAGCTGTTTTTAACGTCAAAAAATCAATGGAAGTGAATGAGACTGGACGTTTCAAGCTAATAAGGTTCTAATGTCATCACGTCCGCTTGTATGCCAAGAATAAAATCAATAGTTTTTGATTATATTGTTTCAAATTACTAAGAACTAAAAAAGTTACTACTAAAAGTGACTTTTACCATTGTCAACATCAAAAATATTAATTGAAATAAACTGAAACAACTAAACCTGAGCAATTGTTAATTAAAAGATGTATATTTTACAGTGTGGTTTGTTTGTGTACTTAGCATTTATACATTGATTTGCAAATCCAATGTTGAAGATACAAATAAAAAGTATTTTATGCCATATATTTTTAAGTTGGTATGTTACGTACATCTAATCAGTGCTAGGCTAAACATGCTCCTTGTACAGCAAAACAGCACAGAGAATTACTCCATTAGACACATATAACTATAATTGGCAACATTGTGACCATGACAAAAAATACAAAGCTAGGTATGTTTGAGGATTCTGTGCTTTTTATGGCCGCATCTTGTGACATCATGTCCTCTTTTAGATTTATTTGGTCCATGCTGTGTTTGTATTTCAGTCAGACTGTACCACAGTTTGCTTGGAAATGTACTAAGACCCACTTTTTTTTTTTTGGCTTCAAATCCACTTCCTTAAATCCAATAGCAGCATTGACACTAAAACTATGTTCAGACTACACAACTTTTATTGTTGGTTATTACAGTCACTGTGTCAGATTATGTTGTTTTGTTTAGATAAAATATTTGTGTCTCGAGAATCACATGTGCCATGATACATTGCTTCCTAGTTGCTAGTACTATATTCTAGGCCACAGCCATGTTGGTAGTGGTGATAGTGAGGCCAGCAGAAGGTGTTCAAACTGCAGTCAGTGTGGGTCCTATTGCCCCAGTATAGTGAAGGATGATCTATACGGTCAGAGAGTGCCATCTTTCGGATGAAACATTAATCTGAGGTCCTGACTCTCTGTGGTTAGAAATCCCATGGCACTTCTAGTAAAAAGCAGGGGTGTAACCCTGGTGTCCTGGCCAAACTCCCTCCATCTGTCCTTACAATTATCCCCATCCACTGAATAGGTTCTATAACTATTTCTCCACATCACCTATAGCTCTTGTGTGGTAAGTGCACTGGCGCCATTGTTCTGTGGCTGCCTTTACATCATCAGACTCCAGCTGCACACTGGTGGTGGTATGGAGAGACCCCAATCATGATTGTAAAGCATTTTGGGTGTATGGCTATACACTTTAAATGCACTATACACTCTCAGAAATAAAGGTACAGGAGCTGTCACTGAGGCAGTACCTTTTCAAAAGGTACATATTTGTACCTGAAGGGTCCATAATGGTACCTCAAAGGTACTTTTTAGGTACATTTGGGTACTAATATGCACCTTAGAGGTACCATTGTGGACTCTTTGGGTACAAATATGTACCTTTTGAAAAGGTACTTTCCCAGTGACAGCTCCTGTACCTTTATTTCTGAGAGTGTAGAAATGCACATTACTTACTTAATATACTATACTAGGAATGTTGCACTGATTGGTCCTGCAAAATCGATGAAAAATGGACAATATAAGATTGAAAGGTCTCATAAATCTGAATGCAAGCGGTCAAATAAGATGTATTTGAATTATTGTTTATATCAGGTAGAAACAAGAAGGCCTTAGTCAGTAGTTTATTTGGTGACAAAGTAAAGAGCATCAAAGTAAAGTCAAAGTCACAGTTATTAACCTGACAGTCTACTAATACTCTAATGACTGCTAGTTGACATGTAGATGCAAAGTTACTTAAAGTACTAACAAAACTGCCTAAAGTAAAACAGGGTGGTAGTTGCATTCCAAACTAAGAGACTAGTTTTGAATCCTTTACAAACAATTTTGGGATTTAGATGCACCCTTTCTTGGGTGTGAAATAGGGAAGAGCCTGATTGTTTGCCGAAAAGAAATGCTTTTTCTTTAAGCTGAAGATATCTGTCTACATGCATTAGGTCAGTTGGAAACACCCAGATGGGTGCTCCATGGGCTGCCATTACCAATCCACATCTACCCTTCAGTAACGACGAGCTGAATATCAAGTATTGCCTTAGTCTCACTCTGTTTGGATGTTCTAAAACCCTTCTAATGCCAGGCTTACCGTGCAATTTTTATATAGACTTTTATGATGGCACCTTGTCAGACTGTAAGAATATAATCCCCATGTCACACTAAGATTTCAGTGTTCAATGTCAGACTGTATGACAATCAAGACGCATCATAAACAGACATACCTGTACACTAGAAGACTCATCGAGTTTATAAATGCGTTTATACAGCACTTTTTTTTCAAGTATACTTGTACACCTTAATTGACAGGAAGGGTCTGCAGGTAGAGAGGACAAACAGTGATAGAGTGAATTAAATGAATGGGGATGATTAGGGTCATGTCCACACTAATATATCTTCATTTAAAAACTCATATTTTTATCTTCGTTTTGGCCCTTGGTCTAGCCTGAACACCCACCTGTGACCTACTCCGACGACAGACATCCATCATTCTCTGTGTTGCATCTATGTTAAGCTGCTTTGACCAAATATACATTGTAAAAGTGCAATGAAATAAAGATTAATTGAATTCCGCGCACACGAAGATTGCATATTGAGGCAAAAAACTGAGGCTTTCAAAAACATTGCCACATTTTTAGCCTTGTGACTAATTCAGCAAAAATGGTGGATGATATTGTTTTGGTTGTTCTCAGTTTTGACAGCATTGTTAAAGATTTATGTTATTTTGCACATGCTCCAGATAGTTTTTTCTTCAAAGGACACTGCATGTTTACTGAGAACTGTTGTTTTGGCATTTCTCCCATTCTACGTATATTCTTGCTTGCATTTTCAACTTTATACTTGTTTCATTCTCAGCAACAACTCCACCTCACTGTCGGCCAATTTTAAATGTACTTTTAAACTTTTCCTCGACATATTGCTGTGATGTTTCAAAGTAAAGTAACTAAACAGCAGACAGAAATTATGCAGGTCAGTCTAGCATCTTACATCTAAACGCATGTGCAATACAGGGATAAAAGTGTTTTCAAGCATTTTAGTGTGAAGGACCAACTTTTGGGAAACGACTGAAAATTCTAGAGTTGATGCTGAGCAATTATTGATAAAAGCAAAGTTTTCTGAAATCATCCTTATTTGTGTAGATGGCAGTGTTTCTCAACCACATTCCTGGAGGACCACTGACACTGCTTGTTTTGGATGTCCACTGTCTGTCACACCCAATTAAGGTCTTTCAGTCTCTGCTAATGAGCTGATGATCTAAATCAGGTGTGTTTAGTTAATGAGACATGTGCTGCGTCCCAACTCGCATACTTATACTATGCCCTAAAAGTATGTACTTTTTTTGTGAAGGAAAAGTATATACTTTTGAGTGTGTAACAGAAGAGTATGTAAGCTTTGGGAAACACTAACTCCTCAATAACAGATCGTTATGTTGCTTAGTTATGAGCCCTGTCAATCAGCCACCATTCTTTCATATTTATTTCCTACCTTATTAGAGAAGCAGCAGCAGGTTACTCTCCCATTTACAAGTCTTTCATGCAGAGAAATCTCATCAGGTCTTTGAATAATTCTGCATTAAGAAGTTAATGTCCAAACACGTCTTTAGAGAAGTTCACATTGTCACAGATTAAATAAAACATGGGAAACTCGATTGAAACATGTTCCAGCTGGCTAGATATTAATTAACAGTCATACAAACATCTTTACCGAAGCCTCTCTATTTGACAGATTGTCTCGCGCGTCTGCCATGTTTGCAGTTTTTTTTTTTTACACTTTTCACCCACGTTTGTAGTTCTAATCAAATTCACGTCCAATGCGCATTGTATTATGGGCAATATCAGCAGTTAGACTATGGACGGTTCTACACTTAAAATGTTTACCGGAAATAGTAAACCATCCGGGAAACTTTGACATACTCTTCAACATACTATGATTTGGGACATACTAATTCTATTTGCAAATACTATTTAGGACGGATTGTATGCGAATTGGGATGCAGCAATGGAAAAAGTGCAGAGCTGGTGGTCGCCTAGGAATGTGGTTGAGAAACACTATAGATATATACATTAGATGTTGCCTATGCTATTGCAGTCTATTGGAAGAAATGCGTAAATAGAGCCGCCATTTGAGTAGAGGGTAGCATTCCTTGAAATAAATGTGGGACCAAGGTGCAGTGAAGGACTGGCCATCCAGCGCCAGAGATATATACACATATTTACATATATCTATGATCGGGAGTTTTCTTGGTGGTCGGTATGCAAATATATATTTAAATTACGAAAAGTATGATTTTACATAATTTTTCTACATTGATGGATAAGTGACCGCATGGGCATTGCTGACAAAGAGCGAGTGTATGTGTGCATGGAAATGTGTTATCTCCCTCCCTGGTCTCCCTCCCTCCCTTGATCTAATCTGTATCCTGAAACACCCCCCTCTCCTGCTTTCACTTCTAATTCTAACGGAGGGAGCGATTTGTTTGTGAATGAATCTGTTTATGAACGACTCGTTCTCTTAGCCGACAATAATACTAGTTTCTAGCACTGCAGTGTCTTCTTGTCATATTTCATTTACATTGTTTGTTGATTTTATTCAGCCAAACTAGCATAAGCCTAGTATTTACTGCGAGTTGGTGGTACTTTGCCTTATGGTCACTGTATTATTATCAATACTTGTTTAGCACAAAAAATTTGTAACATATAAAAACGTAAAAAACAAAATCTCACCTATGAAATGTTCGGCATTTGTGCTTTGTTTGCTCGTTACTACACCCGTACACAATGCTAAAGTCTAGCATCCTCACATTGGCTTTAGTCTTGACTAGTGCAGTTGAATGACATTGTCCTAGGAGCACTGTACAAATGTGGTGGCGCTATTGACGCATGCTCAGGGGGTCCGTATGCGATATCTCGTCTATATATCTATATGGAGAAACACTGTTCTATGGGAAAGGGCTGATGAAGGGAATTTGGTCAGGACACTAAGTGTCACACTCCTACTATTTACAAGATGGCCATAGGATTTTTAATGACCACAGAGATTCCTCAATTTAATGTCTCTCCTGAAGGACAGTGCTTTTTAACGTGATGATACATGGAGCAATTTTTTAAGCAATAGTCCAGGGAAATATTGGAGAGCAGTTTTGCATATCTACTTTCCAATTGAGAATGGGCAACAAAATTGTTTCTAGAGCCCTGTATACCATGGTTGGCCACTAATGGCTTCTTTGCCTACTTTAGGTTCCCCATCACTAGGACCACATAGACAGAAGGGTAAGCACCCCTACTGGCTTCACTAACACCACATTCAATGGCTACCATTTTTCCCAGTCAGTCTCCCATCCAGGCACTTGGTCTACAAATTGTTATAAAGTCATGTGAAAAAATTAGAACACCCTTTGAAAGCCTGAATATGTTGTAAGGTTTTTTAATATATGGTTATTTAATCTCAATTTTAACAATGTAGAAATATTAAGGTAATACAACTAAATAATAAAATAAAATAATAAGAATAAAAAATTAAGATCTTCTGTAAAAGTAATTCTACAAAAAATGCATATTTTAACTGAGGAAAAAGTTAGGGCTTTGACTTGGCCATTCCAGCACTCTCCATTTCTTAGTTTTCAGCCAGTCCTTGGTTAATTTACTGGTATGTTTTGGGTCATTGTCGTGTCGCATGGTCGAGTTCCATTTCAGCTTTAATTTTTGAACAGATGGTCTCACGTGTTTCTCAAGCACCCTCTGATAGACAGCAGAATTCATGGTGGATTCTATGATGGTGAGCTGACCATGTGCTGCTGCAGCAAAAAGCAACCCTAAACCATGACATTTCCACCTCCGTGCTTTAGAGTTGGTATGAGGTTCTTTTCCTGGAATGCACTCCTTGGTTTACACCAAACATGTTGTCTGTTCTTGTGTCCAAATAATTAAATTTTGGACACGGCTGTTCAAAGAAAATTATTCCAGAAGTCCTGGTCTTTGTCGATATTCTCTCTGGCAAACTTCAGTTTGGTCTTGATGTTTGATGACGATCAGCTGTCTGTGATTTGAGCCATTTTAAGTGTGAATAGATTAGAGGGTGTCCTAACTTTTTCCTCAGTTAGAATTTTTTGTATATATTTTTTCAGTTTTAATTGTTTAGTATTACCTTAATCTTTCAATGTTGTTAAAATTCAGATTTAATATCCAAACATAAAAAAAAACTCTTACAAAATACCCGAGCTTTCATAGGGTGTCCTATTTTTTTCACATGGTTGTATATGTGTTGACTAGTCATGAATCAAATTAAATAATAAAACACATTCATAATAAAATGTATCAGAATTCAAAGCAAATCCTCCATGTTTTCTACACTCATGTTTTAGTTTAGAACAAGGCAATGTATCTGAAATTTCCAGAGCAAACTCTCTCCATTTTATGACCCTTTCAGTAGCATGTTGTACAAAAGCTCATTTTCCATCTATAACGCAATACGTTGGGTCATCATGATCAGTGCTGATATTGGTTTTTGATTTTACTATGGTCATAGTTGAAGTCACACTGCAGGAACGACAGATTTTATCATAGGATTAAAGAAGTATTTTCCAAATTTGTTCCAGATGACCAAATAGTGGGCAAAACTGCAGCATGAACCCGGTTTAAATCACTCCAGCAATGGATCGTCAGACGCAACAATGTTCTGCTACCTTAAGGCGAGTTATTTTTAGGCGTATGACGCAGGTGTCTCATATCACCACCTGCTCAGCACACTGATGAGGGCTCCCTCTTCCCTGCTGCCTGGCGACGGGGGATGCTGTTGCCGGGGGAACTGAAACTGGTTGACATCACACGCCTTCAGGACCTCCCCTGTCGAAATGGTATGCAGTTCAGCTCTCTGATCATACACACACACACACACACACACTAATCTATCATGACTAACCCACCCTGCTGCTGTTGCCCCAAAGGCTGATCAACAGCTTGCGAAATGTGAGTCATCCACAAATGCCACGCTGCAGAGTTGTGCGTAACAGACTTTTCATACTCTGTGTAGCTAAATAAAGCTATTCTGAACAGTTGTTTGGATGATTTCTTTGGGGGTCCGTACAGATGTACTGTTAATCTTGTGCATAATCTTGGTCCAGTAGTAGTGCGCTGTTTGTTCAAACAGGTGCATATTTATTTTCATCAGTATACATTGAGGGTTTCAGCAGTGTTCAGGAAGATGTTTGAATCAGATTCAGTTTTGTATAAACAATCTTTTGTTCAGATTTGTCCTCCTGATTTATGGGATTTATGTTTTTTTTTCTTCTTTTTGTGGAGCAGTAGAGAGAAAGCCTTTTATTTTGTACAGAATTGGATTGGCTAAATTATATACTTTTTCAGATGATGAAGCTAATTCAATGCTGGCTCAGTTGAAAAACAGAAATGTAAATTTTACCATGGATTTTCTGAGATGAAAATGTAAATTTTTCTGCACTACAATATATCATTTAGAAATGTTATAGTGGGGCAGCATGGTGGCTCAATGGTTAGCACTGTCGCCTCACAGCAAGAAGGTTGCGAGTTCGAGTCCCAGCTGGGTCAGTTGGCATTTCTGTGTGGAGTTTGCATGATGTTCTCCCTGTGTTTGTTTGGGTTTTCTCTTGGTGCTCCAGTTTCCCCACAGTCCAAAGACATGCGCTATAGGTGAACTGAATAAACTAAATTGGCAGTAGTGTATGTGTGTGAATGAGTGTGGATGGCTGTTTCCCAGTACTGGGTTGCAGCTGGAAGGACATCCGCTGCGTAAAACATGCTGGATAAGTTGGCGGTTAATTTTGCTGTGGCGACTCCTGATGAATAAAGAGACTAAGCTGAAGGAAAATTTATGAAATCTTAGTAGATTATACATTTTCTAATTATAATCAAATAATGATAATTATATATATTTGTTTATTTATTAATAATAATTATTATTATTTTCATTCAATGTTCCACGCTGATGGAATGATTTTCCCATGTAATTTCCTACTCAGATTGTGGATACAATGGTATCCCCTCAAATGACAATTAAAAACTCATTTCTTTCGGAAACATCGAAACCCCAGTGAATACCAAAACCACACATTGAATCTCTCTCTCTCTCTCTCTCTCTCTCTCTCTCTCTCTCTCTCTCTCT
>CAIGQZ010033112.1:18850291-18864921 GCA_903798205.1 Danio tinwini
AAGGAGAGCGATATCTGTGCGGAAGACGACCAAAAGTTTTTGAGTTATTTTTTAAGCTGGTTGTTCTTTCCATCGCCATGTCCTCCGGTGATGTGACAGAGCAGTGTCGGCGGTTTTGCGTGTTGTCTTGGGAGCAGGTGCAACGTTTGGACTCTATTCTCGGAGAGACGGTTCCAGTTCACGGACGTGGAAACTTCCCGACGCTTTCGGTGCAGCCGCGACAGATTGTTCAGGTAAATATGAAAGCGCATCTCTCTCAACTCTTTCTGTACACTACTACGTTTGGTTATAAAGTTTCGTTTTAAGGCTGTTAATGTTACTTCATGACGTATTTATTATTGAAATTAGTTTTTATTTTTAAACCAGTGTTGTACATGTTTTAACACGAATTAAAAGGAGTCTCATATAGGCAACTCTTACATATTTTAGCAATTCAAACGGTCGTATTTCTTATAGCAGGTTTACTAGTTATTGTTAATTATACAGTACTTAATATTAAAGTAGCGATCATTTATCAGAGTTCTTGCTGCTACTGGTCACTACATGTGACATGACGATAGCTATTCGGACTATTCTGGTTGTAGCCGGTGCCTATTGCAATTTTTAACCAGCCTACTTATCATGCAACATTTGTTAGTAGTATTTATTTCTTAGTTACTGACAGCTATTGAAATGTATTTCAGATAATCTAATACTGAATGAATATACTCTTTACTCTTGAATATACTTTTTAAACACTATACGTTTTAGTGTTACTAATGTTTAAATGTGATTTATAGTAAATGTACATTTTTTATCATCTGAAATCTGAATTTTCATTAAGCAATTAAAGTAAACGCAATTATAAACACAGTACCTGTGATGAATATTACAGTCTCATATAAATAGTAATAAAGTAAAAGTATAAAAGTACATGTGTTTAAAAAGCTGGAATTGCTACTTATACATATGGGAACTATAAGTAGGATACTAAAACCCAACGGTGAGATGCCAGTTTAAAATAAAAAAGAAACTGAATTAAAGTGAATTTGGTAATATCTGAATGACAAATGTTCATCAAATTCAGTCTGCTTGGAATATATACACTGTAAAACTCAAAAAGTTAAGGTAACTGAAACCATTTGAGAAAACGGATTGCAACAAACCATTTACGTTCAAAAACTAAATAACTAAATCCCAATAAATACTGTGAACTTAATCCATTTGAGTAAACGAAGCAATTTGAGCACAGTAAAACCCGATAAATGAAGAGAGCTCAAACCAACTGAGTACTGTAAACCCAATAAGTTAAGGCAACTCAAACCATTTGAGGAGCCGATTGCTACAAACCATTTAAGTAAAAAAAAAACATGAATCTATTTGAGTACTGTGAACTTAACCATTGAAGTTAAAGTAATGAGGTATTTAATTAACTCATTACCTTCAACTCTGAGTTCAAAACTTTTCAAGTGAGTAGAATTAACTGTCAGTCAATTTTTGAGTTACCTACACTCATTTCATTTGATAAAGTTGACTGTTGGGTTTTACAGTGTATTAGTCACAATTGTGGTAGTAGTAACAAGGGAATGAATATTAAAATGTTGATTTACATTTATCAGATACAAATTTGTACTTCTGATTCTAGTTAACCATATAACTAGTTAACTGCAAACTAAAAAGCAGCAATAACTACTTAGAAGGCATAGTTACTGTTTCATAAATTCATTTCATAAAAGTTCATGTAGATAAAACTTCAACTTCCTTTTAAGTAATAAATCTTAACAATAAAGTAACAAAAATGCAACATTTTGTACTGAAATTTGATTTATTTTGTGTGCAGTCTGACCTGCCACTGCAAGGCCAGCTATTGGTGTAATGTCTCAACCCCCCAAGGATAAGCAAAACATTCTTAGCCTTTGGCCCTCCAGCAGATACAGAAAACTGTGCACTTGGCAAATTTAAGTGACTTGTTAATGACTTGGACATTTTCACAAATCCTGCACAGAGTGTGACTCATTACCGACCCTAATCCCATGCAATGTAACACTGCTGGAGTTAGTGCTGTGATAACCTGCATCAATGCCCCTCTTCTTAATGAAAAGATTTCTTGTTCTCATACGCAAGCAGTGTGGGCTTGCATCTACACATGCAGGCAGATATTGATCTTTTCTCCAGATTGCTTCCTTCAGTATAGATCCACACAACAAGGGAGGGTTTGTTTTAAGTGCTTAAGGGGTGAATTCTCTCGCAGTCAAAAAGAAAATTACGCTTCCCATATGGAAGAGAGATTGTCTGTCAATCATATCTACATCTGACATCTTTTATTTCAGTGTTCTCAAATACTGCAAAAGCTTTGTATGGCGACGTGCTTTAGATCTCAAAAACTGGATTGGTTCTAATTACATGAATATGAAACTGTGGAATCTGACAGTTTTTCCATCCTTTGATCCAGTCGTGCTCCACATGGAGTGTACAATAATGAATGGTCAATCTCGGTTTCATAATAGTCCATCTGCTAGGGTTAGAACAGATAGCAACGTCCTCTCAATAAAAGCCAACTAGGACGCCTATTAGATTTAATGGAAAACCTGTAAAAAACAACTTTGATGTTTTATTACACAGCCTCCACGTGACATTGCAAAATTGACAAAAGATGGCTGCTTGTTCACTTTTTTCTAACACTAATGATTTGCCATGGCACCATCTCATTACATGGACTTTGTGGCTTTGGTCATTATAATTCAATCATCATCATCATCATGATGTAGGCATAGTTGCTTATTTGCACCTTGTGCTTTTGACTGCGAGTTGGACCAAAACATGTAGGCTTTGATAGCATATGTACACTACCTGACAAAAGTCTGGTCGCTTATCCAAGTTTTAGGAACAACAAATAATGACTTGAGTTCTAGTTGATCATTTGGTATCAGAGGTGGCTTCTATGAAAGGCAAAGGGCTCTAGATTACGCTTATTGTACCAAAATAAAATATGACCATGCCTTGATTTTTTTTATTATTTAATTAGGACAGTAAGGTCTGACTTTGCTTAGACAAAAGTCTTGTCACTTAACAGAATAATGGCCAGTATAGAATATAAAGTTATGGTGCAGTGGAAAAATAATTCTTCCATGAGCTTGGACGACTGCATCCATACATCTCTGCAGTGACTCAAATAACTTATTAGTAAAGTCATCTGGAATGGCAAAAAAAAAATTCTTGCAGGACTACCAGAGTTCATCAAGATTATTTGGATTCATCTTCATGCCTCCTCCATCTTATCGTAGACATGCTCAATAATGTTCATGTCTGGTGACTGGGCTGGCCAATCCTGGAGCACCTTGACCTTCTTTGCTTTTAGGAACTTTGATGTGGAGGCTGAAGTATAAGGAGCGCTATTCTGCTGATGAATTTGCCCTCTCTTGTGGTTTGTAATGTAATGGGCAGCACAAATGTCTTGTTACCACAGGCTGTTGATGTTGCCATCCACTCTGCAGATCTCTCGCACACCCCCATACTGAATGTCACCCCAAACCGAGATTTACCCTTCACCAAACTCGACTAATTTCTGTGAAAATCTTGGGTCCATGTGGGTTCTAATAGGTCTTCTCTGCAGTATATGTGAGGGTTGGGATGCAGTTCAATAGATGATTCATCTGAAAAATCTACCTTCTGCCACTTTTCCAAATGATCAACTAGAAGTCAAGTTATTATTTGTTGCTCTTAAAACTATGATTGATGACAAGACTTTTGTCAGGTAGTGTAGATGTGATGTATAGTTGGACCATAAAATGTAGGTTTTGATAAACTGAGTTGGCACCATTCACTTGCAATGCAGATCGATTCAGTGGGAATTTCAAGAACTTTTTAATTTCTATTTGATTGATGTTCCTACATTAGTCTTTTATTAAAGTAAACACTTTTCTGTTTAAATAAATCACACCCTCTTTATAAATAGTCCATAATGCCGTTCAGGTTGAATACTTCCACTACAGGTCTGATTGATGATGTTTTACAGACGTGCATAGCTGCACTGCGTTCACTTGGTCAATTGCTGCAGTCTGACCCAATGTGTAAAAATAGCTGGCTAATGATGTGATTGACAGGAGTGAGGGCAGGTGATCTGATTGACACTAATCCCACAGAGCTGTGGAAAATGAAGGTTATGTGCGTTCAGGATGGGCATAATGAGTTTGATTTAAGCACGTTTTAATCTCGGAATGGTTGCAAGACAATATAAATAGCTTGGCGTGCATGAAAAGCAGGCTCTGCCAAAATCAATATTTTTTTGTCTTTACTAAATTAGGCATTTATGAATGTGTTTCTCATATTTCATTTGAGATTTATTAGACCTTCATGTGAAGTGTTACCATCTGCCTCAGTAGTTTCTTGTATAGAGTGAGTGTTTTGTGCAGCTGTACACAGTGGTGTGTGTGTTCCCAAGTGAGTCTCTGTGGATGCATTACTGTCAGTCTCTGCACAGTCCATATAAACCGATTAACCGTAGACTTTACAATTACTTCAACTCAGTCTATTGAACACATAGCTAATAGGGTATATGCACAACTAGTGTTTCTTTTATACTGATAAACTTCCAGTGAACGGTTAATGTGACTTTTTTCAAGTTTATACGGTTCCTTTTACAGCATCGATGTTGTAATGTAATAAAATATAATCAGTTAAATAGACTTCAGCATTCATTTAGTTGTTCAAGCATAAAATGAGATGAAAAGCCATTTACAAGCATGCACTGTCAGGATCAGCAGGCCTGTGCAGAAACTCCATTGAAAATACTGGAGTAAAATAAACTCATACTTATTTATTTATTTAATTATTTATAAAGACATGGCAGGGGACAATGTAATTTAATACAGTGCTTCTTGCACATTCTAAGACCCACTCTATATCGTATATCAATTAGGCAAGGTAAATCGTAGATTTTTTAAATAAAACAGACCTTAAACGTTCTGATTTTGTAACTGCGTACAGTTCACCAGAAGCTTTTGACCCAGGTTGCCCAAAAAATAAGCGTGCTTCTGCATACCTCTGCATATACCCTCTCGAATTGAGTTGGGAATGATAAAAAGTGTAAAATCAAAGTAATGTATAGTAATAAATGAAGTGTATATCGGTCAAAAATAAAAAATGGGGTTCACACATAAAAAAAAACATAATACAGCTCTAAATGTATTTAATTGTTATGTAACAGAATGTGTCTAACATCTCATTAAATGTAATAGTAGTTATATAAAAAATCTTGTTTGACATATTTACAACAATATTTTCATTTTAAATTATTTTATACTTTGCTGCCATCCTTCAAAGCACTAGGTTTTGATTTTGTTTTTAATAATTTAAAATATAATACAATTTTTATGATCACTTATGGCATCACGGTGGCGCAGTAGGTAGCACTATCGCCTCACTGCAAGAAGGTCGCTGGTTCAAGCCTCAGCTGGTTCAGTTGGCATTGCTTTTTGGAGCTTACATGTTCTCCCCATGTTTGTGTGGGTTTCCTCCGGGTGCTCCAGTTTCCCCCACAGTCCAAAGACATGCGCTATAGGTGAATTGGGTAAGCTAAATTGTCCGTAGTGTATGTGTGTGAATGAGTGTATATTGACTTTCCCAGTGATGGGTTGCAGCTGGAAGGGCATCCGCTGCGTAAAACGTATGCTGGATAGGTTGGTGGTTCATTCTGCTGTGGCGACCCCAGACTAAGTCGAAAAGAAAACGAATGAATGATCACTTATTCTAAAACCAACTATGTTCGTTAATTTTTCACATAAATATGTGTTACACTAAGTTACATTTTATGTAATATTTTATATAAGATCACATTTGTATATTGAATTTGTTGCAGACTTCATATTTGGCCATACACATGGACAATATATATTGCATATTTTGCCAATATAATAACTTTAATTTGCTAATAAATAGCAATACGTAAATAGCAATATATCTGTTTAATAAATCTGTTTTGTTTAAATGGACCAAAATACATTGCCAATATTTCCTGAGAAATGGATAAAAATGTTTATTTTTAAAATGGGGTGTGCTCAATTATGCTGAGCACTGTATGTAAAATTAAAAAAATTCTGTGAAATTATGTGTATTCCACATTATATCAGCTTGAAGTCACAGCAGCAAAGAAACACTATCTCAAATCGACATTGGCTGCAAACTGTGAACTGATGTTTTGTCGATTACTCACAGTAGACCAACTGTGACTTTCATTGGGACTAGGAATAAATGTATAAATCTGTGCAATTTCTGAAATACACAAAGAGCCGATGGGCTAAGCAACACTGAAGCCTAGCAATTACGTCTTATTAGGCTTTTTAGCTAACAAGGTAATTATCTAATAGCAGCTGTGGCAGAACAAAGTAACCTCAAAATGCTCAACCAAGGCAATGCTTAGTGTTTAATGGGATAGCTCACCAAAAAAAGAAAATGCTGTCATTATTTACTCACCCTAGTGTAGCTCTAAATGCATTTTTCTTCATAGACCAAAAAAAGTGAATTTATAAATGTATTTAATGCTCGTCCTTATATTGCTATGAAAAGCAATCAGTGATTCAGATCTATCAACGAATGATGTGACACAAGGATTTTTGTGAATGAGTTTCATTAATTAATTTAGGCATCACAACATTAGGACGGGCGGCACGGTGGCTCAGTAGTTAGTATTGTTGCCTCACAGTTAGAAGGTTGCTGGTTCGAGCCCTGGCTGGGCCAGTTGGCGTTTCTGTGTGGAGTTTGCATGTTCTCTCTGTGTTTGTGTGGCTTTCTGCTGGGTGCTCCAGTTTCCCCCACATCCAAGGACATGCACTATAGGTGAATTGAATAAGCTAAATTGGCCGTAGTGTATGTGTGTGAAATGCAATTCTCAGTACTGGGTTGCAGCTGGATAAATGTCCCTGATAAATTGCCCCTGATAAATAAAGAGACCAAGCCGAAGGAAAATGAATGAATGAACCAACATTATGATGTACTATATGAAAACTGGAGATTCAGTTTCAAATTATAAGAAGAAACATCACAAATGTTAGCGCATTTTTTAAAATATACCAAAGTTATTGTTAAATTAACCTTAATCTAAATGTAAAAGCTGTGTAAAACATTTATTATTTAGTATCAATTACTGAATCCCTACCTAATCTCTATTACCTGTTTCTCCAGGTGGTTCGAGCACGTTTGGAGGAGCGAGGGATCACAGTTCGAGATGTTAGGCTGAACGGTTCAGCTGCCAGTCACGTTCTGCACCAGGACACGGGCCTCGGATACAAAGACTTGGACCTGATTTTTGGTGTTTCACTGTCAGACGACCAGGCTTTCCGTGTGGTAAAGGACGTGGTTCTTGACAGTCTGCTGGACTTCCTGCCTGAAGGCGTCAGCAAAGAGCGAATCTCAGCACTGACTCTGAAAGAGGCTTATGTGCAGAAACTGGTGAAGGTGTGCAACGACACCGACCGCTGGAGCCTCATCTCGCTTTCCAACAACACAGGCAAGAACGTCGAGCTCAAGTTTGTAGACTCTCTAAGACGGCAGTTTGAGTTCAGCGTGGACTCCTTCCAGATAGTCTTGGACTCTCTTCTTCTGTTCGACCGTTGTTCGGAGACGCCCATGTCGGAGTGTTTCCACCCTACAGTTTTGGGCGAGAGCATGTACGGGGACTTCGAGGAAGCTCTCGGCCATCTGTGCAACAAGGCCATCGCTACACGAAACCCTGAAGAAATTCGCGGCGGCGGCCTCTTAAAATACTGCCACCTTTTAGTTCGAGGATTTCGTCCCACTTCCGAATCAGAGATGAAATCGCTCCAGCGTTACATGTGCTCTCGGTTCTTCATTGACTTTCCAGACATCGGTGAGCAGCAGCGAAAACTGGAGGCGTACCTGCAGAATCACTTTGCCGGGATGGAGCACAAACGGTATGACTGTTTGGTCACGTTGTACCACGTGGTCAATGAGAGTACTGTATGCTTAATGGGACACGAGCGACGGCAGACTTTAAATCTTATCTCAATGCTGGCGCTAAGGGTGCTCGCCGAACAGAATGCCATCCCTACAGTTACCAACGTCACATGTTATTACCAGCCAGCACCATACGTGCGAGACATCAACTTCAGTAACTACTACATCGCTCACGTACAGCCGCTGGTCCACACGTGCAGTAGTTCCTATCCGACGTGGCTGCCCTGCAACTGACACTGTCGACATCAGTTCTCGTACATCCCCATGTGCTGGAGATGATATGCAAGCAATTGAATATATAAACGTTTTTTTCCATAATCAAAAAAAGGGACGTTCTGGAGGAGCTTTTTTTTATTAAACAATGTCAATAGAGCATTCTTGGGACAGCGTCAAAATTGGGAAGACTAATTCTCAACACTGGTTACCTTCTCATTCGGTAAATGTTTTGTATGACAATGTCACAGCCAAAAATTAGGAATGCTTCGATCAATCGGCCGAAGATTGGTATTGGCGGATAATAACATTTCATGACTCGATTGGTACTCGCTAATCTGGCTGATCTCATGAACCGATCGCAGGTGTCTGTTTAGGAGTTTACAAGCTGAGTAAGACGCATGTGCGCTCCTGTATATTATACATGGCCTACAGCAGCCACATGTTTATATATGGAGCCAGATCAGTCTCAAAAATAATACATTTACAAATAAAAACCATACATCCACAAAACAATTCACATTTACAAAATCCAATTTGTAAGTTCAAAACACTATTCAAAAATACACAAATCCATTTCATTAATAAAAAAAAAAACGATTAGAAAATTCACAAATCTAATTTGTAAATATAAAAAAAACTATTAAAAAAATTGCAAATTCAGTTCAGAAATTCAAAACACGATTCAAAAATAGACAAATCCAAAATCGAAAACTCAAAAAAAAAAAAGATTAAAATATACACAAATTAAATTTGTAAATATAACAAATGATTAAAAAATATTCAAATTCAATTTGTAAATTCAAAACACGATAAAAAAATACACAAACCTAATTCCTAAGTTCAAAACACAATTCATAAATATGCAAATTAAATTTGTAAGTTCAAAAAACGACTCATCAATATGCAAATCCAATTCGTAATTCAAAACATGATTCACAATGCACAAATCCAATTCATTTATGATTTTTACTTGTGTATTCAGGAATTGTGTTCACAGATGTGCTGTGCATGTATGAATTTTATTTTGTAAATGTATTATTTTTGAGACTGATCTGGCTCCATATTTATACAGTCTAAAGTTGCTTCTGGCCATGACATATTTACACCTACATGATTAGAAGAGACGTGTTTAAGATGTTATATGCAGCATCCTTAATTTATTTTCTTAGGTAAGGCGAGATCTTCTCTTAAGGTTCATACTTAGAGAGAAAATGTGCTTAATGCATTATAAAGCTTGAAGCATTAGAATTGGTATTCAGTATCGGCTGATCGCCATGATAAGGAATCGGTACTCTGTGTTGGCTGCAAAAATCTTGATCGGAGCATCCCTACCAAAAATATTAGTAATTTTAATTGTTATTTTTAAACATAAGCATGCAGTTTACATAGGTAAAGTATTGTTGAGGTGTTTACCCATTAATTAAAATACCCTATACATATTGAAAAAACTGAATTCTGGAATTTGTCTTCCGGGTTTTGATGTCTCGACTGTAGCACTATTGTTCTTGTGCTAAATGTGACGTATATTAGAATGACTGTTCACTGCTGTATGTCTGATTTGAGCCTATTCTTGCGTATTCTGTTCTGCAGAGTGAGTGAAGATCTTTTTCACATGTAGCAGGAAAAAAATACACTTTGTTTTTTTCTCTCAAAGTCATGATAGATTCAGTTAAACTGTTGCAGGTTATGTAAGTGAGGAGAGAATGCTGCTCTCTGTGTTGTGAAGCTATATATGTTTTTTTTCAGACTGTGGTTTCAATCAACCTGTTTTTTTTTTTTTTAAGGACCAAAGATATTTTATTTTCGTCGTTGAGAAAGGAATGTTTGCTGTTGTAATTCCAAGTGCCTAAAAACATTGTACAAAAAAAGTGAGACCTGTGCTTTCTAAAAAAAAAAAAAACGGTTTCTGTCTCCTTGTTAATTGTAAAACTCTATTTTCAGGGATGGAGGCATGTATTTTCATGTGATTAAAAAAAGCACAAAACCCATCTTTATGTCTTTTACCTCTTTTTTGTTTAAGTTGTATGCCACAAAATATACTGTATTAGCTACTATTTTAGCGTATATTTCTATATTTTGACCTAAAGTGTGTTTCTAAATCACTTATCATGAGACTAAGTGGTCAGTGGTGAAACTGCGAGTGTAGCTGTATTGTGGTCTGAATGTGCGCTGACTCTTAATCTGAGGAAATGGATCCATTGCAGTTCCAGGACATGAACCATAAGGATCCTTTCTAAAGCACAATGGCCTCTGTTTTCAAGTGACACTAAAGGTATCGCACAAAGGCTGTTTTGTTAACCCACCCATGCTGCCCCTGGAGATTGAATCCTATTTCCTTTCATAATGCCATATCCATGTCATTTATTTTTGTAAACATCAAGGAGCTGTGTTACTAGGAAGTGATGTTAAAATGTTTGCAACAGACTTGTAGACATGGTCAGTTTTATTGCTGTGAATTATAATATGCTACATTTACATCTCGTTTTAATAGACGTAACGGGTTAATAAATTGGCAGTTTAAAGAACGTAAGAGAAGGTCTAAACTGGCAACTTCAGTTTTAAACAGTTGGGGTGATGGGTGAATTCTCCTCTTGCCACTGTGTTCTTGATCCTTTTTGTGCCACTTTCTATTGAGAAATATCAGAAATTTTTTGCAGAAAATCATACATTTATTTAGCAAAGAAATTTTATTTTTATAATTTACTTTCACTAGGAGCTTATATCTATCTCTAATACAAAAAAACCCCACTAGAGATTGTTTTAACAGAATCCAATATAATTTTTAACAGTATAAATATGTAGTTTTCAGTAACAGACTAAAGCTTTTGTAAATGTTTTAATATGCTTAAAGTACATATTTATTTTTCCCAAACTTTTCTATAAACCTATACAGTGCTCAGCATATATAAGCACACCCCTCACAAATCATTCATTCATTCATTTTATTTTCGGCTTAGTCCCTTTATTAATTTGGGGTCGCCACAGCGGAATGAACCGCCGACTTATCCAGCATGTGTTTTACGCAGCGGATGCCCTTCCAGCCGCAACCCATCTCTCACAAATCTATCTTTTAAATTCATATTTTTAACAGGAAGCTATACAATATTATATTTGTGCATATACATTAGATTAGTCAGTACTGAAACCAAATCTGGAGCTTATCTAACAAAATAACTTACAATAACGGTCTAAAAACGAGTACACCCAAATTTGTATGTTATAGAAAAATATTAAATACAAATTTAAAGAAAGAGGAAAAATCAAGAGAAGCACTTTTTGCAATATTTAGCTTTAATTTAATTGTATTATCTTTCAATTTCTAAATATGTTTGGTGACTAAAATACTATTTTAATAAATATATCTGTTTAATAAATCTGTTTCGTTTAAATGCACCAAAATACACTGCCTATATTCACTGAAAAATGGATAAAAATATTCATTTTTAAAATGGGGTGTACCAATTTATGCTGAGCACTGTATATGGAAAAATGGGTCACACTTTAAAATAAGGTTCTATTAGTTAATGTCAGTTAAAAGTTAATGTATTGATTAACATGAACTAAGAATAAACACTATTTGTACAACATTTATAAATCATAGTTCAACATTTACTATTGTATTATTCAAATCTGAAATGCTTGTTAACGATCCACACAACTTTATTTCCATTTACTAACATTAAAAAAGATGAATACTAATCGATGTACTGCTCATTGTGAGTTCATCTTAGCAAATATATTAACTAACATAAACCTTTTTTTGCCATTTAAAAAAATAATAATCTGAAATAAACATTACAAGTTTCATATTTTTGTCATTTTGGATTCATGTAAAATTAAATGCCAAAAATACTTTTTGTAAAATGTTCTATTATAGTTAAAAAACTTTTTCAAAATATGTTTAGCCATCATGTTTAATTAAAAATATCATTAACCCAGACAGGGTTAATACTGGTAAAAATAAAAACAATAATATAATGTTTCAAATCATCGATTATCATCAGTTAAACATTTTTTATATAATTATATTTGTTATTAATATGGTTTATAAATTTCAGATTTTCATTAAAAAGGGGCAAACGCAGTAATATCATGTTATAAAAAAATAGTACTATTATTTTTTACCCGCGTTCAATAAATAATGAGAATCAAAAGCTGAATCAGAATTATTGTACTGTATATCTTCTTCCCCAATTTCTGTTTAACAGAAAAAAATATTTTTTCAACACATTTCTAAACATAATAGTGTTAATAACTGATTTCTAATAGCAGATTTAGTTTATCATTGCCATGATGACAGTACGTAATATTTTACAATACTAATTTAAGATACTATTGAGCTTAAAGTGCAATTTAAAGGCTTATTAAACTAATTAGGTTATCTAGACAAGTTAGGGTAATTAGGCAAATCATTGTAATGATGGTTTGTTCTGTAGACAATGGAAAAAATATAGCTTAAAGAGGCTAATAATATTGACTTTAAAATGTTTTTTTTTGTTTTTTTTTACTAAAAACTGCTTTCATTCTAGCCGAAATAAAAACAAATAAGAACTTTCTCTTGAAGAAAAAAACATTATAGGAAATACGGTAAAAATTATCACAGGAGGGCCAATAATTCTGACTTCGACTGTACATACAAACTGTCCCTTTAAGGGAGAAAGATATATTTTATTACAGTGTGCCAGAGAGAAACATAGGTCAAGTTTCCTCTTTTATTTTTGGCTCACACTATTGAGAAAGGCATCAGGGGAGCAACTACTGTCATGAATCTGAAGCAGAACTACAGGGAATAACACTCCACTTATTCCCTCACATTAGAAGAGAGGATATAAATAAACCTGCCTAGTTAAAAGACTAAGGAAGCTAAAAGAAAAACACAGCCGTTGGTAAAACCGTGTGCAACGTCTTGGTCCAGTGCAAACAGTGTCACGGATGAATCAAATTCTTGTCAGACTGGGGCTTGAAAAATTAGAATGAGCTATTGGTGTTTAATTTAAAGGGACAAGAGAAACACAGAGTCATGCACAAGTACATAAAGACATGCACGGACATGTTGGGACTTGTTTTGGACAAGAAGCAACAAGCTGTGACATTTGTTTAGCCTGTGATGTAATATAGAATATATTTGTTATCTACTGTTGTCTGTAATCTATAGTTTTATGTTTTGTCTTTTTTTCCTGACTCATGCATTGTACAATGATTTACAAACTAAAATGTCATTCCAGAACTCTTTTTAAGCATATTTCGAAACAGGAATCATTTGATGACATAATAAAAGTCTCAACAATTTTTAAAAACTTTTTACTTTATCAATATGCATCATTTTTCAGCAAGAAGTTTTTAACAATTTAAAGATATAAAAAATTGTGCTGTCACTTTTAAATATGTAAAGAAAATTATTTACATTTTTACATAAATATATGTTACATAGAATGACATTTGACTGTTATTTAAACTATATTTTGGAAGTTAACATTAAAACACTGAAAAAGACTGCATTCAGGTGACACAGTGGCTCAGTGGTTAGCACTGTCAGCTCACAACAAGAAGGTCACTGTTCGAGTCCCGGCTGGGTCAGTTGGCATTTCTGTGTGGAGTTTGCATGTTCTCCCCTTGTTTGCGTAGGTTTCCCCCAAAGTCCAAAGACAAGCAGTGTAGGTCAACTGATTAACTAAATTGGCCGTAGTGTATGTCTGTGAATGAGTGTGTATGGGTGTTTCCCAGTACTGGGTTGCAGCTGGAAGGGCATCCCCTGTGTAAAACAAATGCTAGATAAGTTGGTGGTTTATTCTGCTGTGGCAACCCCTGATGAATAAAGGGACTAAGCTGAAGGAAAAATAATGAATGAATGAGACTTTTGCATTCAGTTTACATATGCTCTATTTGCTTCAGACCGAAGATGAAGTTTGTAAATGATGACCAAATTTTCAGTTTTGAGCAATATCCCTTTAAATGAAATTTTTTTAAATGTCATAAACACCAGAATCATGTTCACAAATGCGCATAAATATGCAAAGCAGTAACTTGATATGGCTGCCTTCAGAAATGAGGGCAAAAGCTAATCACTGAGTGCTCATTTCATGGCACAAATAAACAATGTAGTCAAGTGTGATTCTATTCTGAACCACTCTTGCTACAGTATAACAGTGACCCCAAAAAGTGTTTGGACACCAGATGAAAATAAACTTAAAGCAAATACAGTATTTATGTATACAAACACTTGAAATGAATGCTTACTGTAAATGGATAGTTCAACCAAAAATGAATGTTCTGTCATTATTTACTCATCTTCCACTTGTTCCAAACCGGTTTGGGTTTCTTTCTTCTGTTGAACACAAAGGAGGACATACTGAATAATGATGAAAAAATACCCAGCCATCGACTACCATAGTATTATATGGTCATACAGAATATCAAGTTTTGTGTTCAACAGAAGAAAGACATTCATAAAAGTTTAGAACCAC
>CAIGQZ010033112.1:18869921-18887448 GCA_903798205.1 Danio tinwini
AAAGAACATGCAATTCTGACTTTTCTACTTCTGACTTTCATGAAAACTGTGAGATATAAAAAGAAAAAGCCTGAGATATAAAATGAAGGATAAAAGTTAGAATGATGAGATGTAAACTCACAATTGAAAAAAAGTCAGAGTTGTAAGATAAAAATCAGTTACCTTTTAATTCTTTTGTTCAGTGGAGGAAATAAGGTTCCACAATTGTCCAGATCTATGTAGTCTATAGTTTAAAATATTTTTAATAATCAACCAATTGTAACAGTGTTTTCATTTACCTCATCTGTCAATGTGATGTCTGTGAATTTAGCAGCTTCAGCTGATGGTTCAGCTAATCACTGTGATTAGCTTTCTTTACTGCTCTTTACTCACCTTTGTCATTTCCGTTGTGTGTTTTCATTGTTATTAAATGCAAATCCAGTGCCACAATGTTTCCTAGTAAAATTACAATATATATATATATATATATTTTTTTTCCCTTATTTTCTAAGTTCATTATTCATTCATTCATTTTCTTTTCGGCTTAGTCCCTTTATTAATCCGGGGTCGCCACAGCGGAATGAACCGCCAACTTATCCAACATATGTTTTACGCAGCGGATGCCCTTCCAGCTGCAACCCATCACTGGAAAACATCCATACACACTCATTCACATACACTACGGACAATTTAGCTTACCCAATTCACCTGTACCACATGTCTTTGGACTGTGGGGGAACCCAGAGCACCCAAAGGAAACCCACACGAACACGGGAACAACATGCAAACTCCACACAGAAACGCCAACTGACCCAGCCAAGACTCAAACCAGCGACCTTCTTGCTGTGAGGTGAACGTGCTACCCACTGCGCCACTGTGTAGCTATTTTCTAAGTTCAAGGTTAAGGCATTAGCTCTGGGGCAACTCAATGCAACAGCATCTTATCTGTTTACACCTTGTGAAAATGCCAAATTTGGGGAAGATGAATTCTATATTTATTCAGTGCCACCCCAAAGAGATATAAAGTCTGTTTAAATGTATAATGTGTTAGTTTAACGTGTATATAGTGAAATGTTCCATGTATGTTTGTAATGAGGCAACAAACACATGTGTTTGTGGTTGTGTTTAGTAAATAATACATTGTAATTAAAATTTTCAAATAAATGGTATTATTTTTAACTGTCTATTTATCAAAGAACATCAAAATAATGCATCACGGTTTCCACAAAAACCACTGATAATAAATGTTTCTTAAGCATTAAATTATTGATGATGTTGATAAACCATTTCTAAAGTCTGATGTAAATACTAGCTGAACTTTTTAACTTTACAGTAATAATTTAGATTTAAAATAGTTTTCTAATTGTAAAAGTGTGCAGCCTTGCTGAGCACAAAATAAAAATCATCTTGACACCAGTTGTTTAAGAGAACCTAGCAAATTCCACTTGGTTTATTATAAAATTCAGATATTTTGTTCAGCTTAAATGTCCCAAAGTGTCCTTTGACTCAACCGTATATTCCACACATTGAAAATGTTTTGGCCTAACAGTGTGCGCCTCATGTAAAAATGAAAAACCTAAATGGAAAATGAATATGATGTTTAATATTTTGGTGGGGCTGGGGAATATTTCTCCTCTGCCCATGCCAATAACATCCATTTGTGTGAGTCATACCTGTCTGTCTTGTTTGCCCTGGAACAATGACGCTCCTTGTCTTCATCCCTGATTCACTGAGGGCAGGTCAACCGGACAGCCATCACAAAAAGTGGCATATTCGCCATTTATATAACATTGTTTGTTACATTCATATACCTGACGGTGAAATTTGGAGAGAACACAAATTAGAGTGATAGTTTATCATTTACTCCCCATCAAGTGGTTTCAAACCTTTATGAGTTTATTAATGTTGAACAAAAAGAAGATATTTTGAAGTATGTTGGAAACCGGTAGCAACATTTTTCAAAATGCCTTCTTTTTTTTGTAAGAGTAGCAAATTAGGTATAGTTGCTTATTAGCAGGCTATTATTATATTATTAGCTGTTATTAGTACTTATAAAGTACATCTTTGATCATAATCTGTTTATATCCCTAATCAATACCTAAATTTGACTAGAACCTAATTATTAATAGGCAGCAAAAAAGAAGTTTGAGGTAAAAGTCATGGTAAATGGTTTGTTAATCGCGAGAATTTAACTTTAAAATAAATTAAGGAGATGTTGTTTTAGTTTTATAAAATAGTTTAATAATTATTTAAAATTTGTGTCTAGTTTATGCTATATACAATTTTCTGTTAATCATTTTTATAATGAACTTTTCTTGTGTCATTTTGTTGTGTTTGGGCCTTTTTTTATTGATTTACTTTACCATTTACTCCCCCTCAAGTGCTTACAAACCTTAATGAGTTTATTAATGTGGAACAAAAGAAGATATTTTGAAGAATGTTGGAAACCAGTAGCCATTGACAACATTCTTCAAAATATCTTCTCTTTCACACATTCAACAGCAGAAAGAAACCCAAACAGGTTTGGAACAAGTAAAGGGTGAGTAAATGATGACAGAACTTACATAAACCCTTTATTCGCCCGTCATGGATAATATTCTTGATCTTTTGCAGCCCTTTTGACAGTGATCTCATCTCAAATTTAGTCTGGTTTAGAGTTGAATTCAAATTAAAGTAATGGTTTTAATAACGTCTAACTAAAAGATCACTCAGTCTACCTTAATGAGCCATATAAATAATAATGTCTGCTCTGTTGAAAATTCTCTGTCTGAAATAGGAGATTTTGACAAAATCAATCTCCATTAATGAGGAATTCAAATTATAACCTGCTGAAAACATCCAAACAGTGTTTGCGGCTCACAATGTAGTACCTAATTCATTTTAAATAATCACACGTCTTTGACACCAAATCATCAAAACCATTTTCCCTCATGTGCAATTCAGCCCTATTAAAGGGACATTTCCCCCCAAAATAAAATATGTACTTAACTTGTACTTAGCTAGGCGATATTGCAAAAAACATTATCACGATATAATGTTTCATATCTTTTGATATTGAGAATTATTGAATATTTTTTAACAATACATTTAGTAACATAGGATTTATTTATTTAACCACCTTATTTTTAAATTTACCAACATTACTATGGCATTACTAACATTACTAAAGTTTTATTAGTCAAAAAAAATATTAAAACAAAATATCTGATCTCTTTATAATAAACATAAGTGTTAAATAGACTTAAACTTGATTAATAAAATGTTACAAAGTGTGTGCAAATGGTAAAGGTAGATCAACATCTGTAAGGTGTAAATAATAATGATAAAGTAAACCTCATACTCTGTAAACAAAACAAATTATGATAATCAAATCTGAGCTTTCAAGTAAAGCAGGGGTGTCCAAACTCGATCCTGGAGGGCCAGTGTCCTGCAGATTTTAGCTCCAACTTGCCTCAACACACCTGCAAGGATGTTTCTAGAAAGCCTAGTAAGAGCTTGACTAGCTAGCCCAGGTGTGTCTGATTGGGGTTGGAACTAAACTTTGCAGGACACCGGCCCTCCAGGACCGCGTTTGGACATGCCTGAAGTAAAGGAACCAGCCATTATTCAAGTACATACTGCAAGATTACAAATTGTGAAATTGAATGACTACATTACCCATGCAAAAAATATTTCAGATGGAGAGCCAATGGCTGGGAAGCACAAGAAAAAAGACCAAAAAGCCACTCTGGCAAAATCGTTTTTTATTTACAATCTTCTCACTGCTGGTATACGGCATTCATTTTCGCGCGTTGTGATTTCTGACCTTAAGTGGCAAGCGCGAGCACGTGCTTTGTGTATGTCTAATTAGTCTATTACTAAAATGTGTATATTCCATACAAAGTGTGAAGCTGATTGGTTAGTTTTTGCGCTCGGGCCATTCGTAAATATTCAGATGTATTTTAACTAGTTGTAGCTGTAAAATGCGCGTGCGTTACGTGCGCGCCGCTTGCACACCATATGCACGTGGCTCTCATTGTGCGCGTCGTGCACGTCGCTCTCATGTGCCCGTCGTGCACGTCGCGCGCGCGCCTACATTGTAAATGACAAACTGACTAAGCTTATTGGCATTGCTTCCAAAACGCGCGCTCAGCAGTCACATTTTAATAGCGCTTCATACCGAAACGTTTATTACTTTATAATCGATATTGACAATGGTGTTTGGTCAATAAATACCGTAATGTAATGTATCCACATGTTCTCACTATTTACTTTCCCTGATGTGGTTTCACATTTTAATGAGTCTCTTTTTTTCTGTTGGACACAAAAGAAGTTATTTTGAAGAATGGTAAAAACCTGTAACCATAGTACACTGTAAATGATCTAATGAAAAAAACTGAAGACAACAAACTTGATAAACAAGCTTGAAGTTAACTTAAGTTATTCAAAATAATGACAGACTATAGAAGAGAAGTTGAGCTTTTTGTCAAATGATGAAAACTTAAACTGAACGTGGGGAAGACTAAGAAGTTAATTATTGATTTTAGTAGAAACATTCATTCATTTTCCTTCAGCTTAGTCCCTTTATTCATCAGGGGTCGTCACTGCGGAATGAACCGCCAACTTATCCAGCATATGTTTTACACTGCGGATGTCCTTCCAGCTGCAACCCGGTACTGGGAAACCCCCATACACACTCATTCACACATATACAATACGGCCAATTTAGCTTATTTAATTCACCTATAGCGTATGTCTTTGGACTGTGGGGAAAACCGGAGCACCAGTAGGAAACCCGGGGAGAACATGCAAACTCCACACAGAAATGCCAACTGACCCAGCCGGAACTCTAACCAGCGACCTTCTTGCTGTGAGGCAACATCGCTACCCACTCTGCCACCGTGTCACTTTAGAAGAAACAATGAAGCAGTATTACCTGTGACAGACAGTAAACTAAATTGGAAAAAATGGTTGTATTAAAGAAGGCACAGTCAAGACTTTTCTTTTTAAGAAAGTTAAGTTCTGTTGGCATCAGTAGAAAGCTTCTGTTTGTTTTTTTATCAGTGAATTCTGGTCAGTGGGGAGGAGTATGACTGTGGATGATAGCAACAGGATCAAGAGGTGAATTACTTGTTTGCAAACACTTAGGATGGTTGCGCATCGAGGTTGCAGAAAAAAAACCAGGAGTGATTTACAGCGAGGGAATGACATCCGATGCAGTTCAGAGTTTGTTGTTAAATTAGAGATTTGTTATATTGATTACATATTATATATATTATTTACATTTCAGCATATTATAACAGCTTGTCACCCAGTGATAAGCACAGTTATTCTGTAAAATTAATGTTCATTTTCAAAGCGGCGTTCATCTGACAGGTCCATTTGCGATAGCACCCTCCCAATGGATATTGAATAAGACGAATGGCCAAGCATCCAGCCCCAAATATACAACTATCTCATTGAAACTCTAAGTGATTTTACAAGAGAGAAGTTAAAGGCCTACAAGTCTTTGGATGCCTACAATTTTGTTCTGTGTGGTCATGTGCAAGAAATAATGTTCCCTGATTACCAGATTCAAAACTATGTAGTGCTATAAACCGAGGTTTTGCCTAGCCAAAGACAAGGAAAGAAGACGGAACTGTACAAGACCTGGGTAATCATCAACTAGCAAAACAACTGCATTCTGACAGTGAACTGCACCTGTATGGCAGGGTATGTGAACTTACATTTTTACATTTCATTCTTAGCATTTAGTGTCCGCAGTTTAATTAACCATATTTATCTGTTTTTGCTGAAATCATTGCTGCAATCAAAAACAAGCAATGTGTATGATTCAGCATAGCGTGAACTTACCTGATATAAAATGAGAACTGCAGAGTCGAGCATTTTTAATTAGGTCCTCACTCTATTCAGCTCTTATGATGGCTGTTAGCCAAAGATGTCTGCGGTTGGCATTAAAAGCAGTGTGGTGTACAGTAAAATTGAAGTTTTCTATTTTTGGACTTTTAATTTTGGCATCCTACTGCACAACACGACATGTTTGCTATTGCAACCGGTCTCTTTTTGCAACCGCTATGTGCGGTTGAACCCGTGTGACGTTGGTTAATTACCCTATGAAAATTATAAGAAAAGCTGGTTCTATTATTGGTTTTAATCCCGATTCACTTGAGGTGACTGTAAAAAAGAGAACAAGGGCTAAATTAAAGATCATTTTGAAATATGAAGGACTTCCACTAAATAATACTTTTAAAACACCTAAGAGCTCATTCAGTGAGAGACTAAAGTAGGTGTTTATGTTTCTCTATGTCGAGTTTCTTCGCTGGTGTTTTGTTTTTTCTGAACACTTCCTTAATGTACAAGTGGCTCAAATTCGCTCATTTTGAGGCAGGAACCGATGGATGTGCAACAACTTTAATCATAAGGTAAACACAAAACAACAGTCTCCATCCGGAGCTCCTTCACGGACTTCACACTTGTAAACAGTCGCTGCATCGGGCGCGCAGCTCTCACCTCCGCCCACACTCGTCACAATACCAAGCCGACCAATCACAGAGCTTGCGCTACGCGTAAGTGTACGCGTACGTATTAGGTGTGCGTCAACGTCACCGACGGTTACGGCGAGGGGCTATGCGTCCACGCGTAGGCTGCGGCGTAGCATACACGTGCGCTTGACGCAGAAGTATAAATCTGCCTTAATGCCCTGGTGCTCTACAGAGAGATTTATACGGTCCTTTATCCCAACCGCTGTCAGGTTTTTTAACCTGTTACCCAGCACTCAATTTTGGGGAATTTACACCTACCTAAATTTAAATATTAACAGTTCCTGACTCCAGTAAGCTACAAACACAAACTGGGTATCATTGGAAAGAAGGCACTTTGAGCATTAGTGTGTTAAAAGGGGAAGTTACATGTTAAAAAATATAAAAAGTTATAAATTGTGAAGTCATGAGAAAAAAAATTTGGATTGTTTAATAATTGTTTTCCATATACAAACACAGGAAAACATTAATGTAATGTCCTAGAATATGAAAATATTACTTGAAAGCCAAGTGTCTCATGAGTTTATATTTCAAATTTGATGAAGGTAGCATGCAAAATGAGATTTCTGTAAAAAGTTTGCTGAGACTATATCGGTTTCCTTCTTTCCCTCACCGTCAGAGGCTCTTTCTCAAAAATGACCATCCTAAACTAAAACATTTACAGTTGCTGAATAATTTGGTCTACATTCACAGTTTATGTATCTTTGGAAAGAAGACACTCTGGGCTTTATTATCCATCATCTAGAGTCTATAATGCTCAAAATGAAAAAAAAATTGCACAGCACTAAACATTTTATTATTTTATAAACAAATATGTGAAATCCGTCCTGGAGCAACACAGAAAAGTAATAGGTCAAAAGCTACATATCCCCTGAGTATACGTGAAGTGGTGTAATTTATATATGTTTTTTTTTATTTACTGTGTTGTGGTGTGTAGTTGGTACAAATGGTCTGTAGTTTGGTGTATTGTTACTGTTTTGTTGTGGTATTTGTTGTTTAATTATTTATTGTATTGTGATGTTAATTGTGTCAGATGAATTTCCCATCGCAGGGATTAATAAAGTTCTCTACTACTACTACTAAGTTAATAAGGTTTCAACAATTTTTTTTTAGTTATACAAAGTTTAACTTAATTTTTTTGTCAGTTTAACTGATGTAAGTTGGGATAACTACAAAAGTTCATTTGTTTCAACTTAAAAAGTTAAGTTAGCAAGATTTGTTTACAGTAAGAAGGACAAATACTATGGAAGTCAACGGTTACAGGTTTCCAGCTTTCTTTAGAAAATCTTCCTTTGTGTTCAACAGAAAAAAAAAACTCATAGTTCTCATAATAAACTCACATAATTTAGAGTAAATGATGACTGTATTTTCTTTTTTAGGTGAACTATCACTTTAAGTATAAATGGAGGACTTTAACACAAAGTCTTTCTGTCAAACCCAACACCAATGTTATTAACCGAGGATCACTGAAATAAGTATCCAGAAAAGTGTTGTAGAAATGGCACAGTGAAACCATAAATTCAAGACAGGAATGCAGGACGTGTGTACTAAAGCCTCGGGGGGGGGAAGACAAAGTTATCAGATGTTTGGTGATTTGAATGAGGGCAGGGGAAATAATGGATAAATGAAAAGGGTGAGCCTCTTTTCACAGGAAGAAACCAAATAAGTCCTATATTTTTTAAAGGAATGCTATAAAGCTGTAACATGAAGATGCACAGTACACAAAAAAGTAGGTCACTTATTATAATGTGTTGAGTTTTTTTTTCCTGGTCTGAACTTACAAAGTATCTCATAATAGTCTATTAATATTGCTATTTCAGATGATACATTTGTTATGTTTTTCAGAGTAATTATAATACTTTTTTTTATTTTTAATGTGATAGTAGCATATTAAAGGGGTGACACAGTGGCTCAGTGGTTAGCACTGTTGCCTCACAGCAAAAAGGTCACTGGTTCGAGCCAGTTGGCATTTCTGTGTGGAGTTTGTATGGATGTTTCCCAGAGATGGGTTGCAGTTGGAAGGGCATTCGCTATGTAAAACATATGCTGGATAAGTTGGCGGTTCATTATGCTGTGGCGACCCCTGATGAATAAAGAGACTAAGCTGAAGGAAGATAAATAAATTAATGAGTAGCATATTAATTATAGTTGCTTATCAGCATCGTGTTATTATATTATTAGCTGATAATAATATCTAAATAGCTAAAACACATCTTTCACATGATCATAATGGGTCTACATTCCTAAACAAACTCAAAACCTGTAAATTTGACAACTACTTAATTATTAATTAATTATAAAAAAATGAGTTTGAGGCAAAAGTCATAGTGAATGGTTGGTTAATTGCGAGATTAAACTTTAAATTAAAGAGTGACAATTTGAGGATTTAAGAAGATATTGTTTTAGTTTTTAGTGAGTTTTATAATTATTTAAACATTGTGTAAAGTTTGTATATAAATTAATAATTCATTCATTCATTCATTTTCTTTTTGGCTTAGTCCCTTTATTAATCTGGGGTCACCACAGCGGAATGAACCACCAACTTATCCAGCATATGTTTTACATAGCGGATGCCCTTCCAACCGCAACCCATCTCTGCTCTGGGAAACATCCACACACACACACACATATACACTCATACACTTTGGACAATTTAGCCGACCCAATTCTGGAGCACCCGGAGGAAACCCACGCGAACGCAGGGAGAACATGCAAACTCCACACAGAAACACCAACTGACCCAGTCGATGCTCGAACCAGTGACCTTCTTGCTGTGAAGCGACAGCACTACCTACTGCTCCACTGCGTCGCCTTTATTCATTAATTTCTTTCATACATTTTCTTTTCATTTTCAATCTTTGAACTTTGGGGGAAACCAAACCACCAGGAAGATATTAAGTAGTTGTGGATAGTTTTGAAGGAGGTCTGGAGATCGGCATGTGCGTTCAGTAATGTGTGGTCTGAGAGTTAAGAGCAAAGGGTTGAGGGAGGAAGGCTATTGATAGGCTATTTACTCACTCCAATGGCTTTGGTCTGGCATGAGCTGCTGACTCGGGTCATAAAGCACAGGCGGTAAATCCTCTGCAAAACTGCTGGTTATCTCTGCAAACTCTCACAGTCAGCACAGCTCCAGACGTCTATCTGCTGAGACACTACTGTCAAATCACTAAAACAATGCCTGGAAGAAAGAAAGACACCGGCATTACGCTAGTAACATGCATGCAGCTAACACAATTTTCCATAATTTAGTTGATCTGAGAATCATGTAAATGTAAGGGAGACTGAGGCACAACATCCACACATTATCATTATTTTTTTGACTCTCTGAGTTTGTGTGAATCTACATGGGGTTTAGGGATGCAACCATTATAGATTTTGGTTGTACAATTATAGTCTGAGGAATAATCACGGTTTCACGATGATTATGCATTCATTAATTTCAAAACACTAGTTTAGAAAATCATATGAAAACTCTTTATATTTTAAAGTGTTTTTATTGCTGCTCAGTAATCAAATAATACAGCACAAAATAATAATAAAAAACAAACAATAGTCCATTTAAACTAAATAGTCCATTTTCTTAAAAATAAGTGAAATATTTTTTTTTTTGCATTTAAACATAAGTAATATTTTTACACAGAAAATAAATGACAGAATAATGAATCAACAAATACATAAAAACAAGAATAAATAAAAAACTTTATTTGTCTAATGTAAATCTATGCCGCATATAATCAAAGACTATAGAATACACAAGACGTGTCACAGTCTGCGAATGAAGCCCCGCCTTCTAGTGCAGGAGCTAATCAGCGATCACTATAGAATGACAACTCTCAGAGGAGGGGCTTGGACTAGACGTGAGTTTCTGCAGCTTTTGTATGATACGAACATTTAGAAATGAAACTAAATAGACAGTTGGGAATTAATTGTATTGGTTATTCGTAATATTAAATGTAATCGTATTTTTGGCAAGTCGTTTTAGAGAATTTGATGTTTGAGAGGCGTTTCAAAGATGGCCGCTGAGTGAAATGACTTGCCTTAAAGAGACTTTTACTATGTCCCAATTCGCATACTTATACTACACCCTAAAAAGTATGTACCCTTTCGTTAAGGAAAAATATATACTTTTGAGTGTGTAACAGAAGAGTATGCAAGCTTTGGGACATACTACTTCCTCGTTAACAGATCATTGTGTTGTTTATCCCCTGTTAATCATCCCTCATCATCCACATTTGTGTCATATTTTTTTTCTACCTTATTGGAGAAGCAGCAGCAGGTTAATCTGCCATTCACGAGTCTTTCATGCAGAGAAAACACCCCAGGTCTTTGGATAATTATGTACTCAGACGTTAATGTCCAAACACGTCTTTATATAAGGTCAGTATTATTGTTGTAGATGAAATACAGAAAACGCGATTTAAATATTTTCTCGTTGGCTATATATTAATTAACAGTCATACAAACATAATTAGCAAAGCCTCTCTATTAGAGGATTGGTCTCACACGTCCATCATGTTTGTAGTTTATTTAACTTTTCACCCGTGTTTGTAGTTCTTATTCACGTCCAATGCGCAATGTATTGTGGGCAGTATCAGTGATTAGAGTATGCTCTTTTCAACATACTACGATTTGGGACATACTAATTCTATTTTCAAATACTATTTACAACAGATAGTATGCGAATTGGGACGCAGCATTTGATATAAGCTACATCGTGCGTGTCGATACCAATATGCACGCGCAAGCCACGCCCCTCCATTGAAAATAACGAACATGAGTGCGGAAAACATGGGAAATGTGAAAGGCCCTTAGTTATTAGTAGGGTCAGGCGGAATCTGCTGCTTTTTTTGCCATTTCTGCATAGAATTTTGGTAAAAATTTGCGGATTTCTGCAGAATTATTTTGGGTGTATCATAACTAAAACCTTAATATGTGAAATAAAAAATTATATCTTTTTAACTTTTATTTAAATTTTAAATTGCAAATGCAATTAGATTCACTTTATTTGGTAAATAAAGCAAGTCTCTCATATAATATATCTACTAAAAAAACAGAAAATATTACTTTGCAAATTGTATTGTACATAAATCAGAGGAACATTTTCATATTAGTCAATAATATTACTGTAATTAATTTAAAAACTGAATGAATTTAGATTTACACACATTTACTCAAGTAAATAAACAGAATTAATGATGGGCTAAAAATCTGAGGAATTCTGCGGAAAAATCTGCGGAATTCTGACCGCGCAGATTCCGTGTGGGCCTAGTTATTAGCCTCTGCCATAGTTAAAATCAGCCTTTAATCCAGTGCTTGTGCGTGGTTTATAAGCTCAGAACTTCAAATTAGCGCACAGTTGGCATAACTTTAAGTTTCATTAGTGTTGTTCTGTGCAGAAACGCGGTGTTGAGAAGCTTTTACGATTAATTAACTGTGGCGAATTAAAGTGTAGTTAATAGTGAAATCGGTTAAGCGTTGCATCCCTATTGGGTTTCAGTACGGTGTATAATTTGTATAAAATATAAATCAATTTTACATTTTTAATATTACAGTCTATATTAGTTTCACTATCTGCAGTTACCTAAAAATTGTAAGTAATATGTGACAAGGTTGGGCACATTGTAACACGACCCTAAGGCATCTTGAAATATCACCTAATCTAATAATAATAAAAAACAAAACAAACTAAACATGAAACTTTTACTTCAGCCAAATTTATATTTGCTATGGTTTTGCAAATACACCTATTGTAAATAGTTTTAGGTTTGTCACAATTCTTCTTTATATTGGGTTGATATGGTAACTTGTAATTACCATTAGTTTTGTTTTGAATGTGTTAGTTTGCTCAACCCTGCATAGTTTCTCTTTGAAGGTCAGGTCTACAGGCAGTGCTGCTTCACAATTGGAGATTACCTCAAGAATGCACCTGCTGTAGGCCCAAAACGTTACCCAAATATGTGAATCTAGGTCATTTTTGTTGACACAAGCTACATTTTAGACATCATTGCCGTTTTAATATGTAAGACATAAAACTCTTGCACATTGCACAGAAGCAGTTTAGTTGACATTATTACAAATACATACCCTTTAGCTGTATTCCAAAACCAATATCAAAGCTAGTAATTTAAGGTCAAAAACATTGAAGCAAGTATGTGAATGCAGATGCAAGCACTTTGTCAACATACTGTCAGCATGTGACTATTTTGACATATTTGACGTCTCTTTAAAGCAAGCATTTTCCTTCAGTGTCATGCTTAAAATGCCTGTCAGGTAGTCATTTAGTCATGTATACAATCTCTCTGAATTCTGAAAACAATTGTTTTTCTAAAGCTGTAAACAAAGCTTACACTTATAAATTTCATATTTGAAATCAATTAAATGTTAGAGAAGCTGTCTTATGTATTTAGTTTATACTCGAGCGTTCAAATCTATCGTGGCTATGCGCATGTGCAGTTCTCACGCGTCTCAACTGAAACAACGACAGTGAGGCGTAACTTCAGTAATGTTAGCATACATTTTTCACAGCTTAATTCAGTTGTACCTCTTCATACAATATATCTAATGTCCTAAAACTGTTTTAGATGTGCTCTCTTGCATTGGTCTAGCATAAGCAAACCTCACTTACACAAGTAGGACAGTCGTACTGGCAAATGTTTTTGCATTTAGTTTAGATGTGTGTTATTACTCCCGGCTAGCATCATCGTGTTAACTTAAACTAGATACATAAACGGTTTCTCCCTTTTGGCAATGGTGAGAGAACAAAAATAACTTGTTGTTGGCTAATATACCGCGCTTTTTGAAGCAAAGCTGAAAGCACGCTTGCGTTATTTTGGACACGCCCTACTGATGGCTTCTGATGGCTATTTACCTATATTAATCTAATGTATATAATAAAAGATGACTGTGAATTAATACTATGATATATTATGAATAGACATAAATGGGACATTCTACCAGAAACGTTTATCTATCCTGACATAAAAACATAAATACAATAAATTAAAAGTATTTTATCCCAAAAAATTTCTAAATGGACTGATGGTTGTTTTCTGTGAGTTGTTCTGTAAGGAATATGTCATTCACTCTCAGATTTTTTTTTCTTTATTAAAAACTCTTTACAAATTTACAAGCCCTGTCATTGTCCTTGTCCTCAACCCAATGGAACCTACAGCTTCCTAAAACTTGAACCTAAACCTTCAGAAATAGCATGTTTAAGTTGCTATCATTCACATCAATTAATTAAAAACATTAAATTATAAATTCTACAAATAAATACTATAAATATAAAATAAAAATAAATGTACAATTGTCCCCATGTTTCTGTCAGTCCTGTCACATTTGCATTAAATTTAACATAAAATCTTAAATAGAATTTAAGGCTATGACTCGAAAGTGACATAATTTGACGTAGAAGAAGCTGACAGTGATCAAGGATGCATTCTATCATTGAATTTTATGATTTTATGCTTTTTTGTATGATTTTTTTGAGGACAACAAGCTTAAGTCAGAGTGAAAATGTAAGTTTCTGGTAGAATGTTCCAAATAATGCTAAATAACACCTTAACAATAATAGAGCAAGTCAAACCGCCCTGTTACCTTTGAACAAACTATTTATGTTTTTCATCGTCGCCTACACAAATGAATTTAAGATATTTCCTCACTAATATACTAAAAAAATATGTAAATGACATTTTTAGTTCAACATAATCATACGTATAAGTATAAAAATATACTTACAGTACGAGCGAGTATGGCATTTCTCAGACAGAGCATAACTAAATGGTTTAAGTTTGAGCTGAATTGCATCTGTCTGAGATTGCATCTTGTCTGCAGCTAGATGCTGTTCACAATAGTATTTATATCATGATACCTGTACGTGAATTAAACCTTGTACAGTTTCAAAGCTTGTTCATTTCAAAGTGGTAAATATAAAGTTGTAATAATTCTAATACTATGAGAATAGTAACACCATAATTAAATCAAAAAGAGCATAGAGAAACAACATCTTTGACTCACTTTTTGAACTTTTTTTTCCAGCTGATAAACAATGAAAACTTTAACAACCTATCAAAATGAAGCACTTAAGTCATGAATTCAAGGCAGCAGACAGAAAAAAACTTATCATAAGAAGAACTTTATTGTCCATTGGTGTGAAGGCTGCTAATGTGGTGTGAAGAGGCTTTCATTCATTCATTCATTCATTCATTTATTTTCTTTTTGGCTTAGTCCCTTTTTTAATGTGGGGTCGCCACAGTGGAATGAATCGCCAACTTATCCAGCATATGTTTTACGCAGCAGATGCCCTTCCAGTTGCAACCCATCACTGGGAAACATCCATTCACACCCATTCACACTCATACACTACGGACAATTTAGCTTACCTAATTCACCTGTACCACATGTCTTTGGACTTGTGGGGGAAACCGGAGCACCCGGAGGAACACCACACGAACACGGGGAGAACATGCAAGCTCCACACAGAAATGCCAACTGATCCAGCCGAGGCTCGAACCAGCAACCTTCTTGCTGTGAGGTGACAACGCTACACTGTGCCGCGTCGCCCAATGGGCTTTTACCTATTTAAAAAGTGTGGATGCTTAAATAAAAAATAAAAATTAACGTATCGCTTCCATGAGCTGAGAAGAGGGATCTAGATCCTGGCGTTATTATCCAATAAAGTGAAATGGCCATGACCTTGCAAGCACCTGGTGTAATGTGTCCTCCAGCCTTTGAGTCTTGGGTCCAGCGTACCAGTGGTGGTTTTGAACCATGTGAGCTCACAGCTGGCCAGAAGAGCAGATGTAGTCAGACTGCAGTAGGTGTTTTTAATTAAACTGTTTTGGTAGTCAGGATTGTCATAAAGTGACATCAGTATATGGGAACTGAAGGTTAACACATGCTACTGCTGGTCTAAATCATTAGACTGACCCGGTGGGCCGACAAATAAGCAGGCACCGTCTTTCTTTATGGGCTATGTGGTTTCTAAACAAGCTAGAAAGAAAGTTCTCCTTGTATCAGCCTTATTGCAGATCTGCGGGCTCATTTGTGGGTAGAAACATCAAAGGGAGCTTTAAAAATCTCAGCAGAAGTTTTTCACTGAGTTTGTTTAGCTCAGGAAAATATTCATTAAGGATGTCGCCCCTTGTCAATGGTCCCATATGTCAAGCTGCAAAGCTGGTGGCGCTGAGAGTGCAATGCGTTTATTCAAGGAGGAAATTGTGTGTGTGTGTGTGTGTGTGTGTGTGTGTGTGTGTGTGTGTGTGTGACAGGAATGTGATGTCACTGAGAATGATGGAGTGTGCGAGGAAATGCCAGTGGGGTGGACTGTGGATATGGAATCCTTATGTGAAGGAGCTCGTGGGCCTCTAAGCTCACTGTTGCTAGGAACTCAGAATAGCTCACCAGGGAGAGATCCGATCTGTTATTTCACTTCAGTCACGACCGTTATGATTGAGGCTGCTGCTGGACGTGGTAAATGGATCACTCCTGAGGAAAAAAAAAAAGTGATTTGGAGAGTGAGAGGGTTGGATAGAGAGAGCTAGGGTGAGAGAGATAGAGAGAGAAAAGGACGGAATGTCCACCCTTCGATGTTCCCTTCCCAGAGGGGAATTGGAGCTCTGCATTCCTCACATTGCAGTCCGCTGACAAACAATCCCAACTTTATCCCCAGCACGCGGGGCAGCTGAATGGCAGCAGTGTCTAGGCCGCAGGCCTCTGGACTTTTTTTGAAGGGGGGAGGGCTATGCCGGCCAGACCAAATCCTACTGCCCCACCGCACTTCCCTGCTCCCAAACCAAACACAGGCCTAGCTTTGGTGCTACTGTAGGCCTGACTGGACACTGTGCCGTGCTGGCAGAGGATGGGCCGCTAGGAGCCAAGGGTAAATGCTCACTTATTCTGCTTGCCTGGCCAGTCCATATTATTTGTAAGAACAAAACCATAGGGTGTTACACTCTTAAAAGTAGCCAGTTTAAATGATTACGATGACTCATTAATGGTTCTTATTTATTCATTTTCTTTTCAACTTAGTCACTTTATTAATCAGTGGTCGCCACAGCGGAATGAACCACTAACTTATCCAGCACATGTTTTACACAGCGGATGCCCTTCCAGCCACAACCCAACACTTGGAAACACCCATACACTCCTGCATTCACACTCATACACTACAGACAATTTAGTTTATTCAGTTCACATATACTGCATGTCTTTGGACTGTGGGGGAAATCGGAACCCCTCGAAGGAAACCCACGCGAACACAGAGATAACATGCAAATTCCACACAGAAATGCTAACCGACCCAGCCAGGGGTCGATCGTGCTACCAGCTGCGCCATTGTGCCACCAATTTATTGGTCTTTTAATATTTTTTTTCAGGTTGAAATTCATTTATACATTAATTTTCCTTTGGCTTAGTCCCTTTATTCATCAAAGAGTCGCCACAGTGGAATGAACCCCCAACTTTTTCAGCATATGTTTTACACAGCGGATGCCCTTCCAGCTACCGCATGTCTTTGGACTGTGGGGGAAACCGGAGCACCTGGAGGAAACCCACACGAACAGGGGGAAAACATGCAAATTCCATACAGAAATGCCAACTGACCCAGCCAGGGCTCGAACCAGCAACCTTCTTGCTGTGAGGCGACAATGCTAAGCACTGAGCCACCGTGTCACCCTCAGGATGAACTATTAGCTTGAAATATGGTTTAGTTCAAAAGTCATGTAAAATTGACCTGGCAACATTGTTTATTAGTTATTTGATTTTTATAAAAAAACAACTGAGCAAGGCTTGTCGTTTAGATCCAGCGATGTGCATTGCTGTTCTTGGTTACTACTGTCCTGCATTTTGTAGCTCCTACTTTAAACACATCTGAAGGTCAAAATTATTAACCCCTTTAAGCTATATATTTTTTCAATAGTCTACAGAACAAACCATCAACTTTAAATGTCACTTTAAGCTGTATAGAAGTATTTTGAAAAATATCTAGTAAAATAATATTTACTGTCATCATTGCAAAGATAAAATAGATC
>CAIGQZ010033112.1:18887548-18898723 GCA_903798205.1 Danio tinwini
TGTGTGTGTGTGTGTGTGTGTTGAAATTGAATGTTGAAAAAGACAAAATGAGATTAAATCAGGTGTATTAAAGCAGGGTTGAATTTGATGTCTTGGAAAACGCAGCATCAGTGTTTCACATGATGAAATTAATGACTCGTTGTTCAGTAAGTGACCCACATAGCTAAAAATGGCTCTAAATAATTTACAAATGTTAGTGGAAATAGCAAGTTCTTAAGAGAGTTTTTCATTTGAGATTTTTGCTGGTTAAGCTCTATATTTGATTCGGTAAAAAGTAACCCATAAATGTCCATTGAAAACCTTAGCTTGGAAATGTGTTTTTTTACTGGTTGTGCCCTATATTATTCTTTCACCCAAAATAAAAACTCATTCTTTTGAGAATCAAACTGTGCATTGTCAGCTGATTAAGTTTTTCATAGTTCCTAAAACTATTGGCAGAAGTACCCAACACTTTGGCATGTTTGCACAATTGGCACTGGGAACTTTAATAGTATGACAGCATTTGGGGGAACCTAAATTATCTTCTAATTAGAACTGCTGTAGGTGTACATAGCTTTGGCAATTTCATGCCAAACAAAACACCAGCAAAACAATGTAATAAACTTACATGTTCAGAAAGCTGATGTTTACGCCATTTACCAGTCACCTTTGTCTGGGGCATTGTGTTCTTTTCCATACCTTGTTGATACATTTATAAATTGTTATATGTGATTTAGTCCTCCTTTCTGCCCTTTCAATTGCATACCAAACTGGTCGTCAGGAAAGCCCCTATTTGTACCAACTTTCCTGCTAAATGCTTTCACAGTGTTTTTATATAATACCCCTAATTGGTGAAAAATACACAAGTGAATCGCTAATGGTACCAAACAGTATGAAAATTCCTTTTATTACTTTTCATTTTTACATTAAGAACTGGCAAATAACTTTAAATATCGCAGGATAAATATGTCTGTTTTAAATTCAGGAATCCAGAAAGCATTTTTTTTTCGGTATTTACTGATTTGCATGAATACACATTTTGTGTGAATGAGTCGCTGTTGTATCTGGCTTCATGCTATTCAAGCAAGCAGGCTACATAACCAGTCTTGGGTGACTTGGCAGGACCCTTCTCAAAATGTAGAAACAACAAAGTCATTTGCTGTCCAACCCAACATCCTGTGAGACACAGCCTAAAAAATGAGACACATTCATCCCAGACGTCTAAGATAGACACCTTTTAAATGAGCTTACTGTCAAGACAGGTGCTGAAAGCTGATTTGAAAACAGTTTTAGTGTTTCTACCTCTCTCTCTGAGACTATTACTGTGTATAAAAGTATGTATGTATGGTTGGATAAAAGAAATTGAAAGCACCAAGTTTGGCAAAACAAAGAGCTGCCTGATCCCAACAGACATAGTGTACTCTAATGCTGATGACGCTTTGAGGAAACAGTGAGCCGTCTGAGACTCTCCATATTTACAGTATGAAAAACTCACTCTTTCCACCCCCTTGCTTCTCAAGGCCAGATGAAAGCTGCGGGTTGTTCTGCCCAGGGCCAGATGTTCTCAGGTGGGGCAATTGGCTAAAGAGATGCTCCGTTGGTTGTCGTCTCGCCCCACACGTGGTTCTCATGTGAAGTCTGCAGGAGGAATTAGCCTAGGATGTTATCGCAAGCTGGAGATTGAGCCAAGTGCGGTGGCCTGTGGTGTGCTGAGGGGGATGCAAGGCTGTCTGTTGGGCTATGATCTCAGACATCCTCTGTTCCCAGCACGGGGAGCGGAGATCATGGGCAAGGTCACAGAGCATCCCACTGTCTGTGCAACAGTGTCCCATTGTCTCTAGTTTCTTTTGCTGTCTTCGAGTGGAAGACTTTATAAAACTTCTGGAGGGGAATGTTTTTGCCCTCCCTGAGAAACAAAATAAACACGACCTCGGCAACGCACTCAGAAGCTCGCCTTCTATAAATAACAGAACTGTAAGACCACATTAAATTGTTTCAAAGCACACATAATTCAACAACATCCTCCCATTTCACAGTAAAACCATTTTACGGGAACGCTGGAACTTGGAGGCTTACGTGCTAAGCTTTGAGTAAAAATAAATGTCATTTAGAAGGAATCAGAAATAGAAAATTGTTCATTGTTTTACTCGTGAACACATTTTCTTTTTTTGCGTTGTGCTTGTTTGTATTCCATTTTATGCTTTGTTTGGAGAATAGGATGGTTCATATTGCTCATTTTGTCTGTAGTTCTGTGGCTGACTAATTAGCTGTGCACATTTGCTTTTTCATTGTTTTTCTTTTGTATATGTTATAACAGTAAACAGTATGTTTACTTTCTCTAATGAAAGAAAATGTACACTGATGAGCCAAAATAATATCTTCAAACAACCCAGCAGACACACAACATCATATAAGACATTAATATTAGGTTATATTTATGTCACCAGCATCTAAGGACAATGTTATTTTATTGTCCAATGAAAATGTGAAATGACGTTGATATTTGGTTGATTTTAGGTTGTGTTGGAAAGTGACCAAAATCCAAAGTTGAGCCAACATCTTAAACAAACATCAAATACTGACATTCAAATATGTATTCATCGGGTAAGGCAACCAAAATTAACGTCGGATAGACATAATATTGGTAACGTCGAGACAATGTCAAGTTGTAACATTATTAGATGTTGATATTTTGTTGTTTTTAGGTTGTGTTGGAAAGTAACCAAATGCAATGTCTGTCCGACTTTGGACATTGATGTTGGCCTGACATTCGGTTCTGACATCAACTTGTTTTTCATTTCCAAACAAAACGCAACATGCCACGATATTGGGGACGTCAATCTGACGTCTTGTTGACATCCTGTGGCTGCTGGAATGGCCACATATCGATGTAACAAACATTCCACTCTTGTAATTAATATCTTGGATACATGAGAAATGGGTTAGAATGGAGATCTGAACACTTCGATAAGACTGGGTCAAGGTGATTGGGTCAGGATATCTCTGACAGAGCAAGGCTTGTAGGACTGCTCCCAGTCAGCAATGGTTCAAGGAGAATCCAGGTGTTATTACTTGGACAAACCAAGCAGACATTTGGCCATTGGGCAATGGCAGGCTTTCGGTCATCATCAGTCTGGCTAGTTGGTTTGGTGTGTTCCACATGTCATCTCTTGTTGGGTTAACATCAGATTGACTTGGCCTGATTATCATGTAGAATCGCTGTTGGCTGGAGAAAGCGTTCTACTTGGGACACAAAGAAGCCAGCTGTACACTATTTCTCAAATGTTTTCAAACAATATGGATAATTGGATTATCAGACATATAGGCCCAATCCCAATTCTATTTTTGTAGCCCTACCCCTTCCCCTTCCCCTTGGCCCTTAAAACCGAGGGTGAAGGGGAAGGGCTTCAAAATGTACCCATAAGAATTGGGACAGCACTACAACATCTGCACACATCATATGTCATCATGATCTCTTGCTTCGTATGAGATCAGACAATCGCGACTGCTGTAGTTATTCCAGTTGCGTTATTTTGTGGTATTTATCTTCAGGAAATCACTAAAGTCATATATTATGTTATCATAACGATCTAATGTGGTAATAAAATCATAACTGTACTGTGCATTTACACTGTGACCATATTCATCTATGTAAACACATCAAAAACAACATTAACATTATAACAGACACTGTAAAAAGCTCATTCCCAGCCACTAGACTTTTCAGACAGGGTATTCGAGTGTCATTGTGTGTCAGAATGTTGTGGGACTGCTGTACAGGAGTTATTATTAGGGATTACAGACAGCAAAATTTTGCAGTTTTTATTTTAACGTTTAAAAAAAAGCATGACGGTAAAAAACGAACGCGGTTATGAATATATTAAAAAATATGCTTGTTTGCTGTAAAAATTCGTAATAATGACAAAAATACTAATTTGTGAATCTCTTTACTTCCGGGTGCAGCTGTGGCTGGTGTATTCTTGGAAATTCTCTTACCCCTATGTTTCGAGTGTGGTCCTGAAAAATCTTTGTTCGAAAGGCTATCCACCCCTTGCCCTTAGCCCTACGGCTTTAAGCTAAAGAGAATTGGGGTAAGGGGTAAGGCTAAGGGGTAGAATTGGGATTGGGCCATACTGTGTGCATTTCATCTTTGATTTGTGCCAGCCCTTAGGTACCCAATGAGCTTTGATTATTTGAGAAAGGTTTCTTGGTTCTATTTTCATTACTATCACATGGAGATCTGTTTATGTATTCAGGATACATGAGAAATGGTTTAGAATGGAGATCTGAACACTTCAATAAGACTAGGTCAAGGTGACTGAGTCAGGATATCTCTGACAGAGCAAGGCTTGCAGGATTGCTCTTAGGCCCGGTTACACTAGTTTGTTTTAGTTTTAAAACTGCGTTTTAGAATGAAAACGCTCCGCGTTCACACTAGCGTTTCACCCAGCTTTTCTGAACAGCTCTCCGTCTACATTAAAACGGTGAAAACGGACATCACGTGACCATACACACACTCTCTGGCATGCACTGCAGCGTGCTTTGAGCACATACCCATATGAGAGTTGTGCACATCGGATTGTTTATCACGGATCTCCCGCTGGATTTAATCTTTCTTATATTTGTTAAACGTGATATTTAATTCATCTTGTTGTCTATATCTAACTACATATTCCCCGACTTTAGTCTTTTGAATCTATTACTTGTTCTCAGGTAATGTGTTTTGGCTGAGAGCAAATATAAGTTAGGTTAATATCTCGATTAATGTAACCACGTATACTGATTCTGCACATCTGACTGATTGCTTGCCTTTATTTTCTCTATTGTATAAACTTATTGTGCATTATACTTTTATAATGGCCATTATTAATTATTAAAACTGATATTCTATAAAAGATAGGGCATGTTTTGTATTATCAATGAAAATAAAAGGAGGCAGTAAGGCTCTGTTTTGTAATAAATATGCATGAAGATAATGGTCATATGCAGCTACACGATGCCTCAACATTTTTGATGTCTGTTAAGTTGCTAATATCAAAATCCCTTACATCATGTTTTCATTTTATTGTTAAGATAGTGAAACAGCATAGCCAGGGTGATGTGAATGACTTTATGAAGTACACACTCGGGAGTTTGTTTTCCATATCAAACTTGCGAAGTCTGAACTTACAAGGAGAGGATGTAAGACTGAACCGTGTGTAGACTTCTTAATATTGAGGATATTGAGGTTTTCCCCCATCTACACTGAAACGGAGCAGCAGCGTTTTAGAATGAAAATGGCCTCTTCAGCATTTTTAAAACGCTCTGTTTACGGGGCTCGAAAATTCCGGCATAGTGTGGACGGATAGCGTAACCGTAGCAAAACTTTTGTGTTTTAAAACTAAAACTAAAACGTATTTGTGTAAACTGGGCCTTGGTCAGCAATGGTTCAAGGGGAGTCCAGGTGTCCAGGCTTGGACAAACTAAGCAGACAGGTGGCCATTGGGCAGCGACAGGCCTTTGGTCATCACCAGTCTGGCTAGTTGGTTTGGTGTGTTGTTCCACATGTCATCTCTCATTGGGTTAACATCAGATTGAGTTGGCCCAATTGTGCATATAGAATTGCCATTGGCCGTCAATTGAAGACAGCACTCTGCTTGGTTATTCAGCAAGTAAACAGAGTGCAAAAACTGAAATGGAAGTGATGTGACCAAGTAAACATGACAAGTCAAGAAGGAACACAAAAAAGCCGGCTGCAATTTTAATACAAGTTTTACAAAAGTTTGTGAAGAGAGTGTGACATTTTGGGCAGAGTTCTGCTGGAAACCATCAACCATGAACCAAGTACACCCCTTTATGACAGTGCTGTTCTTTAGTGGATGTGGTCTCTTTTCAGAAGGATAATGATCCTTGCCACATTGCCCACATTGTTCAGACATGGTTGAACAATAAAGAGTTCAAGGTGTTGCTCTGGTCTCCACGGTCCCCAGATCTCAATCAAGTGGAGATTGTCAGGGATGTGTTCAACCAACAAGTTCAGTACATAACAGCTCAACCTGACAACCTACAGGAGTTAAAAGATCTGCTGCTAACATCTTGGTGCCAGATACCATGTCAGAGTTCATGTCTTGGTGCAAGAGTTCATGTCTTGGTGGATCAGCGCTTTTTTGCCAGAATATGGAAAAGAACATATATTATAAATATTGACAAATTCTGTGGCCTTCAGACCAAATTAGAAAATTTCTTGACATAGGTTTTGTTTTGACCTCAATCGTTTGGTTATAGAAGTGCAGTGAACTGTCTGCTCATCCATGATATGCTCACAGCTTGAGTAAAATCAGTCTGTTTTTGGTGCATTTGTATAGCCGGGTGACTGTGAGGACATTCACAGGAAACTAATTATAGTAAGACATCACTCATCAGAGGCAAAGCCCCAGTAAGTGGGGTGTGATTTGGATTTGGCTTCAGAGGAACACTGTGGAGATCCCATTTCCTTGATTCTTAGAAGTTGCTGCTGGGAAGTAGTGCTCTTAGTCCTTGATCAAGGTTGAAAAAATATACAGGCACCCTAATGGCATCAGTCTCTTTCCTGAAGTTCCACTGGTTTTGATGAAAGTTTCCTTTGTGACTTTGTGGGTTGATTTACACAAGAAGCCAAAATCAAGCACTCCAGCAAGCTGGTATATTTATTTATTTATTTATTTATTTATTCCTGGACGTTTAGTGTCTATACATCAATGTTTCAGAATTCCCAGTGTTTATTATGGTGTTTATTAAAGATTTCATTTAAGTTTTTTAGTTTCAAACGAATGTGTACACGCATGTAGTACTATAATGATTTTGATTTGTTTTCTGGTCATTGTTCACTGCTGCGTATTCAAAACACTGCAGAAATGTTGCAGATATATATAGAACAGATAAGCCCATATATTTTAAATATAAATTAAAACCATTAACACGTTTTTTGTTTTCCTAAGCTTAGGAAATTTAACAGATTTTTCTTCCCAATCCACAGAAGCATTCAAAATGGCATAAATGTTATTGGAGTGCACTAAGAAGGGGGCACATTAGTCATTCTGAAGATTGTTAAAACTGATCTGTATTAAAATTAAGTTTGAGAGCAAATTAGTGAGCAAATGTGAGCAAGACATCTTTAACAGCTCTCATAAACGCAATATACACAGTAATTAATACAAGTAATATTGTGTTAACATGTATTTTGCAAGTTAACGTGTGTTATCTGTCAAGCTGTGGCAAACATTTTGACATAAGTGGCTCAATGAGTAAAGGCTGATTCTTGTAAATTGAAATAACAAGCAAAATAGTCTCACAACAGTGAGGAATAGACTCTTAAATAGTAGTGATATGTTCAATAGTGATAATCATATACAGTTTGGGCTCATAAAAATGCATGTTCTTCTTAAATTACACTGTATTTTCATTAATCATTTAAATGTAAAGTAACATCAATATACAGTATATTATGTGTATTTGTTCAAAGTTTTCATATATTTGCAAGGTATATTTATTGCAAGGACAAAGATGCATTATAATATGATGGACACTGTCAGTCTACAGTATATCTTTTAAAGAATTCTGTCTTGAACTGACTTCTATTAATGAGAAATTCTGTATGTTCCCTTTCGTGTAGGCCCTACATTTAATTCAGCATATTTGTGATGCATAAGGCATATTGACAAGTAGCATTTTGAGATTACAAAGCATAGCTGTACTGTATAACATTCAGCTGAATTTCTGTGATGAAAGTAGGCTACTGTACAACTCAACATGAATGTTCCACATTCTACACTTAAATTTATGATTTAATGATAAACAATTCTTAATTTCTTGATTTAATTTCACCAATAACATACAATTTCCAATATTAGTCAATTAAATGTAATGCTATTTATCCAACATTCTGACATTTTTGCAAAGGATATTTCTAGATAAGTAAATTGTACAGTACATGCACTTTCAGAAGTGTATTTTTTGACTCTATAGTGCATGCTCTACAGCTACCTTTCTATTTTACAGCAACAATCAAGTACAGTGTAGTTTAATCAGATTGCTTATGGATTAATTTCATTCATGTTGTTAAATGATATTTTTGAACAATAATGATTATTTTATGCTTTTAAAAATATATCTTATGTAATACTGTAGTTTGCTTAATTTCAATTCATGACCATCAGTTTTTGAGTGTTTTTGCATGGTTTTGTTGCATGGATTGTTTTCCCCCGCTTTAGTTGTTTTGTAGAAGTCTCTTTGCTTTTATTTATATTTTGTTTGGCCGATATTTTGTTTGGATAAAACATGAGCCAAATTCCCAGGGCCACTATTGAGGAATATTTCCATCATGAGGTGTTTAATGTCAACTTTTGTGCAATCTATCTCGAATATTAGGACTGATATCACACATGTGAACCCTGTGAACCTTGTTTTTGAGGTTTCAATGTTGGAATGCCAAATTTTACGAAAAATATGAACAAACCCAAGCAGTTGGATTAGTTCACGTTTGACCTAACCTAACCCAGCATTTTGTAGAGTGTGCTGTTCTGAATCGTATGGTTATTTAAAGAGAATGATGCTAGATATCTGCTAGTAGCATCTATAGTCTAGTATATATGACAAACGACTTTCTGTTATTGTTTAGTCATCTTAAAGGGATAGTGTCAACCATGCAGTGCTGTTTGAGTCTAGATTTACAGGAATAATTTTGTAAATAATGTTTAAGTTTCTTGTTTCTTTTCACAAGTCTTCAATGCATCATCCTGACCTAAAATGTATTTTCAAATCTATAATTTAAGGCAAGGCAAGGCAAGTTTATTTATATAGTACATTTCATACACAGTGGCAATTCAAAGTGCTTTACATAAACAAGAAAAAAAAAAGCATAAGAAAAAAAAAACAAATAATAAGAATGATTAAAAACAGATGTGTTAAAACAGGTTATAAAGAAACAATAGTGCGATCTGTTGGATGTAGCACAGTACTCATTCAGAAATAGCACAGCTAAACAGCTAAACATTTATTTAATTTTTATAACCTGTATATGTTTGTTTATTACTATCAAAGTCCTAGTGGCCATTGAATTGCTTTGTAAGAATTATCAAGGACCTTGGTTTCAACTAAAAATCTCATAATGTTCTATTGGAGTTTCATTCTTACGCTTCATTTGAACCAAAATTACTTGTTGACTAGTTACATAACGCATGTTGTTTGCTAGTCTAACATTCATTATGTACATTATATTTAGCCTGAAATGAAACAATATATCTACCCATGACTGGTTAAAAGATGCTCAATGTTTCCTACTCAGTCACTGCTGTGTCAGCCTGCATCATCCACACTAGCTTTACTGTGACATCATGTCCACCCACTATTCCCTGGCTGGCTTGAACTTCCTATGTCTATGCTCAGATCCTGTGCAAAACACACAAAAGCTCTATGTGTGGAGGAAACCAGAGAAAGCCATGGAGGATTGGTGACTGACATGTGTAGGTGGCTGAGGTAGATATTTTAGGATAACTTTGAAGAAAATAGTTCCTCTCTTTGAAACCATATCATGCACGCTGTTGCTTCCTGTCATGTCACATAAACGCTTGAAGTGTATAGTTAACAATTAAAAATAGGGTCATCTTCATTTCATACTTCTGCCAAAGGTTTAATAAAGCGGTTATCATGCATTATTAGAGCCAGAATTATTTTCTTCAAAAACAATTTCCTGTGAAACCAAAAGTGAAATGGTCCCTCAGAGAGAAAGGTCGATCACAAGGGTGGTCATCTCGAGACCTTTCCTGCCTGTGATGAGAAAAACAGGTTTTCTTTATTAAAAAAAAAGTCTCAGCTTTCAGTGGGGGGCTACCGCTGGAACAAAAGCTCTGTTGTTTACTGGTCCTCTCTGGTGGTCTGCTCTTAAGCAAAAATACGTGTTGGTGAGCAATAGAAGTCAATTATAAATTATGAAACAAATTAAGTAAAACATGATGGGTTATGCGATAACAGACTCCCACCTACAGCGTTTAAATACCTGTGAGACTTTCAAGGAAAGTGTCCACACTCTGAGCTCTATTACCTTCAGCTCAAGTCTCACTTTAGGGTATGGCCATGATTTATGTGGCGATATTAAATCTCTCACTAAACCAGACAGCTGAGAAGTGGTAGCAGAACCATATAATGAAAAATATGATACTTTGGACCAACTTAAACAATTACTGTAATTTGTTACAGCTTAAATTAAAAATTTTTCTCAGGGTATAAATTTGACTTGGTTTTAACTAAACGAAAAGTAATTTAATATTATTCAAAAGATTTATTCTCCCGAAGGAAATAAAATGCATTTACTCAAAGGTAAAATATTGTAATTGAATCGAACGCTTAAAATTTTTCCCAGGGGGTTCATTTTTTGCTTTAAAACAAATTGAATAAAACAGGTTAAAACCCAAAACCACAATTTATAACTTAATCCAATATACAAATGTATTTTGAATGAAAGATGCCTCACAGCAAGAATGTCGCTTGTTCGAGCCTCAACTGGGTTAGTTGGCGTTTCTGTGTGGAGTTTGCATGTTCTCCCCATGTTCGTGTGGGTTTCCTCCAGGTGCTCCAGTTTCCCCCACAATCCAAAGACATGTGCTATAGCTGAATTGGATAAACTAAACTGGCCGTAGTGTATGAGTGTAAGAATGAGTGTGTATGGGTGTTTCCCAGTACTGGGATGCAGCTGGAAGGGTATCCGCTGTGTGAAACATATGCTGGATAAGTTGGCGGTTCATTCCACTGTGGCGACCCCTGATGAATATACTTTATATTACATTTTATTTGATGTGTTATATGTTGTAAAAAAAAAAGCTGGATCTCTCAAGAACAGTTTATGATTATTATTTCATTATTTATTGTTATTTTATTTTATTATTTTTTATTTATGTTTATTTTATTATTATCATTATTATATGTGTTTAACACAAATGTCTGTGTAATTGTTTAGTTTTAGCTGTTGTAAAGGATTTCTTGTCTGTCCATCCATCCATCCATCCATCCATCCATCCATCCATCCATCCATCCATCCATCCATCCATCCATCTATCCATCCATCAATCCATCCATCCATAGTGTATCGGCTGCATGATATTGTAAAACTTTGATATTGCAATATTTTGTATTACTGCAATATATAAATAAATAAATAAATAAATAAATAAATAAATAAATAAA
>CAIGQZ010033112.1:18898823-18918592 GCA_903798205.1 Danio tinwini
ATATATATATATATATATATATATATATATAGCAATATACAGTATATACAATTTCACCAGATAACTTGAATAGCTCTAGTTGGAAATATTTTTTTCATTTTATATTGATTCTGTAGGATGATTCTGTAGGCGAGTGAATTATGTATTATAATTCACAAATTACAAGATTAGATAAATACAATAAAGCATATATAAAAGTGAATTAAGCAGCGCTTTATCGTTTTCAAGGTAGCTAAATCATATCCAGGTACAGAAATTGACAAATCAAATATAAGATAACACTGCAAAGACTTTACTAAAGACTTTACTATTATTAAAGTAATTCAATTATTATTATATATTTTTTTATTAAACTTACAAATGGTAGCATTTCTTGTTCCTGAATGGTTTAAACACTCTTAGGATTTATAATATGTGTATTTTGAACTGTGGCTATATAATCCTGATACAATATACAGTATATAATCCTAAACCATATAATCCCAATTTAACATTGAAGATCCTGGGATCTGATTATTGTGGATGCTCACATTGTGATATTGATGCAAAAATTGTATATTGTGCAGCCCTATAGTGTACACACTAGTAAGAATTTTTGAGTGATTCTAGCAATTGTTATATAACCAGTTATTCAGCGTTTTGTAAAAAAATATTGTCATTATTACAGTTTTTCTCAGTGGCTTTGGTGCATTTCTCACAACAGTATTTACATTTGCACAACAGTTAATGCATTTCTCAAAACAATTACAAACTGTAAACCTAGTGTATAACCTGCAAAAGCACGTCACTTACTTAAAATGAATAGCTCATTCCTCAAAAGCAAGTATTCATGTCAATGAAAGTGTCAGTGTCATCAAGATGAAAAGTCCTGACACCATTGTTTATGAATAAGATAGTCAAAAGGCTTTGTCATGTTTTCATTATGACACTTTATGACTGTAAACTTTTTCCAATGCAAAAGAGTCAGATTTTGGTGATACTTCCTGAAAATACTCAAGACAGCACTATATACTATTTGCACAGCCATTTGAAAACTACAGTGAAGTTAGACAACACTCATTTAGTGAGGTATCTGAGTACAAGACACTGAATATGTATTTTGTTTACTGCATTTGCTCTTTGCAATTCTAATTTATTCACATCATTGTGCAAAAGAATAAATACACCCTTATTTACAACAAACAAACTTCCTTTGGGTAGAGCTGTGCACAACTGTAAACAATAGTGCTGTACATATTGGAAGTGAACCTACAACACACACAGGTCTGTAAATCATTTATCAAAATGTTCAATTTAGAAGATATTTTCAGGAAAAAAATATTACATTTTTTTAAATAAAATTAGCTTGACAGATTTTGACAACTAGTTCAACATTTTTGTATGTAATGATGACTCAAGTAATGAAATGAGGACTATTAGTTTTATATGGATTGACTATTCAGCATTCACAAGTTTAGTTAATTTTGACTGACATGGCATAAACAAATGATAATGTTATAAACAGCAGAGAGTTGTATGAAAGCAATTAATGCATGTCCAAAAGCATTTGCAATTTGTTGGAAGGAATGAGAAACTGCTACTATGATGTGCACAAATGACTAATTGTTATGAGAAATGCATTAACTGTTGTGCAAATGTAAATAGTGTTGTGAGAAATGCACCGAAGCGACTAGGAAAACTGTAAGTTTTCAGGTAGGGTGTCACGATGGCGCAGTGGGTAGCACAATTGCTTCACAGCAAGAAGGTTGCTGGTTCGAGCCTCAGATGGGTCAGTTGGCATTTCTGTGTGAAGTTTGCATGTTCTTCCCTTGTTCGCATGTGTTTCCTCCGGGTCCTCCGGTTTCCCCCACAGTCCAAAGACATGCGCTATAGGTGAATTGGGTAACCACAAAAATTGACTGTAGTGTATGTGTGTAAATGAGAGTGTATGGATGTTTCCTAGTGATGAGTTGCAGCTGAAAAGGCATCCGCTGCGTAAAACATATGCTGGATGAGTTGGCGATTCATTTCACTGTGGCGACCCCAGATTAATAAAGGGACTAAGCCAAAAAGAAAATGAATGAATGAATGAATGAATGAATAATTTATACAAACTATTATTGGTTCATTTAATTTAATTCATTTAATTGAAAATAATAGAATTTAGTGTGCTCTTATCATGTTGTTTTCAGCTTTTAAAAGTGATATCAGTTGGAGGATGTGCGCTAAACTATTCAGACCTGATGAGAAGCTTTTCACATACCATCCTTTAAATTATGTCTTTGACCCGGTCATATCATAATTACAGTATTAAACTTCACTGCCTTTCCTCCTGGGCTGCAGACTGAAATTTATGCTTTGTTGAAGAGTTCAGTTTGTCTGTTGGAATATTTTCTCTGGCTGATGCCGGGATTTTCCATGCCTCAGGCTGGATGTAGCAGAACGAATGAGAGAAGCAGAAATGGCTACTGTAGATTCACTGTCACTGTGAGCCAAATCTAAAAGTGCTAAGCCAGCTCTTCTCCTCTGCCATCTGAAAGCTGGCTTCACACAACATACGTGTGACATATAAATTCACACAGTAGTAAACTCATGGCAATAATTGTCAATGACCAGGTGCCAAAAAAATGCATTGAGTGAAAGCACGTAGACGCGTAGTACACATGCAGGTGTATTACAGTTTTTCTCAGTCGCTTTTGTACATTTCTCGAATCAGAATCGAAATTCTCAAAACTACCTGTTCGATCATCAGATCATTGCATCACTTGTGCACAACAAAGAGCAGTTTCTCATTTCTTTGAACAAGTTGAAAATGCTTTTGTACATCCATGCAAATTATTAAGTGTAGTTCTCTGATATTTTATCAGTTGCTTATGTCATGTTAATCAAAATGTATTATTTTGGTCTCCGTTTAATTGTCTCACACCCTACAAGATTTAATCGTTTGTTCATGGCATGAGTACTTGGGCCCAATCATACACCCTGCGCAAGATGTGTTTGGCGTGATTTGTTGGTATTTTCAGACCAGCGCAACTCTAATTTCCCCATTGTTGTGCCACATTGTTTAAATAGTAAATCCATTTGTGCCAATTTGTGGACTCATGGGTGTTCCGGTCTAGAAAGGAAGTGTGTTAAGGTGCATTATTGGTGCGTTGCTATTTTGAGGAACTAAAATAGCATGTCTAAAGTCCACTACAGAGCGCATTAGTTGTGCGCCTTAAACGCTTACACATTGCTTAATACACACAGGTTGTACAGCAATACACAAATATCTTAACAAATGAAAAAAAATTAAAGGAATAAAATGTTACAAAAATTATTATTTTTTACATAATTATTAAAACCACTGCCTGCATGCCTTCTTCATGTTGAGGGGCTTTTTAAAAGTTTATTTATGACAATTTACATTTGTATAATGTTGTTGTTATTGTTTGCAGTATCATTTATTATATGCATATTTATATTTGTGTTAATAAAAACAAGTTTAGATTTGTCCACCTGTCGGGTTTTGGAGACGTCTGCATCACCATATGGGGCATAAGAATAGGATGTGTGTTTGGATATAACTCGTTTTTTTACCACACTATTATTGTTCATTTATTCGTTCGCTGGAAATTAGAACTGAATTTAGGAATAGTTATAAAACAAACCTTTTCGCTTAACAAATAAAATTAAATGTGTAGGCTAATGAATGTCTTCAGTGGAGCGTGTACAACACAGTTTCCTAAAGTAAAGAAGTAAAGAGTAAATGTAAAGAGAAAGAGGCTGAATGGAGGAGGCTCATTCTTTATCCTCGCTGCAGATGGTTGGTTTTCTCGCCAGTGAAGTGTTCAGTTTTTCCACTTACAAAGTCCGCCATGTAAATAGCAAATGCGCCATGGTGTGACGCAACTGACTCTTAAAGGGAATGGGAGACGAGACTCTAATTGGTTTAATGCATGTTATGCTCAAAACACACCAATAACTCATTAAGAGAATAAGCGCAACCCTGTTAGACTATAAGCTGCGGTGCAAACCACATTTTTCAGTCCTTAAAAAAGCAAAAGTGGATTCGGACATGTCCTTAATGCTTTGGCAACATGCGCTTTAGACTCTGTGCCTAGATCATTAAAATAGAGCTGTTTATGTGCAAAATGGCTAAACAAGTTGTCATAATATTTTGTGATAATGCATTTTTCTGTATATTTCCATTAGACTTTTTAAAATCTGTCTACAGTTGGTAAATTTCTCCCAGGTGAATCTTGACTTTTTCTAATGTAGGTCTAAAAGTAGGTTTGCCTATGTTCACATTTATATTTTTGTTTAGTTTTTTCTTTCTGCTATGTAGTGCTGTCTTTTCCTCTCTGTATCACAATAAAATGATTCTGTCAACAAATTACAGTACAAACAGCTAAAAAAAAAAAAAAAAATTGCCATAGTTTACATCAGAAACCCCGCCAGAGTGCACTGTTATATTGACAACATGACTAAGTAATTTGACTGTCTTATCCGTACACAATGACACAGGGACTTGTCATTCTGACAGCACTGACATGGTGATGATGAGTTTTCTCAATTGCTTTGGCTCAATTCTTGATTACATTTTTTATTTCTCAAAACAAGTTTAAATCTCTGAACAATCAGATTATTGTTCACTTCAGATTTGCATTTCTTATTGATTTAAGCAAATAAAAAATGTGTTAGCACGTGTGCAAACAGTAAGTACAATTATCTGTAGTTTGTCCAATTGCATATGGCTAGGCCCACACGGAATCTGCGCGCGCAGAATTCCACAGATTTTCTGCAGATTTTCCGCAGATTTCCTCAGATTTTTAGCCCATCATTAATTCTGTTTATTTACTTAAAGTTAACTATTTACAGTTAATCTAATTGCATTTGCATTTTAAACATTAAATACAAGTTAAAAAGATAATATTTTTTTTTTATATATTAAGGTTTTAGTTATAATACTCCCAAAATAATTCCACAGAAATCCGCAGATTTTTACCAAAATTCTCTGCAGAAATAGCAAAAAACATCCGCAGATTCTGTCTGGCCCTGCATATGGCCTATTGATCAATTGATCGATTCTCATTTAAACTGTCACAAGTCTTAAACTCTTAACAGCTTCTCAATCATTTTTCATAATTATCAAACACTTGTATACACATGTTTACACTATAAATATCTGATATTGACATTGTTTGTAATGTCTGCTAAGCTGCAAATGACCTCTAGTTGCAATACAATTTGCATTATCTATTTATCAATAAAGTTTGGTATAGCATATACCCACATTACAATCATACATTCACAATACTGAACTGCAGTAACAAGAATAGTGTTTTTCATGGATGATAGTTTGTAGTTTTGTTTTGTGTATTTGTGGTAACATAAGAAAATGAAATATACAATACAGTAATTGAACAAGCAAGATTGCACTTTGCATGTAATACATTTGTACACAAATAAATGTACTGTATAAATACAAATGTTCATTTATTAGTTTTTTCTATGTACTATTGGATTTTTTTAAACCTAATTTTTCATGGTTGACTGTCATGGTGAATAAACAACTAATCATTTTGAGTAGTGTGGCTCATACACTTTATATTTTGGTAGTCATGGCCAAATTACTGACACAAAAACTATGGGTTTTAAAGGATTAGTGTAAGGTTTTGGAGGAGTAACTACATTTTGCAGACGTGCAATAACGTTCTGTTAAAAAAGTTCCAGCAAACAGTTTTGAGATTTGCACTCACAGTTTAGAGAATGTTAAGTCTGTTTAGAAAAATTTGCCAAAGCAGTTTTAAAAAAACTGTAATAGAAAAACTTAATTTTGAGAGATGAACTAAGTATGTTGTGAGCAAGAGGGTTTTGTAGGTAATCTATGGCGTTTTGCTATTTGTACGCATTGCTTTGAGAAATGCACTTAATGTTTTGCAAATTTCAATTTAGATCTACCAAAGATCTACCAGATGTACCAAAGTGACTGAGAAAAACTGTAACTGTGAACATTAAGTTATTTTAGTAAAATGAAATATTGTAGTTTTCATATTTTTGATTAGTAATTTGCATTTCAATATTTAAAGTTTTCCATTTTTATTATTACAAGTTTCATTATCGATATTGTTTTTTTATGTTATTATTATTGTCATTCGTTATTGTATTCTATGCATTTTTTCATAAATGTGTTACACTCAAAAAGGGACATTTGCTATTTGTTCAAACTACTTATTTAAAATAAGCAACACAATTCTTGAGGTTTTTGGGGGGCAACTTAATTGTATGTTCAATCCACTTAAATTTGTAAAAACTAATAAGTTAACTTAATTCCTTCATGTTGCCCCAACCCAAAGCGATTGTGTGGAACCCAGCATTTTTTTACAGTGTCGGTTTGTATTTTAGTTTTACACACTACACACACATTTAGTGAGTATGTAATGGCACCAAGGTCCCCTCTTAGATAGGTAGGCAAGTGAATACACACACACACACATTTAGATTTTTTTTCCACCAAATATTAATTATTTAACTCTTCTGAATAAAAAAAAAGCATGGGAGCTTTTTATTTGATAATTTGTCATTTGAATTGCAGAAATGGCAACATTTTTATAACTCTAATTTGGATATCCAGAGAACCTTTCAAGTGGCCTCTGTTTTCTTTTCTTTTCTTTTTTCAGTGAGGAAAATGACTGTAGTCGACTCAAATGACCCCGTTTCAGAATGCTTGTATTTCATTCCAAACAAAGCCTATTAGAGAGCGAGTAGGTTTCAGTTTTTGCAGCTGTTTGACTGTTGTAGAGAACGGATAAGCGCTCAGAAGATAATGAGACAGCTTGCTATTATCCAAGAGACTCAGCGTGATGATGCAATGCTGCACCCTGGATTCCTTCGTCTGAGAGCTCAAAGGGGGATTTGATCGGATCAGATATGATCCTCTCCCTGCCGCATCTCTGCCTGCCTCTTTCTAATCACCCTCTGTGGAATCCTTACATCCGCCTGTTTTCTTGTCAACGCTATACTTTGCTCCTAGTTTACTGCATTACATCGAGCATTTAGGTCAAGTGCTTCCTTTTTCTGTTTCTTACTCTAGAATAAAGAGCGTCATCAGTCTTCCTTATTTTTCTCCCTACTTCTCTTTAAACAAGAAATTTGTCACATATCAAAAGCCTCAACTTTGCTCTAGAATATATTATGCGTTCAGTGGGAGAATAAACATTCACAACTATTGATTTCATTTATGTTTTTACAGCAAAATGGCCACCACCAGCACGCTTCAAGTAATCAGATCACGGAAGCATGTTTAACTGCTCCCTTAGAGTCAAGCTTTCAGAGACACTCATACCGTTAATAAAATCCGCTTTATACATTAGTGAACTGATTCTAACTTTAGAGCTGGAAGGCTTATTGAGAGGATGTTTGTCTTCCAACAGTGAACTAATTCTCCAGATACAGCTACTACAATGGCCAACTTATGAGTCATTAATTGAATCATATGTGTGTAACATTTCTTAAAAGAACTTTCCTAAACCTTGACTGAACACCACAAGCCTTATGAATAATCCTTTAATTTTGTGTTTAAATGCCACTTTATTAGGTTTGTAATTTAATTAGTTATACATCCTAGTACTATGTTGGATCTTATTTTGACTGACAATGATTCATCAGTGTGCTCAAAATATTCTTCAGAGATTTTGCTCTATTCTGCCATAGCTTCACACAGTTCCTGTAGAACCTTTGATTGCATATTTATGATCCATATCTTTTTATCCAGCATAACCCAAAGGTGCTCTATTGGATTGAGAATTGGTCACTGTTGAGGCCATTTGAGGATTGGGAACTTAATGTTCAAGAAACCAGACTTGTGTCAGAAATTACTTGTTGTCTTGCTGCCTTAACAGGCAGTGACCCTAGATGCAACGTACATGAAGGCACCTTGTAAAACATGTTTCAGAAAGACTTCTGAGACAACATAATATCATGTACAACAAAATAAAGACAGCTTTGGTCATTACTAAGGAAATATCTTCTTACTGCAACACAAAGTTCTTAAACAATTGACATCTGTGGTAAAAAAAAAAATAGTACATTTACACACAAATTGACACCCAACCGGCGCTTAGAGATGCCATGTCTTTATTTTTAGCTCAACTGTCAGAAATGAAATGCACATTGTGGAATATTGAAGGCAGTGAAAGACAGATTAATGCTGCCTTCATAATACGATCAGAAGAATTTAGATTCAGATGTTCTTTCCTACCATGCAATATTGCCTCTGATGGCAGAGTTTTGGAGCTTTTGGTATCGGGACACAGCATTAGTTTTTTTGAGCTGTGCAATGTGCTGCATGATCCTGCTGAATGCCATCACAAGACTGTGTCATAAAAAGATAGACACGGACAGCAACAATTTCCAAGCAGATTGTGTTTACAAAATGCCCAAATGATATAGGGGACCGAACATTTTCCAAAAAGATTTACAAATAGCATTACACACCACCAGTAGCCTAAACGTTTGACACTAATCCATGCTTTCAAGTTGTTTTTGCCAAATTTTGACCCTGTCAACCTGCCATCAAAAAAGTCACAGTAGAAATCGAGACTCATCAGCCTTGGAAAGCTTTAATCATTCTTCTAGTGTCCAATTTGGTGAGGCTGTGTGAACTGTAGCCTCAGTTTGCTGTTCTCAGCTGACAGGAGGGAAACTGCTATGCTATTCTGAGTCACTTATTTGAGTTACTGTTTTCTGTCTATTAGCTTAAACCAGTAAGGCAATTCACCTCTGAACTTTGACGTCAACAAAGCAATTTCACCCTCAGAGCTGTACATCTGAACCACTTCTCTAGACCAGTGGTTCTCAAACTTTTCTCATTAAGTACCACCTCAGAAAAAAAATGTTTCTTCATGTATCACCATAATGACAAGGCACATTAATTCCTATTATTAAGAATATTTATTATTTTCAGCCACCTTAAACATTAAAAATAGTTTAAACATTAAGACTGTACTGTGCTTATAAGTAAGAAAAAAAAACGTCAACATTTAAAATGTGCTTTTAAAAGTTAATTATAAATAGTAGGCTACTGTTCCTAAGGTAAAAAGAAAACTGCTGTATTTAAATGTAAAGTATTAACAAATAGTAAACTATTCATCAAAACCTGGAAATGTTGCTTGGACCTCATATATATATATAGGCTATATGTCATCATATTCATATATAAACCATTTTTGATCAAATTTAAACTGTGTTGCATGTGCACATGACTTATTTGCATATATTTGAAGTCTAAACATTAACTTGTATAAAAAAATGATTTGGAATTACATATTTAAATTAGAAATTAGATTTGCTTGCTGTGCATCCTTTACAGTACAGTGATTTATCCATTTATACGTGCCAAATTTCTGTGATTTGAGATCTCATCTTAAGTGGACAGAGGAGTTTGTGTTAACAGCACACAGAGACTAACTTTAATTAGGCTATATTCTAGCTCCAAGCAAGGCAAAGTTGCTTGAGTCTACGTTCTGTGTCCCGTGACGTTTTTTTTTTTTTTCAGGGTTTTCACCTTTATTAGATAGGACAGTAGAGAGAATTGACAGGAAAGCATGGGGAGGGGAAGGATCGGCATAGGACCGCGAGGCGGAATCAAACTCAGCTCACCGTGAGCACCAGAGTGCATGTGTCGACGCACTAACCACTACACCACTGGCGCCGACAAGTGTCTCGCGACATTTGAATCACATCCAGATAAATTAGCCTAAATCTAAGGTAACAAATTAATTGAAAGCCATGCTGCTTTACAAAACAAATAACTTTATATATCAATGTAACCCCGCCAGTCCTACGCCACCCAACCCGCTCCGAGCTGGTATCGAACCGGTGACCTTCCGCATGGGAGTCAGTTGCTCCAACAAGGAGGCTAAAGACCATGGCCTTTAGCGTCTGTCGCTAGAGCACCTTTAGAGGTCAGAGGAGTGAGGTTTACCTGCACAGCACTTACTAGCTGGCCTCCGTTACATCAAAAACACATTATTTTACACAACTCCGAACACACATTTAACATATTTGTTTACCAATGATGCAGCATGGGGAAATTCCTGATTTTGCAGTATAACTGAAATGCCAACACAACAGCACTGGTCTGCAAAAGCATTTATCTAGTGTGTATCTGCTCCTCAAGCGCCGCGGCCATGTGCCTCTTTTTCTGGCTCTGTGCCAAAGTGCATTGATTTTTAGCTTCTGATGACACGATGAACTAAAGTAAGCATTCTACGCACACCGATGTGATCGTATGCTTCAGGGAACAGCCGGTGCTAATCACATAATCATTTGTGTTAAAGGGTTACAAAAATTGTCTTTTTTTTTTCTTTCATTATTTAGTATTTCTTCGCATACCACTAGAAGGAAGCCCACGTACCACTAGTGGTACACATACCACAGTTTGAGAACCACTGCTCTAGACCATTCGCTGTAAAACCTATGATGTTTGTTTGTGAAACTACTAGAAGATTTGTAGCTTCCAAAATACTCCTAGCAGGCAGTGTTCATGTCGGAGTGGCGTTGAATTTTGGTCACTTTCCAACACAACCTTGTCAGGCTTTTGGTGTTGAAGGAGTTGAGGTGAGGACCCAATTGCAGGAAATGAAAACTTTCTTTCTGAAATTTTATTTAACAAACGGAAAACAAAATAACTTAAACTTCCCTGTGGGGGAAAAACATGGCAAAATACATACTTTACGAGACTAGACAGGACTTGGGATGACAAACTTCACGACATCCTCAGTGACGGCACATGGGCCCTGAATTAACGCCGGCTGGGTCAGTTGGCATTTCTGTGTGGAGTTTGCATGTTCTCCCTGTGTTGGCGTGGGTTTCCTCTGGGTGCTCTGGTTTCCTCCACATGTCCAAAACATGCGGCATAGGTGAATTGGGTAAGCTGAATTGTCCGTAGTGTATGTGTGTGAATGAGTGTGTACGTATGGATGTTTTCCAGTGATGGGTTGCAGCTGGAAGGGCATCCGCTGCATAAAACATATGCTGGACAAGTTGGCGGTTCATTCCGCTGTGGCGACCCCAGATTAAGAAAGGGACTAGGCCGAAAAAGAAAATGAATGAATGAATGAATGAATGAACTATTTCTTTATATTTTAAATGTGGGTCAAGATAGGCCAATTATTTGACCTACATATCAATGTTTATCATCTAGGCCAAATAATACGTCTTATTTGTGCCGCCTTAATTTGCTGACCATGTTTGGCCCACATGCTGTATACCAGTGCCAGATGTGTGCCAGATGTGCCAGCTTCATGCCAAATTTGGGCCATAATTCTTTGCTACTTGGGGATGTATTATAGCCTGTACATATTAACTTGCTATTATTTCTTTCATTATAATGACTCCATTATATAAATGACATTTTTGCAATTTAGATAGTTTAAATATCTCTGAAAAATGTCACAACAAGAAAGTCACTGGTTCAAGCCTCGGCTGGGTCAGTTGGCATTTCAGTGTGGAGTTTGCATGTTCTCAGCGTGTTCGTGTGGGTTTCCTCCGGGTGCTTCGGTTTCCCCCACAAGTCCAAAGATGTGGTACAGGTGAATTGGGTAAGAATTGGGTAAGCTTAATTGGCCGTAGTGTATGAGTGTGTATGGAGGTTTCCCAATGATGGGTTGCAGCTAGAAGAGCATCCGCTGCATAAAAAAACATATGCTGAATAAGTTGGTGGTTCATTCCACTGTGGCGATCCCAGATTAATAAAGTGACTAAGCTGGAAAGAAAATGAATGAATGACTGATTATGAGGTCTGAGAAGACATTAATAACATTAACATCCACTTTAACCATATATGGTTCGCCCCTGCGTAGATCGTGTGTGCTGGATTATGTGTGCTGAACCCTGTGTGGGTCTGCGGGTCTGCAGCTGAATATTATTGAATCAAGTGTCAGCAGTTAATAGAAGCTTATTTAAGGCTTCACTGTTTTCTTCACAAATCTTTTTGCTGTCATAACATTAAAATGAGAAATCGCTGTTAGCTATTAACAAAATATCATTTTCCTCCTTTTTTTCCTCTAAGGGATATCTTGCCAAAGGAATTTTCTGCTTCTGTGCTTAGTGGCCTCTTCCTCCACTTGGACTGATTTGGAAAACACCCTCAGCAAATTGACCATAGAGGTGAGTCACATGACCTGTCTTTTACAAACGCTGACCTTCTACGCCGCTAAAGAAGGGGTATCACAATGTGCTCAAGTCCTGTAGGAGTGCATTTCTCCTGGTCTGCGAATGTGTTTATAATGTTACCCTGCCAACAGGCTCTCGCATGACATCACCTACACTGGGCCTCTCTCTAGTGACACCATCATGTACTCTAATTTTACTGGCTCTTTGCTTCTGACCTCAGATTGACCTTGAAACCATTATAAAGGGTTTTCCATCCGAGATCTTGGAGAGGAGATTCCTATTTCCTCAAGGCTGCACGAATCATGTGGTATCTATAAATCCTTTGCAAATGTGAAAGAACAGTTCAGATCAGTTTGGATGGATCACTGTGATCATTTATATTTTTACAACACATTTTCATTTTGTTACTATCAGATGTTAGACAGTCAAACAGTCAGAGTTCATTTCTGTAATGGACTTAGAGGGGTTAAGCATCATGATGAAAGCTGCAATGCTGCCTAATCTCAACAGATCATGTATCTTTAGGGCTTTTGCAAGTTTATGCCCTACTATGTGTTTTTTTGTGTTTACTGGACTCTCAGAAATAAAGGAGCGCGAGCTGTCTCTAGGGTGGTACCTTTTCAAAAGGTACAAATTTGTACCTAAAAGGTCCATATTAATACCTCAAGGGTACATATTAGTACCTTAAAATACAAAAGTGTTCCTCTTAAAATTTAAAGGTACTAATATATACTTTTGAGGTACCAACATGGACCCTTTAAATACAAATGTGTACCTTTTGAAAAGGTACCACCCCAGTGACTGCTCGCATACCTTTATTTCTGAGAGTGTAGGAGGTAACAAGTCCTGTAAGCCTCTAAAAGCTGTTTACGACAAGTGTTTGCCAATCACCATGGATCCTCCAAAACTCCTCTCATTCAAGCGTTCAGGTATGAATTGATGTCATACGAAATCTAAAAGACTTGAATTAGAGTTTTGTGAGTTGTAATTCTAGAATGTGACACTTAAAATGTCAAATGTTTCATTAAAATGTAAAGTAACAGCTTCGAATTGTTTAATTTAAAGAAATCATCCATATTAAACAGCAACATGGCAAGTACATGGAATTGCTTGTTATTTTACAATAAAATTTCATTTTAGAATGAAGAAACTTTAAATTTAGTTTTGTCAATACTCTATGAAAGTTCCATCAGTTTATTCTTGTGATGTGCAAAGCTGAATTTTCAGCAACTGTTACTACTACTATTTAGATTCATACCCACAAAACATATGTTTCAGACATTGGCTTAAATGTTTATGGAAACATTAATGCTAATTTTAGAAAATACACTTATTTAAGCATATAAAACATATACACAGTGGTGGTTCTAGAAGGAAGTGCCAGTGGGGGCAACAACAAGCTTGCCGCCACTCTGGCCCACCTAAATGGACTCGTATTTTTGTGTCACAACTAAAACGTCACAGAGAAGCGAGATCAGCCATCGGTGGTGAACAGAGGCCTCTCTCGCACACTCTCTGCGTCACGAGCACTAACTCTCTCTGCTTTTGTCAGTGACGGTGCTGCACGCATCACACGTTTGTCAGAAGTTAAGCCCCAAATTAACACAGGTAATTAAAAAATTCAACTTCAGTCATGTTCATGTTGTGAAAAATTATTGAAATGTCCACTGGTGATTATATTAGACTTTGGTTTTCAATAGGGATTTTAAAACTTTTAATATAGGAAGTCCTCGACTATGCAGAGGCTATTATTAATCAGAAATTGAGTGTACATAGTTTTATGTTAGGAAATGCGGTCTTGAATTTACAAACAATCTGCAAGTACTGGAGAACAGATTTAACACATTGATCAAATTTAGCTTTCAGTCACGCTCTTGTAAAGGTAATATTCAACTTGTTTAGTTGCATTTTTGTTTTTAGTAGTGACTGACAGTGACTTCAGTTGTAGATTTTTTTACAACACGTTTTTAAACAGTTTAACTAATTTCTAATAACTACTTTTTGTCTTTCCCGACAGTGAGTGCATAATATTTTACTTTTTAGGTGCAAAAATGTGCCTTGATGTACTTAAATGTTAAAAATGTGTTATCCTACAGTACAAAGTTACTTGCCAAATAAATTAACAAGGAAGATTATTTTGAGTTTAAGTTATTTCATTTGCTTGTTTATGAAGACTGTAGAAAAAAGTACAAGCGCCACCCCCCCAGTTGCTCTAGTCTAGAACCGCCACTGCAGATACATATTGAAAAAATAAAAAGTATAGCGTTTATTTAAAAGAGAAAGTCTTTACTGCTCTTTTAATCAGTTTAATGCATCCTTGTTATATTAAAACATTTATTAGTTCGCCAGACCCAGTTGTGTATTGACCCGAAACTGCAGTCTAGGGGAGAATGTGTCTCAGTAATAGATGAGCGTGTGCGTTCACAGTTATAAACACAGGAGAGGAGTTGAAGTGAGCTAATCAGATTATAACAATGAGCTAAGTATGTCTGCAGATGATCAGTGCATTTTCACAGGTCACACGTCTAGTCTTGAGGTGTTGCTATGATACGAATGCACTGTTTCAGTGGTTGGCCTCAGTGGTCAAAGCCAACACATTTTTTAAAGGCTGTCCTAGTGGTTAATTTAATATATAGCCTATGCAGATAACTTGCAGATAACAGAAGCATCCCTGTATTTATACAGCATTCCACTAAAAGGTTGACTGCAGATTGGAGAAGACAAAAAGCTTTTACATTCCCTCTCTCTAGCAAGGAGCTAATGCAAATCTGAATCAGCAGATTTGTGTGAACGACAGAGAGGTCTACCAACTAATGTATTGGTTGTTTGTCAACAAAGCATAATCTCTTTGAGTTAAACCTGATAAGAAGATCCAAAATTGGATTTGTAGTTTGCTAAAAACAAACAGGAACTGTTGCATCAAGACGCTAACACATATATGTCAATAATGATTATCATCTGTATAGCCATAAAAGGCAAAATGCATTAAGTATACATATCTTTTATCAAAATTAAATGCACAATTCAAGTACACAATTTTTGTCAAAATTAGGATTAAAATGAATAATAGTAATAAAATCTATATACAAAGACTATGAAGATACAAAGATTATACTGAAGATTATTCTGAGTATTCAGAACAATATGAAAAATTATATGAAAAAAATAAAAATTCTGTTTGGGGTCAGAAAGACCCCCTTTATGCTCACCAAGGCTTTAGTTATTTGAAAATAATAATAATAATTTTGTTAAATATTTTTTTAAATGTACAATAACAGTTTAGATTGTACATTTATTTTAATATATCTGATTATATGTAATTTATTCTTGTTTTGGCAAAGAAAATCATCAGCCATTATTCCATGGTTACATGTAACAAGAAATATTCTTCAGAAATATTTCTAATATGTTGATTTGGTGAGTTTATTATATTTTTTATTATTGATTTTCAAAAAGAGCTGTGCTTCTTAATATTGTTGAAGATCCTTTTATGAACAATTAGTAAAAACCCATTATTAAATGGGTTTATGTTCTGCTCTAACAGCAGCTAAAAAAATGTTAGCTTTATGTTGGCAGCCTCCACACTTCCTGAACCGGAAACATTGGATGTACAGTTAAAGTCAGAATTATTAGCCCCCCATATTTTCCAAAAGATGTTTAACAGAGTAAGGAAATTTTCACAGTATGTCTGATAATATTTCTTCTTCTGGAGAAAGTCTTATTTGTTTTATTTCGGCTATAATAAAAGCAGTTTTGAATTTTTTAAAAACCATTTAAAGGTAAAAACTATTAGCCCCTTTAAGCTATTTTTTTTACCGATAGTCTACAGAACAAACCATCATTATACAATAACTTGCCTAATTACCATGATCTGTCTAGTTAACCTAATTAACCTAGTTAAACCTTTAAATGTCACTTTAAGCTGATTAGAAGTGTCTTGATATCTAGTAAAATATTATGTACTGTCATCATGGCAAAGATAAAAAAAATCAGTTATTAGAAATTAGTTATTAAAACTTTTATGTTTAGAAATGTGTAAAAAAATATCTTCTCTTCGTTAAACAGAAATTGGGGAAAAATAAATAGGGGGGCTAATAATTCAGGGGGGATCAACTTTTTTTACTTTAACTGTACAGTATATGTTTTTTGACATTGCAAATATGGAACTGTCTGTAGCAATGATGCATGACTTCTACAAAAGCTATTACTTTATGAATATGTGCAATAACTAAGATAAAAGATATGCTATTGTGATTTTGTTCTTTTCATTTTATTTAATCTGTGTAAAAGTCCAAAGTATCTACCTTTGTTAAAAGTGTTCTTGTAAGAAGTTAAATGCAGAGGTAATTTTATTAATTTATTTTATTTTAGTTATTTATTTACATGTAACCTTTTATTATTCATTTATTCATTTTCTTTTCGACTTAGTCCCTTTATTAATCAGGGGTGGCCACAACGGAATGAACCTCCAACTTATTCAGCATATGTTTTACGCAGCGGATGCCCTTCCAGCCGCAACCCAGTACTGGGAAACACCCATACACTTCTGCATTTACACACATACACTACAGCCAATTTAGCTTATTTAATTCAACTATAGCGCATGTTTTTGAACTGTGGAGGAAACCGGAGCAACCGAAGGAAACCCATGCAAGAACATGAAGAACATGCAAACTTCACACGGAAATGCCAACTGACCCTGGGGCTCGAACCAGACCTTCTTGCTGTGAGGCGATCGTGCTATCCACTGTGCCACCGTGATACCCCACCTTTATTAATACTATTATTGTTATTTATTATATTTTATTTTTCTCTATTTTCTTGTTTTAGACTCTGGTTTGTTTTCTTTTTTGTTTAATTATTTATTATTTTCGCCAGGGGTGGATTGGGTGGGGTATTAATAGAAATTGCAGTTGGTTGCTATTCTTGTTTATAACAATATATGCTAGATAATTTCCAATTGTTCAATAAAAATTTGATCACAAAAAAGAATTTGGGGGGGTGGGGGGGGTTGTAAAAAAAAATAAATAAATAAATGGGTTTATGCAGAAGAAAAAAAACCCAAGCTTTTAAATGCTAAAAGTTATTTATTGAAAAATAAATGCCTCATGCAACAATGAAAACACACTAATATATGTTTTAGACTTGCTATCGAAGTCAGTTTAAATGATTTCACCTCATTGAATCTTCAAGCTGATTATGACCTTCCAATCTGATTTAAATGTGGTGAAAAATGCTTTGAATTTGGCAGCAGGAAAAAGTGTAGACTATAAGGGGATGTGGATGTTCTCACTAAAGGATTAAAGGCAGATAGGTAGGGAAACGAGAGTAAGAGGGGATTTACACACTAACACACTTCTGCCTTTACCTACAGTATCTTGTTATAGAGTGTTTGTGGAGTCACAAAGGCCCGTCTTGATAATTGCGGGAATTCTGACTACTGAGTTCTCTTTTTTAAGCAAGTCATGTCTGCGGGTGAGTGAGGGCTGTAATTGCTAAGACACATGTTGCATGAGGCCATCTAATGCTTTGCAATGTTTTCATTTTCCTTTAGTGTGTAATGTCATTTAGGAAAATGGATTTATTCTGCCTTAAAATGAACACTGTTCCAGACCAGCCTAAAATGCACTGATTTAAGTGCAGACACTAGTGTGATTAATACTATATTTCACGAAAAAACTGGATCCAGATTAGATAATTAAACCAAATGGAAATGTTCATAATTAACATAGCGTGGCATGGTAGCATAGTGGGTAGCGTTGTCACCTCACAGCAAGAAAGTTGCTGGTTCGAGCCTTGGCTGGGTCAGTTGGCATTTCTGTGTGGAGTTTGCATGTTCTTCCCGTGTCTGCGTGCGTTTCCTCCAAGTGCTCCGGTTTCCCCCACAGTCCAAAGACATGCGCTATAGGTGGGTAAGCTAAATTGTTCGTAGAGAGTGCATGGGTACACTTGAAAAGAAAATGAATGAATGAATGAATAATTACCATAATTATAACATGATAGAAGGTTTATATACAACTGGCACACCAATATCCCATGAAATACCATGTGTTTTAGCATTTTCCACCAGCCCAACTCCTCAACTTAATCTGAGGATTTTATTCATTTAATCTAAAAGTTTGTGTTTTATTCAGACTGGAAATATGTGCATATGTACATGTATGTACATATGTGGAAAAGTTAAATATGTACAACGTACATTTTTTTAGGTAGCCTTTAATTTCAGGTAACCCCAAAACAGTGCTCATAGGTGGGCTAAACATGCTAAAAGGGCTCATAAAACATGCAAAGGGGTCAAAACAGTGCTACAAACTTCTTCATCACACAAACAGATGAAGATCTGTAGCAAGGATATATGCATTCCCTTATCAAATCTGATGGAAATATATGCACATTATATATGACAATCAAATTCATATTTGACTTTTACATACGTTACAAACTTTTTTAAAAATATAGCAAAATCGTCAACTTGCATATATTTTTTTCGTCTAATGGAGTTTTAAACATTTACATATATGTGTGTGTGTGTGTGTGTGTTCATATACCCAGCAGGCACAGGATGTCAACATGAAGTCAGATTGACATTGTACCCCATCGTTATGGGAACGTTACATTTTGTTTGGAAATGAAAATTGGATTAATGTCAGAACCCAACTTCAGGCCGACGTCAATGTCCAATGTCCAAATCAACCAAATATCAGCGTCTAATGATGTTACAGCTTGACGTTGAGTGGACATTGACACTATGACGTCTATCAGACGTTAGAATTTGGTTGCCATATTTGATAAATAAATGTCAGTATTTAACATCAATATGACATTGGTTTAGGATGTTGGCTCGACGTTGGATTTTGGTCACTTTCCAACACAACCTAAAATCAAACAAATATCAAGGTTATTTCACATTGTTATTGTATGTCAACATAGCGTTGTCCTTAGACGCTGGCTAGACATAGAATTTTGGTCCCCTGATGTCACGACGTACATCTAACCTAATATTAACGTCTTATGACATTGTGTGCCTGCTGGGTATATTTATTTATGGCCATATATGAATGCTAATATACGTGAACCCATGTGTACATATTTGTAATCCCAGCAGCATCTTTAATGAGTTGTAATGAGCAACATTGCTACTGTAAAAAAAACCCCAACAACTGCTCGAGCAGTCTGTCCTTCTGTCCTATTTAGATGTCTTTAGTCTGTTTCACTCAGTACCTAACTCCGTCAAACAGCACCACAGTTCATTTGCAAGTAATCTGAGACAGTTTTTCAGAAGTCTATGCCCACATTTTTAGTGTGCATCAAAGATCAGATGGTAGCATTGACATTAACAGTTTAACCCAACTAAACTTTCCAAGAGTGAACACACCCTGAAATACCATCATATGGCCTCTTTAAAGAACAACTGAGTAGTGTCTGGACATTTGGGTTGCTGGATCTGCACTACATCAGACTAATTATGCTGAATGAAACACTGTTAATATCCGTCTGTTGTTGTAAGAGCTGTAATGACAAACACACCTTTTGTGGTTTCAACCAGGCCTACTGTACACAAAGCACAATTCTGCCTCCTGGCACATGAGCGTGTCAAATTCTCATTGAATATCACTTCCCTTTTCAAATTC
>CAIGQZ010033112.1:18918992-18937122 GCA_903798205.1 Danio tinwini
TGTGTGTCTTTTGCTGAGATTTTATAAATACACTCTTAACCAAAGGCTGGTGTGCATGCCGTGGCAATCCAGCCTAGCATCTTTGCGTTTTATTACAGAGGCTCTCTGCGCCTAAAAAAACTGAAGCATGGTGAAATCATTCATTTTCTGGTCTGATGTCATCTCAGACTCTCCATAATTGCTGGAGTCCGGCGTCTTGTGTCTATAATTGGTAGAGACACCGCAAACTCTGTGAGAAGACACTGTAGGTGGGTACTGGTGGATTCATTATTTTGTCGTTAAATTGAAGCGGGAGGTCATCAAAAGGAAAAAAATTCTCTTTTTTTTTTCTTCCTTGTTCTTTTTTCTCTGTGGTTTGAAAACCAGGCCTTCGAGGCAAGTTCAGTTTGTCTGTCTGTTGCTGTTGAGAACCAGTTGCAGTTGCTGACTGATGTGGGGTGCTTGTAGAGAGTAATGATAGATCTGTTTCCCAGAAACCTGCTGTAATTCAGCACATTTTAAATGTATGTTGATAATTTTATATAATTTATGCAACCATAAAAGCCATGGAGGTTATTTAGGGTGAAGACATCGGAGGAAGCACATACTTGCAGTAAAGCTAGTTAAGAGGAAGTGATGAATATTTGTGTATATACTGTACAATACTGGGCATGAATTGTTGCCGCTGTGATGTATTTTGGTGGGGAAAACACCACAACATATTTGCTGTTTTTTACGACAGATGTCATCTGAGGTCATGCCATACAGAAACACAGTGAAGTATATATTTTGAACTCAAACATGCTCTGAATGTTTGAATGAATAACAATGATGTTGTTCCTACAAAAAGAGTGTGATGAAAAGTGTAGGAGGGTTTGTGAAAATCTAATATCACCCTCCCACAAGCGGCAAAATAAAGCCAAATAGTGCTATGATTGTTCCTGTTTTTTTCTATGAAACAAGTTCTTCTGTCACAATGCTGACCGCCTTCTCATTTCTCTTTAAAGGGATAGTTCACTCAAACATTTACCTAACTTTCTTCTTCAGTAAAACACTTTAGTTGAAACCGTACTTGGTGATTTATAAAAATCCACATCAATGGATTCTGGCACTTTGAGTCAAAAAACATTTTTTTTATGTATATATAACAGTGTATACATTCAAAAGATACATTCATACATTCACATGTATTACATTTGTTTTGCATGTAGGCCTGTACGTCCTTGTTGTTGTCAACTCTCAAAATGCTGGTAGTGATTGACTCAAAATTTTATGAATTGCCACGGGACTACGGTTGCAACTAAAGTTTTTAACTCTTTAATCTTCTGCTACAAAGTAATCTACACCTTAGGTTGCTTGAGAAGGTAATTAAAAGAACTGCCAATGTCAATGTTGAAAAAAAAAAAACAGCAAGTGCCTGAAGGCTGGTTAGGCAGGGTTTGAATAGTGGTTGCTGGTTATAGCTGGTTCCCGCTTGTCATGAGCTGGTTTAAGATGGTTCTTTGCTGATCATGCTGATCCTGACCAGCACCACACAAGAGTCTATTGTTTCAGAAAAAAGACTGAAAGTGACCTCTAAAATATTCTTTTGTTTTCAATAGAGGAAAGTTATGGAAAAAGGGAAGTAAATAATACCTTAATTTCTCAATAGTATTTTTTGGTTGATGTATGTATTTGGAGTCCATGTTCTCCTTTCCAGCAACCAGAAAACATTTATTTACATGTCACAGTGCTGCCATCTGCTGCTTAACTGACAATACCAACACCTGTTGAGTGTAAAGTCCATTGAGCTAAATGTATCTAAACGGTCTTGATAAGCTTTTTTTTACTGGAGAAATTTGCTGTGAATGCTTGCAAATGTCCATACCGACGCGAGTGACGTCATTGAAGCCTCGAACTAATCGATAAACGTTTAAATAACATCTAATAAACATTCAGATAACATTACAAGAATGATTCAGTTGATTGTGAAACATGTCATCCTTTTACTTAAACATGCATGACCTTTTAAAAAAAATATGCACATAACCATTTCAATAACACTCCAAAAGAACATGTCTGCTCTAAATGTCCCGTCTAAAAATCACTGAACTTTTATCGGCCCTGGTAGCAACTATATTTAGGAGTTGTCATAAATCCAGATGGATTGATTGACAGCTCCGACTGTCCTGAAACCCCGCCCCTTTTCCCCTCAACTGACCGTGCAGGAGCAACTTAAGCTTGGGAACAAAACTTCAAACATTTCGCTGAATTATAAAGATTTATGTGACTTGACGTACTATACACACATTTAATTTTTACTTATAGTATATTAATGCGCACACAATGACGCGAGAGGAGGACCTGTTTCGGATTGCCAAAAAACTAGACAAGATGGTGTCTAGAAATAACATGGTGAGATCCTAATTTTGACGCGACGCTTCACGCTGTTTGTTTGTGCCACCTTTGCGCGCGGTGTTTACCAAAAACTTGTTTAAACTGTTTTGCATGTGCGCTTATTGCTTTTTAATTCTGCTTAATTCATTTACGTTCCTGCACACACGCCGTGTTTTGAAGTGTGAGTTACAGTAGTGTGTGTGTTAGGGCTACAGACACATATGTGACAACAGGTGTTAATTCAGGATTGCTCAGATTTTCTTTAGATTTATACATGCCAGCAGAACATGGACAAAAGTGAATAATTATAGACTGTGTTTTATTGAGTTGACGTGCTTACGTTTTGTTAACATTTAACAATATATGTGTATCGGGTTTCTCGTAGTAAATGGCACAAGGTCGAGGCGGAGTGTGTGTGTGCGTGCGTGCGCGCGCGTGTGTTTGTTTGGCCGACTCAAATATTTTCACGCGCGAGCACAGGATTTAAAGGGATAGTTTTGTCAAAAATGAAAATGAAACCATGAAAATTCCATTATTCGCCCACTCATATAGTTTCAAATCAGCATGACATTTTATGTGAAATGCTAATTTTGTTGTTAGTGCATTTTATTATTTAGTGCATTTGTAGTTTTTTTATTTAATAATTTGAATTGTTATACAAAAAAAAGCATGAATTTTTTTGTCTCAATTTAGTTGTGTGTTTTCCACCCAAAAGTGAAAATGCTGTTAATGTTACTCAACGTCAGCTTTTTGCTGTTATTGTTTTAAAATCTCAAAGTAGAACTGGGCAATTTGGCCTAAAATCAAAATCTCGATTAATTAAACATTTTAACTCGATTAAGATTAACAAACGATTATTTTATTTATTTATTTATTTGCCCTTACAGTTTACTGACAAGTTTTGTGTTGTAAATATGCTCATAGGCTCAATTTAAAGATTTTTGAATGAACTTACTTGAATTACTTGATTCTAAAATAATTAAAGGAAACAATATAAATCTACTATCTATGATTATTCATTGAACATCAATGTTGAACTACTGACATTAAAACATACATTGCCTAAAATGAAGTTACTTTAAAAACAAAGAAAAAAAAACTTTAGGGTTGGCATTAGCCACGGCGAGGGTTATGTGACTGCGTACACAGAGCAGGGAAATTAGTTGAAAAAATTTACTTGGAAAAATTAGATCTATTATTGGTTCTGAATGCCGATTTCGATTACTTTTTGATTAATACCCCGGCCCTATCTCAAAGTGGCAAAAAAAGCCCTTCAAGTTGGATTTGTTGGCATTTTATGAATTGTCAAGTATCATAATTTTAAGCTAAAAGTGTTTTAAAACATTTTACTAAAGAAAAAAAATCACCTAAATCTTCTCTATACATTCACAGCAAATATTTATTATGAGAGGAAAATACTTCATTGGTTAAGTAATTAAAAAAAACTAAAAGCATCATTATCTCTGTCTGTGTAGGATGGAGCTCTAGATCTTCTGAGAGAATTGAAAGATTTCAACATGACACTGAAACTTCTTCAGGTTTGTCTGCTGTTTAACTGATGTTTAGTTGTATTGATGTACTTTATTTCTCCCTATAGTGAAATGTTGTTGCAAATAGATATAAAAATGTGGGCTATAAACACAATTAATGTGAACTGTGCAAAACAAAATGTCTATCTAGAGTAAGAGAAAGAAGTATAAAGTAAAATTTGTAATATGATTTTAAAATGATGAAAGAGATACTTCTGAATAATACAACATGTATGATACACCAGATGCATTTAGTTGCGTAAATGCAGCTGATTGTGCCGTGCTATCTTAATGCTCTTGTTTGTCTAATGTCTAATATTTACTTGGATACAGGATACAAGAATCGGCATGTCTGTCAATGGAATAAGAAAACATTGCACAGACGAGGATGTTATCAACTTGGCAAAGATTTTGATCAAAAACTGGAAGAGGCTTTTAGGTAGGGGATATGTTATTTTATTTAGCAATAATAATAAAAAAGTGTGTCTTCATATTCTGGGCTTCTTGGTATTTAAAAATTTTTAGTTTTTAGATGCAATTTTAGATGTAAATTTTGTCACATTCAAGGTGTTTTCGAATATAATTTTCAGAAAAATATTTATGTAGTTTGATCTTGTGTTAAAAATAAAGGTTTCATACACTCACCTGCCACTTTATTAGGTACACCTGTCCAACTGCTCACCAACGCAAATTTCTAATCAGCCAATCACATGGCAGCAACTAGGCATGTAGACATGGTCAAGACGATCTGTTGCAGTTCAAACCGAGCATCAGAATGGGGAAGAAAGGTGATTTAAGTGACTTTGAACATGGCATTGGTTGTTGGTGCCAAACGGGCTGGTCTGAGTTTTTCAGAAACTTCTGATCTACTGGGATTTTCATGCACAACCATCTCTAGGGTTTACAGAGAATAGTCCGAAATGGAGAAAATATCCAGTGAGCGGCAGTTCTGTGGTCGCAAATGCCGTGTTGATGCCAGAGATCTAAGGAGAATGACCAGGCTGGTTCAATCTCATAGAAAGGCAACATAAAATAACCACTTGTTACAACTGAGGATTGCAGAAGAGCATCTCTGAATGAACACGTCAAAATTTTCAGCAGGTGGGCTACAGCAGCAGAAGACCACACCGGGTGCCTCTCCTGTCAGCTAAGAACAGGAAACTAAGGCTACAATTTGCACAGGCTCACGAAAATTGGACGAAAACATTGCCTGGTCTGATGAGTCTCGAATTGTGCTGCGACATTCGGATAGTAGGGTCAGAATTTGGCGTCAACAACTTGAAAGCATGGATCCTGCCTTGTATCAACGGTTCAGGCTGGTGGTGGTGGTGGTGTAATGGTGTGGGGGATATTTTCTTAGCACAATTTAGGCCCATTAGTACCAATTAAGCATTGTGTCAACTAGGGGTGTCAAAATGAATTGTTTCTTCAGTGCACCGCGATGCAGACAATTCAGTATCTGTTCAGTATCTGTTCAGTAATAATCATGCGCTATGTCGCCATAGCTTACTATGGAGAGGGAGGTGAGCGCGAGTATTTACAACACTCCAACTCTCTTAAAAATGCAGAAAGTAGACAATTTCACTGTGTGTGTGTTTGCTGGACAGTCTTTTACTGACACTTACAGCAGAAGCTCCTATTTCACTCCGATTGAGAAAATGAAAGTAGTCCCTCTCATTGTGGCCCTTTGACCTGCTGGCATGAATTTTTCCTCTCCTCCCGGCTGTTACAGCGATAGCACTACCAAGGTGTACCTAATAAAGTGGCCAGTGAGTGTGTGTGTATGTATATGTATATATATATATATATCAACATGCAAACACATTAATTAAAGCTTCCAGTAATAATCAGATGTGTTCCAACATTAGGCACATTCAAATCAAGACTGAAAACACATCTGTTTAGCTGTGTCTTTACTTAATGAGCACTGTGCTGCATCCGACAGATCACACCAAATTATTATTTTTTTTCTTTTTTTATAATCAGTTTTAACACATTTTAACCTGTTTTTTATCTGTTTTTAAAGCACTTTAATTATTTGTTTTAATTTTCTTATACTTGTCTCTTTTATTCCTGTTTATGTAAAGCACTTTGAATTGCCACTGTGTATGAAATGTGCTATATAAAATAAAATTGCCTTGCCTTGCCTAATTAATACAACACAAATATAAACTAATAACAAATATTATTTAAGGCAATGCTTCAAAATAATATTGTAAGAATACAAATTTGCAATATCAAACTAGCGATAGATGAAAAGTGAATGACATATGTTATATGAAAAATAAGTTGGACAATCAAATTGCATTTCTCATCAATTGTGAATAACGTAAATAATTTTTTAATCAAATTTTTTTGGTTCATGTGTAATTTCAAACAGTTTATCAATATTTTAATTAATGTGGAAGAGCTAAGGCAGTAATCCTGTGGTAACAAAAAATTTAACAACCAACATATTTAACTCTTTAAACATAATTAATATAATTTTAAAAGGAAAAAAGGTAAGACACCTATCAACAAAGGTAAGTTTTTCATCAGGTTCCAAACCAATGTAGAATGCTATGGTATGAGGGTTAATCATCAGTTATGATTATCGAATGATTCTTTTAGATCTATTTTATATAAAACCCTTTAAAATTTTAATGTCTGACACAAAAATTGTTTCATAAAATGGTCTTGATTTGCCTACATGTACAATGTTTTTGTCTCTGTCAGAATCAGCTCAGAACCCAAAATCTGAGAGGCCAAATGAGGTGAAAAACGGCAGTCATCCAAGCAAGCCATCAGGATCACCCAGCAGGACTTCTCCTGAGAAAGACTCCAGGTATGTTTGCTGATACATTGAAAAATACGGAAGAAGTCCCAAAATAGCATTCGGAAAGTCTTCTGAAAACAAAAAGTTGTTTCTCTGTACAAACACTGATATATGCAGAAGGTGAGATATAAAAATACTTGTGGTTTAACCTGTTTATCTCGTCAGTCTGCGAAGATCGACGGTGGAAATTAAACCAGACTTAGACTCTAACAAGAAACTTGATGAAAAACAAAGAAAAGAGAAAAGCAACCAAGAGCTCAGGAATGAAAAACGAGAAAGTAAACAGAAAAAAGAGAAACAATCTATTAACAATAAAAAGGATCAAGAGAGGTGAGGAAAAAAAGCCTAGTTCTGTGTAAAGCCCCTCTCCTCTTCCAAACCATGCAGTCATATTGAAGAGTTTTGTGTGCATTGTGTTTAGGAAAGATGCACTGAACAGTGATCATCTTCCCTCCCCGTTGACGCTTTTGTCTGTTCCGCCAAAGTGTCCTCCGGCTGGAGAAGTGAAGTGGGAAAGGTTAGGGCTTGTGTGTGCGGTTTAAAGCATGTGACTGTGGTTGAAAAGAAACATTTATATTGTGGATTAAAACATGCAACTATTGTTATAATGAAAGTATCAGCGTTTATAAATCCATTTCTGAATATCTAAAAAAGTTCAATGTTTTTTTTAAATGTCAACAAGGTCACGATAGTTGCATGAATGGCTTTTTTCAGACATTTAATAATATGGTCTATTTGGTGAGCGCAAAGTATTGGCTTTTCAGTTTTTTGTCAAAGGGTAAAGTCTAAATGGACACTCAGATTAATATAGCATATATTTTTTGTCACACCACAACAATAAGCAATATTTTTACATTACATTAGGCGCAGGCATTAATAAAATACAATTTAATGGGTAATTTGTTAAATAATAAGAATAAAATTTATAAGTATAATTCAACAGTATAATTACTGTGTTTCGTCACATTACCGTGATGGTTGGGTTTAGGGTTAGGGTAGGATTAGGTGTTAATAAAATACAATTAATTTAATAAATAATTGATTTTAACTTGCCATAGCTGTATCCCATCTAGCAACAATGTTGTTAAAGGGAAAGTTCATCCAAAACTGAAAAATGTCCTTGCAGTTTATCTGCATTTATGTGTTTGTAAACTTTTGTATTGTATTCTTCTGTTGAACACAAAACAAGATATTCTGAGGTATGTTGGGGAAAACAGACATCCATAGCAATAACAAAAAAATCTGTGGAAGTCAGTGTCTGTTTTTTCTCTCAACATGCTTCAGAATATCTTTCTTTGTGCTTAACAGAATAAAGGAACTCAAACAGGTTTGGAACAACTGATGATGACAGCATTTTCATTCAATTGGGTGAACTACAGTATGGCTTTAAATTTTGTTTGTATTGTAGTGGACCTGTCTGGTTTAATATCAGTAGTTGCATGATTATTGCTACAAAACAAATTCATTCATTCATTTTCAGCTTAGCCCCTTTATTAATCAGGGGTCGCCACAGTGGAATGAACCGCCAACTTATCCAGCATATGTTTTACGCAGCGGAGGCCCTTCCAGCTGCAACCCATCACTGAGAAACACCCATACATTCTCATTCACACACATACACTACTGACAATTTAGCTTACCCAATTCACTTATACCACATGTTTTTGGACTTGTGGGGGAAACTGGAGTACCCGGAGGAAACCCACGCGAACGCAGGGAGAGCATGCCAACTCCACACAGAAACGGCAACTGACCCAACTGACTCTTGCTGTGAGGCGAAAGCGCTACCCACTGCGCCACTGCGTTGCCCCAAAACAAATGAGTAAATTGTAAATTTAAAAAATCCAACTACTGGATTTTCTGCAATACAAGTCACTTTTTCATCATCAGTGAAAAAAAAATTCTATACCAAAACCTTATTTAATTCAATTAACATCAAGCAAGCAAAACTAAAATCATACAACTAAAATTGTTTTATAGAGCCCTAGGCTGAAGTATCTCCAAGCTCAGGGTTCTCTCCTGGGACAGCATGCCAAACTGCGAATTATAATAGCCAAGTGTGAACTCTTCTTGACAAATATAGTTGGGAATAGCACAGCTCCAGTGTATCAAAATTTATTACTAAAAAGCTATCATATGACCTACCATAGCATGTGACATTTCGAGTGACTGCTGTGAAATTATTTATTGCTGTATTTTTTTTCTCTCAGCATGACAAATCACCAGCATGTTAGGGTTAACTAAATTTTACTACACTGAATTTGTTTCTATTGTGCATAAGTAAACATTTGATTAACAATTGATTTTATTCAGGAATTAATGAAAAAACTATTCATTAAGTTGTTAATGAATTATTAATTAACTAATAATTACAGCATAACAGCATGAAAAGCAGAGTTGAAACATAAGATGAATTTTCACTTTTGTTTAGGAAAGATGCTCCGGTTGATTTTTTCCCTCCTCCTTCCATCAATTCTCATCCTCCTCTAAGACGCTCATCAGTTGATGTAAAGAGGTCAGAGCTTGTCGCATGTTTGAATGTGTCGAATGTTTTAATGCAGAACATACGGCATGCAGCACTGAAGGATAAACCATTCAAAAGATTAAATGTTGTATTCTGATGATTCTTGTACAGAAAAGACACTCAGAGTTCTTTACACTCTCCTGCTCTTCAGTCTCATCCTCCTAAACGCCCCTTCATAGATGGAAAGAAGGAAAGGTTAGACAATGAGCTAGAAGTGCATGCAGTGTGTGATGTGAAAGCGTGATCTCCTCCTAATCTTTAATGAGACTTTGTTATTTTTATGCAGGAGAGACACAAATGATCTTTTATTTCCTCTTCATCATCCGCTTCCTCCTCCTCCTATTCCTATCCCTAAGCGCTCATCAGAAGTGAAAAAAGAAAGGTTAGGGGTTGCACTTTAGAGAATGTACTCACTGTCATTAAGGCTCTATGAAACTCAATTTTATTCTTGAATTATTATAATTTTTTTTTTTTTTTGTGTGGTGTATTATTGTAGTCCACATTGAGATGTAAAGCACCACTTTTGAATGAATCATCCTAAATTTGCTAAATTCCATGACATTTTGCTTTATACATCAAATTCCAATATTTAGATTTCATCTCTTTCAGCATCACTGAATTCATAGGGCTTTAAAAACTGTACTTTTCTATAGCCTAATTGTAATGAATATCTAATCACAAGTGGACACTGAATATCTACTTTTCGCAGGAAAAATCCTCCTGAAACGTTACCATCTTTTACTCCTGTCCTTTCTCCACCTCCTCCCAAACGTGTCCTTTCTCCACCTCCACCATCTCCTAAACGTGTCCTTTCTCCACCTCCACCACCTCTTCCCAAACGTTCAGCACTAGAGGAAAACAAAGAAAGCAAAGAAAGGTCTGAGCGCCTTTTAGTTTAAGTCTCTTTTGTGATGGTTTTTAGTGATAAGATAAGCACAATATTAATTAAATAAATAATAAGGTAATTGTGAATTATTATTTCTAGTTTACTAGATGATCAAGGGCCAGATTTATTAAACATTTTTTTCAGTGCAAACCTTTTGCAAACTTTTTTTTTTTTTAAACGACTTACAGACTTTACATTAGACAGACAGTGTAACAGATGTGTATTCCATGCTGGCAAAATGAAAACACATTTTCAAAAAGTTGGTAGATTAGTCTTGATTTTTTTTTTTTAGGATTTATGATTTGCTGGATTCTAACCAAAAATCATTGGTTACATTTTTCTGAAGGTACCAAAACATTTAATAACAAATTATTTTTATTAATAACAAATAATTTTGTTATTTAAATATTTGTAACATAGAAATTTACTCTTTTTGTATTGTTTACTAATGGTTTTCTTCAGAATTGTGGGAGAACTGCAATCTTTATTTTACCACGGCATGGTGGCTCAGCGGTTTCCACTGTCGCCATACAGCAAGAAGGTCGCTGGTTCAAGTTTCGGCTGCCCAGTTGGCATTTCTGTATAAAGTTTGCGTGATCTCCCCATGTTTACGTAGGTGCTCTGGTTTCCCCCACAGTCCAAGGACATGTGTTATAGGTGAATTGGAATAACTAAATTTGTCGCAGAATCATGCAAAACTTGTCACACAAACTTGCGTTTCTGGTCTGCCACATTCATGTTCGTATGAAAGGAAGTCTATGGGGTGAAAAGTGCAGTGTGAGCACAGCTTTATTTGGTGACAGTTGTTGTCATATCGTGTTGTGTGTTACCCCCTCAAGCCTCATTCACACTTCGAATGACTCGCAGCGGCAAATCGACAAGTGACCGTTAATTATAACAGAGAACGAGCAACTTCTGGCGAACTTCGTTTACGCGAGCGACAGCGACTGTTGGCGATTAGGTGGGCATTTCGAGCGATGTGACAAAGTTGAGAATATTTTTAACTTTATGCAAATGAAGAGCGACTTTCTTGAGCGACAGCTCACTCATAGGCCGGTTGTATTCGCTGTGCTGTACACCTACACAGACCTGCATTTGCAGAAGGTCGCCATTTGCCATGTGCATTGTCATTTTATTGGGTTTTTTTGCAGCAAAAGCTTAGTAAATTATTAGTAAATTACATGCACCCATTATCAGGGCTGCAGAGTTAGTCATTAGTCACTTATATTGGCGCTTTAATAGAAATTGCACTCTTATGTTAATTTTCCGTGTTTAATAAATCTGGCCTCTAGTGTCAGCACATGCATTTCAAGATTTTGCCTTGTGCTGTTTGTAATTCCACATTGTACATTCACGGCCTAGGGTGAAAAAAGCACCTGATCCGAATGCCCCTCTTCCTCCTTTACCTTTTCATCTGCATCCTCCTCAGAAACGGGAGATGAAGAAAGAGAGGTCAGAGCTTGTATACAAAGTACTGCCTGTCTTTTATTCATGGCTACCTTTTCTTTTTTTTTGCATAACATGGTGTTCTAACTAGATGCAGTGTACTTTGTCTCATAAATAATCAGAGACTTTCTTTGCTTAGAAAAGAAACTGTGGATCCCAGTGCTCCTCTCCCTCCTGTTCCTCTTCATCTTCAGCCTCCTACACCTACAAAACGTCCCTCGTTAGACACAAAGAAAGACAAAGAGAAAGAGAGGTTAGAGTTGGAAGAATTGAAAAGCATGATGATGTTTAAAGCTGTGTTTTTAAACAATTAGCTCGTCATCTGAAGAATAACTAAAGCTGTTTTACAATAGAAAAGACACGTCAGACCCGAAGCGACGAACATCTGAGCACAATGAGAGAGAAAGGTGTGAAGCATGATTATTATTAATCCTTAGATGAAATCAGTGTTGAGTGAAAATGAACTATTATCTGAAGAAAGTCTTGCTTCAACTAAACTTACGTATTTAAAATATTTAAAAGCATAGTTGTGTTTATAGTTCTATAAATCCTTTAATACGGAATCCTGAGCCTTGTTTTTGGCAAGCGTGTAAACAAAACAAAACAAAAAAAATGTTCAAAAATTGAGAAAAATTTATATCTGATATCCTTTGACTGAATAAAATCATTGTTTGAAGTAAAATAAATTGACACCGGTTAATTGGAAATGCATGCCTCAACCTACATTTTTGTGAAACCCCAACAATGTACTTATACTAACATACATTTGACTGCAGCTTATAGGTTAAACTGCATGTTATTTGGGATATTAAAGTAAACTGCATTTGCAATGCACTTTTCTCTTTTGTTTTTAAAACACTATTGGTTGGGTTTACTTTACGTCAGTGGTTCGCTAGATGACCTATACGACAAGCCCCCCCCCCATCTTCTTATGAACGTGTTTAAAGGTCTTTGAGTACTTTATTTGAGATTTTAACAGATTTGTGTGTGTTGCATATCAATTAAGACAACGTTAGCACCTGTTAGCTTTAAATGTGGGGAAAACTGGATCATTTTGAGCTTTTGTAATCTAATTTTTATTATACATCGTCTTGGGTTTAAAATAATTACTGGGGTGAGACCAAAATTGCTGATGTAACACTATAGTTTCTGCCTGTCCAGAGATGACATGTTGGTTTCTCATTATTATTCATAGCTGACTTTTCTTATCCTATTAGAAGAAGCTGCTTCTTAATTATTCATACACAAGAATTGGAGAATGGCAGATTTTAATCAGCGGTCTTTAATGTCGGTCTTTTATCAGTTGAGTTCGTTATCATTCAGACACATCACCTGTCTGTGCTGCTGTGCTCACACATGTTCAAAATCCTCCAGATTACTGCAATAGATAGGGAAAGAGACCCGCTGTATTGCTATCCACTGTGACTGTCTGCATTCAGACCCGGGGATTCAGCAGGAGAGAAGTCCTCCTCATTTATAGTGTTTAAACATGATTATCTTTATAATGATATAACAATATATAATGATATATACATTGTAGTTATGTGTATATATTATATGAAATTATGAATAGCCTATCATATATGTAACGGCATTAAATTACTTACTGTTTATTTCTTTGCATTTAACGTTGTAAACGATAAAATCATGCATCTCCTCATGTGTTGTGTTGGATTTTTTTTTGTCCTGAGCTGGTGAGCCAACTGACAGTTGTTCGCGCTCCTCTTTCTACTCTGCTTTGCTGGCCACACCCACTCCTCCCTTCTGCTGACAGTGCTCCACGCCCATCATGTAGCATTTTTTTTAAAATGACTTGAACTGAAAAAGGGGGGTTTCATGGCCCTCTAAGAAGGACGTGTATCTGAAACATCGAAAAACACGTACCCAAAGTAATGTATTTCAGATTTGCAAAAATGTAGATAGCACCCTCTAGTGGATTTGTCAACTGAAATGTGTAACGAAATGTACCCAAAGCAATTTAGTTTGTGTTTTACAAAAAGAATCTGAGACAGGTATTTCTAATAAGCCTGGGCTGAAAAAAAAGAAATCTGTGTGCTTCATACGTTAAATTATTTTGTGCAAAATCTGTCAATTTTGACTATAAATGTGCAAACTGGCTCTGATTTTTGCATATAACATGGACTCAACCATGTAAAAAAGGACAATATCAGTACAAAATGCTGTGTACTGTATTCCATCCCCAGGTTTTGTCAAATTCAAAATCTGAAAAAAATAGAAGTAATGAAAAGCATGTTTGCACTAAAAGCTGTTTTTGTGTTTTTAAAAAATATTTATCTATTATTTAAAGAATAACTAAAGCTGTTTTATGATAGAAAAGACACATCAGACTTGAAGCGACGAACATCTGAATGCAATGAAAGAGAAAGGTGTGAAGCATGATGATTATTACATGACTTTTGTTGAGTAAAAATGAGGGAAAATTTGAGTTATGTGGGTGTGATGTTTGCTACGTCAGAGTTTATTCACATTAAGCCTTTTTCGACAAGTCTAAAACCACCTCCAGCAAGCATTTTTTTTATTTGGAATTTGGCATTTCCATCACTCATTTCTTATTTAATACTTGAAAATGCACATTAACAAAGGTGATGGAAACCCAGCTGCTCTCTGAAGCTACAAAACAGAAATCTGTGCACATCATAATTTGTCAACTTTGTTTAAAATATATGTACTGGATCTGAATTTTGAATCCAGCATGGACTCAACCAGGCTTTACAAATGTTGTGCAGTGCATTCTAGCTCGACATTTTCTTGAACTAAAAATCAAATTGTCAAAGCTGGTTGATATTAAAAGTTGCGTGTTTATACATAATTACCTCATTGTCTGAAGAATAACTAAAGCTGTTTTGCAATAGAAAAGACACAGCAGACCCGAAGCGACGAACATCTGAACACAATGAGAAAGAAAGGTGTGAAGCATGATTATTTCTTACTCTTGGATGAAACTATTGTTGAGTAAAAATGAACTTATAGTTAAGCAGTGTTCTAAAGCACTAGCTTTATGAATTTAAAGACTATTATTTAATTTTTTTTTTTTATTATAACTACTTATACTATATATATATATATATATATACTTATATTACTTTTTTCTCACAGAAATCTATGTCTTATTTTTGAGAGATGCATATTAAAAGAAATTCATGTGTTGGGAAATTGGCTCAGATTGTCAAACATGTCTGATATTTTTTGACTGGATGGATTAATTCTCTGGCCATCATACATTCCATAATTTTCTGTGAAATCTGTCGACTCCGACTGACCAACACACACCATCTGGCTCTGACTTCTGCATAGTTGACATCATTGACTAAGGCCCAATCCCAATTCTATTTTTGTACCCTTCCCCTTGGCCCTTCAAACAGAGTGTGAAGGGCAATATTTACACCTAAAAAATGGGACACCACTATAGCACTTGCACACGTCATCATATGTCATTGTGAGCTCTTGCTTCATATGAGATCGACGATCACGACTGCTGTAGTTATTCCTGTTGCTTTATTTTTTTGGTATTTATCTTCAGGAAATCACTGAAGGTAATGATATCATGTTATTATAACGATATAATGTGACAATAAGCTCGTAACTGTACTGTGCATTTACACCCTGGACCATATTCATCTATGTAAACATACAAAAACAACAATAACATTATACCAGACATTGTAAAAAGCTCATGCCCAGCCACTAGACTTTTCTGACAGGGTATTCAAGTGTCAGAATGTTGTGGGACTGCTATACAGGAGTTATTATTAGGGATTACAGATAGCAAAATTTAGCATTTTTTATTTTAGTGTTTTTTTTTTTTAAACATGGCAGTAAAACACGAACGCGGTTATGAATATATTAAAACATATGCTTGTTTGCCGTAAACATTCATAATAATGACAAAAAATACTAATTTGTGCATCTCCTCACTTCCGGGTGCATCTATGCTGCCATTGTGGCTGGTGTATTCTGGGAACTATTCTTACCCCTTGGTTTCGAGTGTGGTCCTGAAAAATCTTTCTTTTGAGGAGTATCCCTTAGCCCTACACCTTCAAGCTAAAGAGAATTGGGACACCCCTACCCTTTCACTTGAATGCCCAAAATGAGGGGTAGGGGTAAGGGCTAAGGGGTAGAATTGGGATTGGGCCATACATTGACTCATTCTGGCTGTATATAAAGGCTTCAACTTTATACAAAACTTGTGTATTTCCTGCTTTTGTCTAACTTAAAATCAATTGTCAGGGGAACTAAAAAGCATGACCATGTTAAAAGCTGTGTGCTTCTGTTTTATATGTAGTAACCTCAACATCTAAAGAATAATCAAAGCTGTTTCTCTATAGAAAAGACACGTCAGACCCAAAGCAGCTGACATCTGTACACAATAATAAAGACAGGTGTGAAGCATGGTTTGTTGAGTGAATTCTAACCCTTGGAGTGAAATTGAACACGAAGTTGCAGTGTTTCATTTTAATTTTGAGGAATAGATCACCCAATGGTAATAACTTTTACAAATCCTTATGTTGTTCCAAACCTGTATGACTTGCAATCTTCTGTGTAACTCAAAGGAGAATTTTAAAGGTGCCATATATCGATCCAAATAAGTGAAATTGGTCTGATATCTGATGTTTTTGTTGCCTCATAACATACCTATTCTGCAAATTCTACAATATACTACAAAAAGGTGTGTTTAAACAGACCGTATGCCTCTTTGCGGTGGTGCTGAATACATTTATAATACGTCTTTCTCTCATTTTGCATTCTGACAAGATTGCAGGTTGACAAATGCTTCCTAAAACCCATCGAACACAGAATTTGAAGTGCAGCTCCATGTCTACTAAACTTCCAAACTTATGAGTGTACCGTGTACACACATTGGCATTGCCATTTAGTGCACCATTTTACTGCACATTTACCATCTGCATCGCTTACCAACAAATAAAAAATTAATGTAAAGAAATTGTGTGGCACTGGCAGGCTTTATTGTCATTTCTGTTTCTCACGTTTCCAAAATAAGAGTCCCACAAACATAGTATGTCTAATATAAGCTAAGATAAATCTTAAAATAAGGGGGGGGGGGATTTATTGTTCATTGTATCATTGTTAATCTCACTAGGAAAAGTTGTGGCCAATCAGATGATTCTGTGTGCAACGTAACAGTTTGCATTTTGTTTCAATTGGCCAGTTTTTTTTAACCAGAATTTTACACTTGTAGGATTTACATGAGAACGAGTAAACAAATGTGTATCACGCTCTATGGCACCTTTAAAACCTTTACTATTTGCTTTAATTCTTCAGAAACTCCTTTAAAGTATAACATAGATCATGTAATTGTGTGCTATATTGGTAAAGTCATACAGGTTTGGAACATCATGAAGGTGATTAAATGAATTATAATCCTTTAAATTAAAGTCTGTACATGGCTTTTGGTGATTGGTCGCCATCCCATAGCACTGAGATGATGCTTCTTTTCCAGAAAAGACACAAGAGACAATAAACCACTCAAAAGGCCATTAATGAAGATCAAGATTGAGAGGTTTGAATGGATGTTTTGCAACAAATTTAAGGCAGAGGGCAGCAGAAGTGCATGCAGTGTTTTAGTTTGGTCATGGCAGTTTGAGAATGGTGGCGATTGGCACGGCTCATCAAAACAAATTGCCACTTTTAATTCCCTATTCTTCTTTTATTTTTAGAAAGGACTCCACAGATTCCAAAAAGCTTCTTCCTAGGAAGCCGAGCCTGGATGGACGGAGAGACAGGTCAGCTCAAGCTTTACTCATCAACAAATCTGATGAAGTCATGAGGGATTTTGAGCACAGAGTACAGATAAACTGTTTCTTGACAATCCAATATGTGTTTTTCTCTTTGCTGCAGTAAGGACTCTACTGACTCCAGGTCAAGCAATCATCCTTTGAAACGACAATCAAGTGAGCCAAAATTGGAGAGGTAACTTATCATAATGCAGTTTGCCATTCAGTGAAATATAAATCTAAACATACGGATCTTACTACTCACTATAAACTCTCATTTCTTCTTACTCCAGGAGAGATTCTACTCACTCAAGGTCTGGCAGCTCACCTCAGGCCAAGAAATCATGTGAAAGGCAAGAACTGTATTTACTGTAGCCTCATTTAGCAGTGACTAGCATGCCTTATGGCTTTATTATTCTTCAAGAAACTCTCTGCCAATAGAAGCATTATGTTTTCACTCTCATCCTTCTGGATAGACTCAGATGTATTATTATTATTATTGAGATGAGTTAATTGTTATTCAGATTAATTACTCCTGCATATAGTCCCAGTTGGGATATTAATTTTTTGTACATTTTAAATATTTTTTTCTTTTGAATTTAAAACAGTTGCATTGTGTTGTCTAAATATTAGTGTGTGTGTGTATGTGTATACAGTGTATGTATATATATATTATTTATTTATTTTTGACCAATTGTCATGGTATGCTCTAAATTATAATATTTATAATACTTTTATTTTATGTTCAGAAGAAATTTTTATAGTTTACAGAACAAAACACACACACACACACACACACACACACACACACACACACACACA
>CAIGQZ010033112.1:18968038-18980939 GCA_903798205.1 Danio tinwini
TAAATAAATAAATAAATAAATAAATAAATAAATAAATAAATAAATAATTGTGCATCTGCCCCCATTTAAACATGCTAACATTTAGGTGTCATGAATAAAAACTTCTTAGAGAGTGAAAGGTTGTCAATTAAGCACATAATGCCATTTGTGAATTTGATCATCAACTTAATCATGTTTGATATTTCTAATAAAGGGCAGAGCCAAACAGATCCTCAAATCATGTGTAATCATGAGTGCATTCATCTACTTCTCTGTTCATGAGTGCTCATATCAAACCCAGGTGCAGATCCATCATTCTCAGACAAATCTAACTAGAGCTGGATATGACAAAAATCGGACAATATGTCAACTCATATCATGAGAACGATATACATTTGGTCAGAATTATTAGCCCTTCTGAATTATTAGCCCCCCTGTATATTTTTCCCTAATTTCTGTGTAATGGAAAGAATTTTTTTTTCAAATAGTTTCAAATAGAATTAAATAGTTTTAATTCTAATAACTAATTTTTTATTACCGTTGCCATGATGACAGTACAAAATATTTTACTAGATATTTTTAAGATAATAGTATTCAGCTAAAGTCTAATTTAAAGGCTTAACTGGGTTAATTAGGCAAGTTATTGTATAACAGTGGTTTGTTTTGTAGTCAATCGAAAAAAAATATTGCTTAAGAGGGCTAATAATATTGACCTTAAAATGATTTTTAAAAAGTAGATCTTTTATTTTCGCATAAATAAAACAAATAAGACTTTCTCCAGAAGGAAAAATATTATAAAAAATTCTGTGAAAATGTGATGTTCTCTTTTAAACATCATTTGAGAAATATAAAAAAAAAAAATAATAAATCACAGCAGAACTCAAATTACATCAATCAAACTGACTAAAGGTATTAAGTTAAACTGCATCTAATCAAAATTGTTAAAACCTGATTAACTTAAAGTAGCATAAAAAATTAGTTGTCATGACATTTTGTTGTAATTTTTTTACATTGAAACGATAATGAGCATAATATGAAACAACACTTTTTTTATTGTGTCCATTCAATATACAGTTGAATTATTAATATAACAATATGTCAGAAATATTAGCCCTGTCATTTTTTTTCAAATAATTTCCTAAATGATGTCTAACAGAGCAAGAAAATGTTCACAGAATTTTTCCTATAATAATATATATAATAATATAATAATATAATTTCCTATAATATATATTTTTTTCTGCAGAAAGTCATATTTGTTTTATTTCGGCTAGAACAAAAGAAGTTTTTATTTTCTTAAAGGGGTGGTCCAGAGTGTATTTTGTAGGCTTGGTTGTGTTTATAAGATGCAAGAAATGTTAAGTTTAGAGATGTTGTATTTATAAGATGTAGAAAATTATGTTATTTTTTCATATATCTTACTTTGAATATATACAGCTACTCAGCTAACATGGAAACGACTGTCATATTTCCTAGTTCCTCTGAAAGGCCTGCCCTCAAGAGGCTCTGATTGGTCAGCTAACATAATGTGCTGTGATTCAATGATTGGCTCCATGTCATCACATCACGCCCCTACAAGCACGTGCATTTGTGCTGTGTAAACAGCTGTATCAGTTTGCCTGAATCAGACAGAAAATGAAGAGCACACAGCTGAACCTCATGTCTGCTCTCTAAAATAAAATCTGACAAGTGTCTCACATACAGTTGAAGTCAGAATTATTAGCCCCCCCTTTAAATTTTTTTTTCTTTTTTAAATATTTCCCAAATGACATTTAACAGAGCAAGGACATTTTCACAGTATGTCTGATAATATTTTTTCTTCTGGAGAAAGTCTTATTTGTTTTATTTTGGCTAGAATAAAAGCAGCTTTATTTTAAAAAAAGGTAAGGTAAAAATTATTAGCTCCTTTAGGCTATATTTTTTCCTCGATAGTCTACAGAACAAATCATCATTATACAATAACTTGCCTAATTACTCTAACCTGCCTAGTTAACCTAATTAACCTAGTTAAGCCTTTAAATGTCACTTTAAGCTGTATAGAAGTGTCTTGAAAAATATATAGTCAAATATTATTTACTGTCATCATGGCAAAGATAAAATAAATCAGTTATTAGAAATTAGTTATTAAAACTATTATGTTTAGAAATGTGTTGAAAAAAAATCTCTCCGTTAAACAGAAGTTGGGGAAAAAAAATAAACAGGGGGGCTAATAATTCAGGGGGGGCTAATAATTCTGACTCCAACTGTATATTCAGAATAAATATGTGTAAGTAATATAAAACGTTCACATATATTTTGCGAGTTTGTTATTTAAGATGTGTAACGCAGAGAAAGCAGCCGCATAGACAGACACTACAGCGCTGGTGAAGATTGTGGGTGTTTACAGCAGTTTGACTGATAAATATGAATTTGTAGCTAAATTGTTAGCAGTGCCAAACAGCATTTCCTGTTGTTTACATCCTCGCTACAATATACCATTAATGCTAGAAACTTTGCATGTAATAGATAAATTTTAAGAAAAATACTTACAGGTTGTTGCTTACAATCCACAGCTTTGTCTGCTGGAGGAGTTTTTAGCCAAATCCAGCACTGAACTGGAAGAGATTCTGGAGGTTCTCCTTTGTCAAATGCTAGCTATATATATTTTTATAATTCTCTGGAACATAATTAAAATTAAACTGTAAGCACTTCTCTCTTTGTGTCGTGTCCTTTGGAAGCCTAAATACAGAAACAAGCTCTGGAAATAGCAGTGTTTGGACGGTATTTTAGCTTTCACTGCTTTAACATTACAGCTCCTCTGGCCACGGCCCTTTGCTGCACAAGGTGTATGCGCATGGTGAATGCACGTAACCAGAAGCCGTTGTGATCTCACTAACCCGGATGTACAGTTGAAGTCAGAATTATTAGCCCCCCATTTAATTTCTTTACTATCTTTATATTCCCAAAATGGTTTAACAGAGCAAGAAAATTTTCACAGTATGTCTGATAATATTTTCTTCTGGAGAAAGTCTTATTTGTTTTATTTGTTTAGAATAAACTTTAATTTTTGACTTTAAGGTCAAAATTATTAGCCCCTTTAAGCTATATTTTTTTCAATAGTCTACAGAACAAACCATCGTTATATAATAACTTGCCTAATTACCCTAACCTGCCTAGTTAGCCTAATTAACTAGTAAACCTTTAAACTTTAGGCTGTATCGAAGTGTCTTGAAAAATATCTAGTAAAATATTATTTACTGTCATTTGATTTGATTTAATTAGATTTATTTATTTTTGAAAAAAAATATAATACATAAAATATCTTTAACAAAAACTTCTACTTTTTAACATGGTCGAAAATAGAGCAGGATGAAGCACAAGCTTATTATTTTCCCACCCCATTACCACACACATCATTCGTTTATTACTTAAACTGATTTCTTTTTTTACTTATGTCTTCTTTTTACATAAGACTTTTTTTATCCTTTTGGCATCTTTGACCTATTATGTGTTTGATTCCATTTGTACATTTATATTTTATAACATAGACCCCCCCCCCCCCCAAAAAAAAAAACAAAAACAAAAAACTAAACAAAAACAGTACTACAAATAGGCATTAAAATTTCATCATACCTTACTCATTGTATGCTTTTCAATCACTTTCATCCTTATATTCTTTTAATATTATACATTTATACAACATTTTAAATTGATTAATATCGTGACATTGTTTGAGAATCTGTTCTAGACTGTTGTATAATTTCACACCACATACAGACATACACAAACTTTTTAAAGTTGTCCTTGTTTTCAACCTCCTAAAATTGTGTTCTTCTCTCAGATTATATCCCCCTTGTCTTTCTTTAAACTTTCTAAACTTTTGGATACATTTTGAAAGTAATTTATTCCTAGCTTTAAACATAAATTGTGCTGTCTTAAATTTAACCAAATCATTGAACTTATGTATCTTCAATTTAAAAAATAAGGGATTTGTATGCTCCAAATACCCCACATTTTCTATCAGTATAATTACTTTTTTCTGCATTGTACATTTTCACACGATTTATATGTGTTCCCCCAAATTTCAACACAACTAATGACATGTCATCATGGCAAAGATAAAATAAATCAGTTATTAGAAATGAGTTATTAAAACTATTATGTTTAGAAATGTGTTAAAAAAAAAATCTTCTCTCCGTTAAACAGAAATTGGGGAGGAAAAAAAATCAAGGGGGCTAATAATTCTGATTTCAACGTTATGTTTTTGTAGTTCCCAAACTTCGTTCACTGTAGGCTTTGCTAAGCTAACCCTGTAAAAGCAAATATCTCCCTTTTCAATAAAGAGCATATTGAGCATATTATATTCAGAAATGCTGTTTATTCACACAGCTATATAAACTCATGAACTAAAGTTTAAAATATGACATTGTAGTGGACCACCCCTTTAAAAACCATTTTACAGTCAATATTATTAGTATACAGGGGTCTAATAATTAAGGAGGGCTAATAATTCTGACTGATTTTAACTGTATATGGTCATATTACCTATATGACTCCCTAGCTTTAACTTTTTTTTTTATCCCTTATAAACAGGTACACAAAGATGAAAACGGCAACCAACATATACATCTTCAACCTGGCATTAGCCGATGCGTTGGCCACCAGTACATTGCCCTTCCAGAGCGCCAAGTACCTCATGGGCACCTGGCCATTTGGCGAGCTCTTGTGTAAAGTGATCATTGCTATTGACTATTACAACATGTTTACCAGTATTTTCACACTGACGATGATGAGTGTGGACCGTTATATCGCTGTGTGTCATCCGGTGAGAGCCCTGGACTTCCGTACACCTGTCAAAGCCAAGATCATCAACATTTGCGTCTGGATTCTGTCCTCTGCTGTTGGCTTCCCCGTCATGGTGATGGCTGTTACTAGAGAATTAGACTCAGGTGAGGAGAAAAGAAGTGAGCTATTTATTATCATACTTTACGGGCTGTTAAGTGCTTGATTCTGATTGGCTTATGGGTATTCTAAAGACGTGTCAAATCAAATCAAAAATCAAAACAAAAAGAGTTGAATGAGATGTGTAAGACAGCAGTACCACACAGGAGTTTTGAGGACAAAAAAGGATAAATGTCTTAAATATCTGAATATCTGTCATGTCAACAATTTAATTAGGTATGGTAACTGACCGTATAAGCATAATAATTAACACTGGGCCATTGTACTATTAAAAATATTTTTTGCCTTGAGGCAGTGCGGTGGTACAGTGGGTAGCACTGTCGCCTCATAGCCATATGGTCGCTGGTTCAAGCCTCGGCTGAGTCAGTTGGCATTTCTGTGTGAAGTTTGCATGTTCTCCCCGTGTTGCCGCAGGTTTCCTCCAAGTGCTCCGGCTTCCCCCACAGTCCAAAGACATGTGGTACAGGTGAATTGGGTATGCTAAACTTGACCATAGTATATAACTGTGTGTGTGAATGAGTGTGGATAAGTCCCAGTCATGGGTTGCGGCTGGAAGGGCATCCGCTGCATAAAAAATATGCTGAATAATTTGGCGGTTCATTATGCTGTGGCAACCCCAGATTAATAAAGGGACTAAGCCGAAAAGAAAACGAATGAATGAATGAATTTTTACCTTGGGGCGGTGCAGTGGCACAGTAGGTAGTGCTGTCGCCTCACAGCAAGAACGTCGATGCTTCAAGCCTCGACTGGGTCAGTTGGCATTTCTTTCTGGAGTTTGCATGTTCTCCCCGTGTTAGCATGGGTTTCCTCCGGGTGCTCCGATTTCCCCCACAAGTCCAAAGACATGCGCTATAGGTGAATTGGGTACGCTAAATTGTCCGTAGTGTATATGTGTGTATGGTTGTTTCCCAGTGATGGGTTGCAGCTGGAAGGGCATCCGCTGCATAAAGCATATGCTGCATAAGTTGGCGGTTCATTCGGCTGTGGCAACCCAGGATAATAAAGGGATTAAGCCGAAAAGAAAATGAATGAATTTGCACCATACTCCACTTTATGTCATGGTGTGCAGTAATTTCTAATCATTCAATGGACCATCATCAGTTATTCCTTATTAATACATGGTTGTTTGGAATACTTGATACTAATTGGTCAGTTGCAACATTCCAAGGTATGTTATATCAACCAGTGAAAGTAACTGATTGTCAATGAATATGTTCACATCCAAATTTACATGTTTGTCTGTCTCTGTGGATGCTTTTGACTTGCCGCCATCTTGTGACTGAATAATACATAGGTTAGTGTATTCTCCATTCAGTTGTTTTCGTGTGTGTCAGCACTGAAGTTAATTAAAGAATTATTTATTACTAAATTATTACAGCTCAGAACAATGTTTTGTCTGAGTTTGACATTTTGTGGCAAATGGCCAAGTAATAAGTGGGATAAAGAACATCTAGGCAGTTGTTTTCTCAAAATAAAAGCCTTCAGTCTTACAAAACAGTGCTCCGCTTTGCATTGGGCTGCTGATAAGCCTGTTGTGCCTTATTCTGTATTAACAACCACCTAGTGCAGGGGTCAAACTCAATTCCTTGAATTCCTTCAACACACCTACAGTATCTGTAGGTTTCAAACAAGCCCAAAGCACTCAATTAATTAGATCAGATGTGTTTAATTAGGGTTGGAACTAAACTGTGCAGAGCTGTGGCCTTCCAGGAACTGAGTTTGACACCTGTGACCTAGTGTTTTTACAGAAAATTACCAGTTAACAGATCAACAATTATAGGTAAAAGCTAAAAGCAAGATTTATGAAAGATGAGCATCTGCAACTTAATTTGTTTTAATCAACAACACAATTAGTTTTAAAGTTGTAATCAACCTAACTGTTTAGCACAGGGTTGCAGCTCTCAGATTAGAGGCTGTCATGTTCAAAATGAAAATATGTGGCTTTATAAATACTGGTTTTATAAATACTAAAATAAAAAAAAAATGCAATCATAATAACATTAAGGATTTAATTAATTAAAATCTATTTAAATTTAGTAGGATGTGGAAAAAATGTAAGCCTTAAAGGTGCAATATGTAAGTTTGACGCCCAGTGGTTGAACTAGGTATTGCACTACTGGATCAAAATAAATGCAAGCGCGGGATGCCAGGTTGAGGACAGGAGTGAGTGATTTAAACTGTTCTAAATAATAGCAACAACATGCGATAGAGGGAATATTTTACACATTAAAAGGAGTTTTGCTTCTAACCAACACCTCGAATTGATATATTAGAAACGGCTTCTATTTCTCACAACTGAACAACAGAAACCTATGACAGTGATCATCTCAGGTAAACCTTGTGTGCTTTATTCAGTGCTAAATGCTAACAATTTGAGTTTGAATGCCATTTTACATTACATTTATTGCCATATACTGAAAGCAGCAGCAAATACGCTGTTTTCCAACAAGGCAACCCAGGGTGCTGAAATATAATTGGCTAAACTGGCATTGCAGGTAAAATTTACCTAACCAAAGACAGCGTTCCGACACAGAAAAAAAACATTTTCAAAGCAGAAAATCTGACTTCAGCATTGTTTTTCAGTTAAACAAGTATGTTCACTTGGGATGTTTCTTATATATCTGCACAGTCAGAGTCAAAAACTTACAGCACCTTTAAAATGTAACTTTGAACAGCTACTTTTCTAAACTGTAGAACTATATAATGTATTTACATAACATATACAGTATGTTGGCCTGGACCACAAATCTGTCTTTTATTGTATGGGTATATTTGTGGGGATTTTCAAAAATACATTGTATGCATCAAAAATCTAAAATTATTTTATAAATTAACATTTTTAATTAGATTTTTTTTGTAACTATATCAAAACAAATATCCAATTTTTTTTTTATTAGTAATATGCATTGCTAAGTACCTGATATAAAGAACTTTAAAGATGATTTTTCTCAATATTTTTATCTACTCTCAGAATCCCAATTTTAAAATAGTTGTATCTTACCTGAATTGTCCTATCCTGACAAACCATTATTCATTAATTTGTCAATTTTTTCATTGACAATTTTCTTTTTTTTTTTTGTGGACCAGGGTCACAAATACTGCTCAAAACAAAAAAGTGAACACAAACAACACTATGTAACTCAATGTGTTCCCTTTAATTTTTGAGCAGTATATTATTTGCACAGACTTATATATTTCACTAATGATGGTATGAGATTACTAATCACTAAAAACTTTATTAATCCATTAACATCAATAATTGTATCACTATGTTCTTTACGATGTTCTCAGGCAAAACAATCTGCATGCTGAAATTCCCGGACCCAGAATGGTATTGGGATACAGTGACCAAGATCTGCGTTTTTATTTTTGCCTTCGTGTTTCCCGTCCTGGTGATCACTGTTTGCTACGGCCTGATGATCCTGCGGCTGAAGAGTGTGCGCTTGCTCTCCGGTTCAAAAGAGAAGGACAGAAACCTTCGACGCATCACCCGCATGGTTTTAGTAGTGGTGGCGGCCTTCATCATCTGCTGGACCCCTATTCACATCTTCATCATTATCAAGACGGTGGTGGAGATCGACCAGAAGAACCTGCTGGTGGTGGCCTGCTGGCATTTGTGCATCGCCCTGGGCTACATGAACAGCAGCCTCAACCCGGTCCTCTACGCCTTCCTGGATGAGAACTTCAAGAGGTGCTTCAGAGAGTTTTGCTTGCCTTTTCGCACTCGCATGGAACAGAGCAGCTTTTCCAGAGCCCGCAGCGTCATCAGAGAGCCCATCTCAGTCTGCGCTAAATCGGAATCAATCAAGCAGGCCACATGACTAGACCTGGATCGGATGACTCCTAGTACACAGAAAGACCCACAGTCCGAGGTAACCCAGATCTCCACAACTGAGTTTTAAGCTTATCAGGCCCATAAACTGCTGGCAGAATGTCATGTTGGACCAGTATTCATATTTTTTCCTTATCGTTCTTGACTGGAAAGTAATTGACGGCCCTAAATTGATCTCTGAGATATTATAAGTGAGGAAATGAGATGATCTGGAGCATCAAGATGGTAATCATGCATTGGAAAAGACATCAAAGACCTGGCCAACAGGAAATTTACATTCATTAGTGGTATATGAGCCAATACAGCAGATTCCCCTAATGAGATTTTTTTTTTATGCAAGTTAATGCATATCCTTGGGAATTGTGGGATTTTATGATACATTGAATAATCAAATTCTGCTTTTGAAGTAACAAAATAAGCTGTAAGACTTTTCTTACAAGAGCTGTTTACACAAAACAATAAAAATGTACTTTTTTTTTATTTATTTTTTTTTTTTTATTCTTGTAGTAGACGATAAAAGTTTTTGCTAAAACCTAAGGATCAAGAGGTATGGAGAAACATTGGTCTTTAGAATGGACTTTCCCTTTGATTTCCATGGATGTCAGCGAATGTTCTTCCTTTTGAAAACATTATCTCTCAACATTCATTCATGGTGCTTTATAAGGGGTCATTTTATAAATTTGTGGTACTCGTGAAGGTGTTTTAAAACCTTTAACTACGAAGTATAGACGTTCTGAGTCTTAAAAAAGTTTTTAGCTCTTTTTAGTATTTAGTGGACACAAATCTTGCATTTCTTTGCCATTGGCGCAGAATGGCTGATTTTATGACCTTATTCAAGTGACATTTAACGAATTGCTCGTGATGTTAGTGTTGGATTTTAAATGTCAGCTTTGCTGTAAAAGCAGATGGTTTAGTTTCTTGGGCTGTAATAGGTAAACCTTTTTTTCCAGCCAGGAATGTGTTTATGTATTAGTAATCAGTTTTGCTTTGCTGTATTTTGCTTTTGTGATCTGTATCTGTTCTCATGACTCTATTTTTTATGGATGCATGGAAATTAGACATCACAAACATTCTGACCTGTCAGTGTTTGTTGTGAAAGTAAAAAAAAAAATATTAAAATCGTTCTGTAGATTAACTTTTATCTCAACAAATTTCCCTCTCCATGAGACTTAATAATGCCGTACACTGAATGATGATGACTGTCACCACTTACACTTTTAAATAGATAGTTTGCATGGTAAAAATAGAACATTCATTCATTTTCCTTCGGCTTAATCCCTTATTTATCAGGGGTCGCCACAGAATGAACCAACAACTATTCCAGCATATGTTTTATGCAGAGGATGCCCTTCCAGCTGCAACTCAGTACTGGGAAACACCCATACACTTTTACATTCACACACATACAACACGGCCAGTTTCGGTTATCCAATTCACCTGTATTGCATGTATTTGGACTGTGGGGAAACCGGGGCACTCAGAGGAAACCCACGCGAACACAGGTAGAACATGCAAACTACACACAGAAAAGCCAACTGGTCCAACCGGGACCCGAATCAGTAACCTTCTTGCTTTGAGATGACAATGCTAACTGCAGCTGCCCAAAAAAATCTGAGCTGCCCAAAAAAATAACATAAATACCTAAAAAAAAAAAAAATTGAAATGGAAAACTGCTATGCTAATTTTCTGCAGGTACTTGTAAAGGTTGGAGACTCGAGCACTATTACATAATCTCTTCAACAGACAACCTATAGACCCCATTATGAAATATATTGGATAAGTGCTTTTTACTAAAGCACTTGGGCTATGCACATATTAGTCAGGATAATAATAAAAAGAGGCTGTTGTATAATGACTTGTAAAAAGACAAAAGCTAATTGTAATGCACTTTCACAGAATTTTTGTAGTCATTTCCGTCATATGAAAAAGTGTAGTTTTAATGATTAACGTTTTGTAGATCAAATGCTTTTAAGTATCAGTCTTGCACCTTAACTATAGATAGCAGAAGTCAGATAAAAAAAATCATTGTAGTTTTTGATTATTAACTCAAATCACCATCTTCCACTGCATCCCAAAAAGCACATAAACGGGTCAGTTTGGTCAAACCAAGTTCTTATTTTTATAAAAATAAATGAATATTTGAAACTTAAGGAAATGTAATGCAAAATCTGCCTATTTCATACACAGCCACTAGTCAAAGATGCAAAATAAGAAAAAGCTGTTTGTCACAAACTAGGTTTTATGGCATTATATTAATTCCCATAGCCCTGCAAATTTCCCACAAATCATGCTATAAGCAAGCTAAACACATTAGCCATGTTAAATCATGCTAGAAACATGCTAACAATGTGCTAAATTAAAACGTGTTAGTATTGTAGTAAATCATGCAAACAACATGGTAAATGTGTTTAATTTTGTAAGGAACATGTTAAACATGTCAGTAATGAGAAGAAACATGGTAAAAACATGCTAGCAAAGTGATAAACATGTTTGTACTTTGTTAAGTAATGCTACCAAAGTGTTGGAAACGTGTTACAGTTTTGTCGCTTTGGTGCATTTCTTACAACACTATTTACATTTGCACAACAGTTAATGCATTTCTCAAAACAATTAGTACAAACTGCAAAACCTAGTAAATAACCTGCAAAAGTGCGTCACTGGCTCAAAATGGAGAGCTCATTCCTCAAAAGCAAGTATTCATGACCTGAAAAGTCCTGCCACCATTGTTTATGAACAAGATAGTCAAATGGCTCTGTCATGTTTTCATCATGACAGTTTACTCTGTACATTTTTTCCGATGCAAAAAAGTCGGATTTTGGTGACACTTTCTGAAAATGCTCAAGCCAGCACTATATACTATTTGCACAGCCATTTGAAAACTACAATAAAGTTAGACATCACTGCATTTAGTGAGGTATCTGAACACAAGACACTGAATATGTATGTTTCACATTTTTACTGCATTTGCTCTTTACAATTCAAATTTATTCACAGCGTTGTGCAAAAGAATAAATACACCCTTATTTACAATAAACATGACCTTCCCTTGGGTAGAGCTGTGCACAACTGTAAACAATATTGCAGTACATATTGGAACTGAACCTACAACATACACAGATCTGTAAATTATTCATCAAATTGCTCTATTTAGAAGACATTTTCAGAAAAAAAAAGATTTAAAGTTTTTAAATAAAATTAGCTTGACAGATTTTGACAACTAGTTCAACATGTTTGTATGTAATGACTCAAGTAATGAAATGAGGACTATTAGTTTTATCTGGAATGACTATTCAGCATTCACAAGTTTAGTTAATTTTGACTGACATGACATAAGCAAATGATAATGTAACAAACAGCAGAGAGTTGTATGAAAGCAATTAATGCATGTCCAAAAGCATTTGCAATTTGCTGGAAGGAATGAAAAACTGCTACTATGATGTGCACAAATGACTAATTGTTTTGAGAAATGCATGGACTGTTGTGCAAATGTAAATAGTGTTGTGAGAAATGCACCAAAGTGACTGATAAAAAGCTAACAGTTTGCACTACTTATAGGATGTTAAATAATGTTAGCATCCTAAACATGTCAACAGGAGAAATGGTCGTGCCCAACTGAGCCTGGTTTCTCTCAAGGTTTTTTTTTTTAATTCTTCACTTTCGCCAATTTGTGAAGTTTTTTCCTCGCTGCTGTCGCCACTGGCTTGCATGGTTCGGGATCTGTAGAGCTGCGCATCAATGGAATTGCTCTTCAGTGTTTGGACTCTCAGAAGTGATTATTAACCCACATTGACCTGAGCTAAACTGAACTGAACTGACACTGTTTCAATTCACTATAAACTTCCATGTGAAGCTGCTTTGACACAATCTACATTGTATAAGCGCTATACAAATAAAGATGAATTGAATTGAACAGTGAGTAGAAACATGCTAGAATTTTGCTAGCAATGTGCTAAAACGTCAGCAGTGTTATAAATCATGCTAACAAAGTAGTAAAATGTGTTACATCGTGTTAACATGCTAATAACATGCAAAACATATAAGGTGATAAATAATGTTAGCAACATGCAAAACATGTCTATAGTGAGTAGAAGCATGCAAGCAATGTGCTAAAACATGTCAGGAGTGTGATAAATCATTCTACCAAAGTGG
>CAIGQZ010033112.1:18980949-18997339 GCA_903798205.1 Danio tinwini
AAATATGTTAAATTGTGTTAACATGATAACAAAATGCAAAACTTATAGGGTGTTAAATAATGTTAGCAACATGTAAACATGTCAGCAGCGAGTAGAAACATGCTAGAAACCTGATAAAACAAGTCAGCAGTGTGACAAATTATGCTATTCCAAAATGGCAAAATGTGTTACCTAGCTAACAATCTGCAATATGTATAGGGTGATAAATAATGTTAGCAACATGCTAAACATGTCTATAGTGAGTAGAACGCTAGAAACATAAAAGCTGCTAAATCATGAACGGAACATACAGAAGGCTACTAAAGCATGCAAATATTGTAATAAATCTTATTATAATAATATCTATCCATTCATCCATCCATCTATCTATAAGCTCCTATTTGTCTACCTAACATCAAAGTGTGTCCTCAAATGTATCTCACAATTTGGATCCTGTTTACTGAAGCTTTCACCATATAGGAGCAGAATTACTGCATCTGTTATTCTGGAAAGTAGCGCCTTCACATTTCAAGCAAAATACAGATTATACCTTTTGCCAAAGTAGTGGATAATAGCCTCCAGAAATGGTTATGAAGCATCACAGTGTCTCAGGTGGCCAGCAGACACACATGTAGAATCTAAACAACATCATTATGGGGAGCAAAAATGTCACTTATGTGCTTCTCCGGTTCCTCGTGATTGCGGTCCAGAGTATTTGTTACATAATAGCATAAACAGTGGATAAGAGAGCAATGCTGTTTACACTAGTGGGTGGAGGGAAACATCACGAGGCGCAGAAATGACAGACAGCATGTCAGCTAGATTGATCAGGAGGATCACTTGCTACACGATCTTGCAAGCCTCAATTCCTTCCGAGTCCTTGTGAGAGGCATTATTGATAAGCTGTGGGATAAACCAGAGATGTATTGTGAATGTTTGCATTCACTATGGGATATTATTGCGAGTGATGTCCACAGTGCATAAATTCTAAATGGACCTCATTTTTATTTGACTGTCAGCTGTCACAGATACGAGACAGCATTTATGTATAAATGTTAAATATTTATATAGGCTTAACAGTCAGTTGACCTCTAATCTTGGCAATTCCCTATCATTTTTGTTTGGACAGCGTATCCAGGAAAACCAGATTTCCATTAACGGTTTCTCTGTATAGTTTCCATAGTGACACGTGGGTGTTTACCTATTAAGATGAGACACTATACAATAACCACTGGCCTAATGGTTTATGACATGCTGCTGATATTCTAAAAATATAATGCACATGTCATGCCTGAAAGAACCAACATCTTTAACCGGAACAATTACAGTAGCATCAGTTTTCAGTAATGACATCAGAAGTGCTTCACTAGTCAACACTATTATAGTTTTGTTTTTTTCAGTATTATTGACTGAAGTTTTTTACAGGCAGATTAAGCGCATGCAAAAGAAAATGAAAGGCCTTAAAGAGCACCTATGATGAAAATCATCTTTTGCAAGCTGTTTGGACATAACTGTGTGTGGGTATAGTGTGTCTACAGTCATATTGGGGTGGTAGAAACACAATGTTTCTTTTTAAAAATATTTTTTAATATAATTTCCTGACGTTAAAATAAGATCCAAATCCCTCCTATTTTGAGGCCCAACGTGAAGTGACGTAGGAGTGCGTTTTCCCCGCCCACCGAATTGATTGACAGACCCGTATTAACATGTCTCCATATGCGTATAATCTGTGCGCGAAGCAACTGAGATTAAAAGATCTGTTCAGCTCTCTGTGATCATCATCAAATGTGACCAAGAATGAGTTTTACAAGTTTAAAACGTGATAAATACATTTTTTCATCCATTAGAATGACCGTGCGCGCGTGTGAGTGTGTGTGCGTGTGTGTGAATATATTAACTATACATTTAAGACGCCCTGTAGTGAAGTTTATACAACTCAGAGAGCGCGTGTTTGTATTTATGTGTGACAGTAATGTGTTTAAAATGCTCTTTTCGACATTCACCGTTTGGGTTGATGTTCTCGACGGCTGAAGGACAGGTTTCAATGCCACCCTCAGCGTGTCCGGTTACGCCATCTACTGGATTGTGTAGATGTTGGACGTCCAGCGAGGCCTTCATCTCAGCTTTTCTTCGAGTAGTCATGATGATGATTGTTTTCTAACACTGTTCAAATCGCGTTGATAAACTTTATACATCTCTTCACTCAAGTAAAACTCTGCGTCCATGCATATCCACAGATTTCAACACCAATGACGTTCTCGCTCGATTACAGTCAGTGCTGTTCAGATTCTGAATATGCTCCACGGTTGCCACAGCAGCAAAATTACAACATGGCGTAGATCGGCACTTAAAAAAATACATCCATCATCGATCTGTCGTCAAATACAATATTACAGATCATTAATTTAGTGAGTTTTACATCGCACTGTAATACTCCATGCTCTTTCATGTAAATGTAGTATTAATTATTTTGATAATGTCTGTTTTCTGTTAACTTGTTAACCAAAAAAGACAGGAAACCAAATAAAATTTTTTTGGGCTAGAGATGGGTTAAACATAACCGGACTAGATTGGGTCTACTTCACTTGCAGGTACCTCATAAACGTTATTGACTTTGCTTACATAATGAAGTATACATATGATAAGCTTCATTTTACCAAAAAAACCAACATGCAACCAAATTTAAGGTTATTCTGGCTAAAATTGGGTTACACCTAGCCGGACTAGATCTGGCCATCCTTCACCTAGACGGCTCAGGCTATAAAAATAACATATATAATTTAAAAACCTAAACACCCTATAAATGCTATTCCTTGAAGGAATATCATACATATCACAAGGTATTTTGCCAAAATAGACAGGTTAACAAATAAAAAAAAATTTGGGGCTAGAGATGGGTCAATACTTCACAGAGAATGTCAAACTACGACTATTACGTGCAGGTACCACAATGTTATTGACTTTGCTTACATGATGAAGTATCATACATATCATAAGCTTCATTTTACCAAAAAAAAAAAAACAAATTTAAGGTTATTCAGGCTAAAATTGGGTTACACCCAGTCGGACTAGATCTGGTCTATATTCACCTAGACGAATGAAATGATGGCTATTGCTTGCTGGGATCATGGATAGAGAACAACATTCAATATTCTTTCTTGCCACGAAGTAGAGTGAAAAGCAGCCCTTACAGTCAAATATGCTATACGTCTTAAGGAGTGTTAATATTGCAGTTATGACAGAGTTAAATGTGTTTAGATGAAGAAAAAAAAAATCAATTGATCATAGCCTACGTGACTGACAGCTCGCCTACAGTATAAACAATTAAATGGTAAACGTTTTTTATTTAGCTTATTGAATCCTCTTTTTAAAAATGTTTTTTTGTTTTGATATCATCATTAAATTAATGAGCAAACTCGGAGCACTTCACTGGCAGTGACTCTCTTCCCAGGGGATGCTGAGCTTGCGCAGCATCCTGACCGTTCTATAACCATTATAATCGCACTTTGTAAAGAAACTTGTCTGGCCGATATCGCGTTTTGTGAAAAAAAATAAAAAAAAACATTTAGTAGTAGGCCTAAAAATGTACATTCTTAAATGTTATTAATGGCAGCAATTCGCACATAGATTACGGTACATCTGAACAGTGATTTCCAATAATAAAATCCAAATGTCAAAAAATGGCGTTTATCGCCAAATAATCCTAAACATTTTAAAGCACTTTTCATTGGCATTTTATACACAACTTTTTAGTTATGGAATAGTACCGGAGTGCACCTCTGACATGCTATACAAAATCCATTTAACCAATTCTTGAGCTGCCTGCTGTGAAAGTTCTCATTTTCATGGCTTTTTGGGGAAACTTTAGCTAACAGTGACTTATTTAATAAGGACGTCTCTCTCTTTCTCAAATGCATTTAAAGTTGCTTTCTAGCATTAAAAACAATAACATTTTAAGGCAGTGTCCTGTCCACTGCTCAGCGCAGATGGTACCTCATGCTGTCTCACACCGGGCATCAAAAAACAAAGATAACAGCATTAAATGATGGTGGTCAATTAAGTGCTTGCAGAAGAGGCTGTTAGCATTTCAAAGCTTTCAGAGAAAGTGGGCCTTGAAGGGCTTTTCAGCTGAAATACCCCACAAAGTCTCTCGGCATGACTCACTGTGGGCTGGAGCATAAAGAACAGACAGAGAGCACAATACCATTTCCCCTTCATGGATGCTGAAGAGGTGCTTTGATCTGCAAATTTTATCAGTAGCGACCAAACCATTTCCAGCCTCAAGTGCTTTAGTACATGCTTATATAAGCTTCAACTATGACATTTCAAATAACCTATCTGACATTAGAGTATACATTTCTGCTACTACTTAGGACATCAATCCCAGTAAATGTACGAAATGCATGTAAAAAAAGAAAACCATTCCACAGAAAAGAAGGATCATACCAGCAATAAACGAGACTAATTATTCATCTTTGTTTCTAAACCCAAGCAATTGGACCAAAATAATTCAACTGAAGAACTATGCCTAAATGCTAGCATTTATTAGAGTACATCACTGCTATCCAGCTACATAGTTTGTCTCCCTCCTCTGTGAAAGTGAGACATCCACCTCTATAGCAGCTGAAGATAGAGAACTCAAACAAGTGCAGTAAACTGTAAAAAAATAAAATAAAATAACCCCATACCAATTTTCAAGAACACTTGAAATAACTAAAAAAATGAAATTAAGTTTAGATAGCTTAAAAAAGATACACAAAAAAATAGTTGGGACAACTTTAACTTAAATAAAAACCAATATGTAAAAACTTCTTTTAAAAAGTTTTTGCAACTTAAAAAAATTTGTTTTTACAATAATAAAAAAAAAAGGTACACAAATCATAAAAAGTTAAGCGGGTATAAAGACAAACAAAAAGTAGAATAATTTTATTCAGTTTACATAACTTGAATTTTTTAGTTAACTCTCCTGGAGCTTATTATCTGCGTTATCAGGGGGCACCACAAGGGGTGTGAACCTACACTTGTCTCACGGTTTGGCTACGATTATCATGCCATCAATTTGCTTCAATTTGAGATCTTGATGCATTCCAGTACATTAATGATGCTTTCCATAAACAATTAGATATTTTACTTGGCAACACAATAATTCTTGTATTAAAGTTAATACATTTACATATTATTTGTAATACAATAGGCTCTATGCACAGCTAGAGCTTTAAAGCCAATGATAAACGTCCGGTGTAAGCTTAATGTGACTTTTCAATTTCACAAGGTTGTTTTTACAGCACTGATGTTGTAATGTAATTACAACACATTCAGTTACATAACCTGACTTAAGCATTCATTTAGTTGTTCAAGCGGGAAAGGAGAAGAAAGTTTTAACCACTAGCGCCGTCAGTCGCAACAGGTTAGCACCGAAATTCTATTGAAAATTACTGGGGTAAAATTTCCTGTCATATTTGGAAGACATGGCGGGGGAAAACGGAATTTAATGCAGTGCTTTTTGTCAAATCTGAGATCCACTTCATATCGTATATCTATCAGGCAGTGAAGATCACTGATTTTTAAAGAAATCAGATCTTAAATGTGACAATTTTGTAATGGAAAGACAGTTCACCAGAAGCCCTTGGGCTGCCTAGCTGATAATAAAAGTCTTAATATTTTTGGGCATATAGCCCATAGTCCTTTAACACAAGCAGTCAGATATATCTGCTGTACCTTAAATTGTACCTGCTCAAAGAAAGCACTTTTTGAATGCATCAAATAAAACTTAAGTACCGTACATGCACAAACAACACAAGCATTTATAACAAATAAACAAATGTAAATATTATCCCAATTGCTTTTTGAGCAAGTTTTTAAATGTCTATGATTGATCACGCGCTCAACAGAAAAACAGACACTGTTGTTAAATGGCTGCGGCGATCAGCTGATCCATTATATACGACAACACCGTGGAGAAAACTCACTCTGCAGACAAGCTCGTGTCTGGATTAACAAGTAACATTGTTGTAACAGCTGAGAGAGGAGATAAAACATTACCTCATAAACATGCCAGCAGGTCAAAGGAGCCACAGACAGTGAGCACTTCCCTGTCAGTGAAAAACTGTCCAGCAAACTCACAAGCAGTAAATTGTGCACAGTTATCTGCTTTAAGTAGTTGGAGAGTTTTAATTACTCGCAGTCATCTCCCTCGACATAGTAAGCTACTGCCATGTAACGTGTATAAATGATGTCAGTACATAACCAAAGGAAAACCACGTGAACAAAGGAAGAACATGTAAACTTCACACAGAAATGGCTCCTGGTCCAATTGGGAATCAAACCAGTGACCTTCTTGCTGTGAGGTAACCGTGATAACCACTTAGCCATAGTGCTGCTGCATTTTTTTTAGCCATCCAAACTTACAAAAAAAAAAAAGTTTGGAGATTGATAAAAATTTAATTGGGAACTTGAATTTGGCTCTGCTCAGTACCTTACATCCCAAGCAAACTATTAATGTTATGCTCTCACTCACTCTCACAAATGAGACTCAAATGAGATAGCCAATTGATGAACAAAGAAATAAATGTGTTGAAAGACCTAATTATAAAAACAGCATGAATCAATGCAAACACTTCGTTCAAGCGACAAACAAAATCACTGATATCCCATAACTGACATAAAACTATTAGAATACTGAATTTCATCTAAAATATTTAAATTCCATGATATTCCAGATTTTCCATGACCCATGGGAGCCCTGTATATATTTGCCTCTTAGATTACAGATTTCACTCTGCATGTAAATGCATCAACCTGCTTTGTCACCTTATTATGGGTGCATATTTTGATCAAATTTAGAAGGTACTTACCTTCTCATACCTTTAGTATTTAGAACACATACTTTTACTTTACTTGCTTTATATATTTGGCAAGGGTACATTTACTTGAGAATGATTTTTTCTGTACTCTTCTACACCTACGCCTTTACTTATACTTATATAAAAAAAAAACATCAAAATAATATGAGGATAATGTTGAGAACTTTTCTTCGATGAAAAAAATAATGAACACATTCTCTCATTGATTGCGTGATTCATTGCGACTAATTTTATTTCAGCAGCAAAAAAAAAAAAAAAAAAAAAATGGTTACTGCTACTTTAGCTCCCCATTTTTTTTTAAATATAACGTTTCGACCTACATAGTCTTCATGGATGTGATAAATGGTCTTCAGATTCCTAGATATTTCTGTTTCTTGGTTGACTAATTTTATTTCAGCAATTTATTTTTTTTAAATGTCAATTAATCTAAAAAGTAACTCAAATATTATTTATTTTAAAAAAAAGTAATGCATTTTTTTTTTACTTCAGAAAAGTATTATTATTATTATTATTATGATGTAACTTAAATTACTTGTAATGTGGTACTTCAAACACTGCAGTTATCAAAAGGCATAAATTAAATCCCAAACTAATAAATTACAAATGACTAACTTAAAAATACAAGCACCCAACAAACACACCCAGAAGAAGCTGAAAAAGTAATAATAATGCACTAAAGGCTTGAATTTGCACATTAAAAAACAGACACTAATAGACCTGCTTAAATCAACTATTGTTTTAGTGAGTACCCACATCAGTTTCTGCAAACACACATTTTTATTAATCGTCCACAGGGCAGCAATGCATGGTTACAATAACTATTTCATTTAAGAGATTAAAAAAAGGAGTTCAACACTGAAAAGTACAGCAATACCAAATCGGTTTTGTTTTCTTTTCCCCGAACCTGTTATTATCTTGATTAGACCTGCTATTGTAACCCGTTATTGCTCACACCAAAATGTGGAATTTAAAAAAACTGGGAAAACTTATCTAAAAGACTTATTAAATCACTTATTCATGCATACAATCATTCGCAACAGGCAGTCTCCAGGAAGCATTCTAAAGATCTTTGTTAAAAAGAATTAAGAAAATAAAGCAAAGAAAAAAAAAAAAAAAGTCCATAAAAAAGGCTCTTTTGATCATCTACCGGAGCATATCCAGTGAACGTTTGGGCTCCCGATAAAGCGGGATAAAAGGTTTAATTAGATGATCCTCCCTCATTGACTGGCTTGGCTCAGCACAGGAAGCATTATGAACCCCAGACGCCCCTATAGGTTACAGATACCACTGATACAGTAGTTTGGCTAAGCTGTCTTTAGTGGAGGAGTTAAAGATCAGCTCTCCTGCTTGTCTTTGACCAGCAGGACCGTGTGCTGCCCTCCGCTGGACACAGACAGAACCACGCGGTTCTCCAGCTGTTTACCAGTCATCTCCACGGGGCTCCATTCATCCTCCTCCTCTCCTGTGCCCAGCTGCAGGTTGGTGCCCATTCCCCAGGAAAACACAGAACCTGGCAAACACATACCAGCGTTTGAGAAGTCAAACAGCGCTAATGCAAAATCAAAACAAGCCAAGAGCACATCATGTTATTGTTTAATGTTCTAAAAATACAGCACTCAGAGTGCTGTAATTAATGTAATTACGGGTGGAAGACACGGTGAACAACAATACCTCATGTTCCATTTGCCATAAATAAAAAAAAAATAGCTAAATGCCCTGGTCAGTTTTGATCAGCTTCACAGTGCAATTTAAACTATCAAAATACAATAAATAAATATTTGACAAACCATGCTGCAACAAGTTATTTAATAATAAAAAAAACCTAAATGCACTGCTCCTTTATCCCACTAATACATATTTAAGGTTTGTATTATATTAACTAATACATAACATTAAGTATTTTCCCATATTTCTCCCATGTTTAGTCTTTGTGTTGATGATTGTACTTTCACTTTTCATACAGAGCCGATCTCAAATGGGAAATAATTGTTAAGAGCTGTTCAAGAGAATTGTCCGTTCACTTTATTTTGACTTGAAAGAATATAAGAACATCTGCATTCACTTTCTTTGCATTAAAGCTTCCTGTCGCCCTTCCTGTGCAACCTCTGAATCAGTGAATGCATGAATTAGTGCTGACTGACGGACGAGCTTCATATGATAAACTGTTTCCAGATCAGCTTCTGTACATATCATTTACAGAAGTAAATGTAGGCACTTCTGAATTTGGGTGCGTGTTGAAACAGACAAATACACTTAATACATATCTATCCTGCTTGTTTTAAACAACTAATTCTCTTAAATGAGCATAAACAGTTACTAAAGTAATCAAATGCTGTCATTATAAATCTGTGCATTCTTACAGTGACCCCTCTGTTATCAAATAAAACAAAATGAGAGATTAATTTGCTGCTCTTCACTATACAACTATTAGTAATTAATCAATATTTAAATACAGCGAATAAAAAAAATGAACAAGATTTTATGACTTGATTTAATTTCTGTATAGTCCATTGATTTTAATAGGCTAAACCTTTTGTCAATATTTTCTAATGTTTGCCATGTATTCTATCATTTGAAGCCAACTGTTGTGTATTTTTACATCTCAATGTTGACAGGTATGCTAATACTACATGCTAACTCCTATACAAATATCTAATACTGTTAAATCAAGATATCTACTTGAGAAAATTCAATGAAATAAGCAGAGTTTCAGTGAAACTGATCAGTACCAAGAGTCTGATTAGAACATGGAGCACACTGAATCTGCACCCAAACACATCTGGAGAAAATGCAGATTTCAGCAGCAATCATTAAATGCATTTATTTACTCATGTAGTCCTCTGTAAATAATCCATTTCTCATATTAGTTTCAGTAATTAAAGAATTAACTATAAACTATTAGAAAAAAAACAAATACAAAGTAAGACTTTCTTTGTCTTTTAGTAGATGAGCAATTCCAGCAGTATGAATGTGACATTTGCAGTAAAAATTTGACAAATTGACAATGTTTATATTTCCCAAAACTACTAACCATGGATGTGATCAAAAGCATCTTCCAGTTTACAGTATACAACATACTTTGTAGAAATTCTGTGAAAAACTGCACAACCCAAAAGAAACAATTAAAAGGATAAGAGATGCCTCTCTATAGAACAAAAATTTATTTTATTTGACATTTTTGCATTGAGGAAAAAGTTGTTATGGATGTGACATCTCTCCGTTATGGATGACCGATGTGAAATTTGCACTTGTGTGACATTAAATCAAATACAATAGTTGAAAACAGCGAGAGAGACATTTACAGTATTGTTAAATACAAGCCTACTCTAACTTAGAAAGGATTTCACTTTTTTCCCCCCCATGGCAAGGTTGACATTTGCATGGAATTGCTCAGATGCATTATAAGAGAGTATCTTTGTTTAATTAAACAAGAGCTTTTAAATGGGATTTGCATTGTAAACCATAATTTAAAGTCTTTTCTACTATTAAATTCATTCTACATACCTCCAGAGATTGTATTTATTTATTTATTTATTTATAAATATACACGATTTTGCTAAAAAAAAAAACAAAAAAAAGTTTGCAGATTCTGTGCAGCCCTTTCAATTATTTACTTGCTACAAAAAGGCACTTTATATATTGTTAACAGATTTGTTCAAGTAAAAAAAATAAATAAATAAAAAAAGGCAATTAGAATTGTTTATTTGTATTGAAAAAAAATGTAAAGTTATTTTTTTGAAGTCAAGCTGACTTCATTCGACAATGGTAAATAAAGTGTTTTCAATTGTTCACAATGCATTTCAAAGTTGCATAATGATGTGTAGTTAAATTATTATTATTTTTTTTTATAAAACATAAAAATTATCCACAGTGAATCTAAATTTCATGATATGAGCAGAGAATGTGTTCACACCTTGTTTGGTGACAGCATAGCTAACGGAGGCACCACAGGCAACCACCTGAACGTCACTGATCCCAGGAACAACCGTGGGCTCACTTTTCTCTCCGGCATCCTTCCCCAAACCCAGACGACCATACTCTGCCCGGCCAAGACTGTACGCCTTTCCTGTGGAAAGAAATGGCAGAGGAACATCATTTATTAACACTGGAAGAGCACATGATTCAGCAGCAGCAGAATACGGAACACCACACAATGATACTTATGAATAAATTACCTTCTGAATTGAGGCACAGTGTGTGATGCTGTCCTCCAGAGAAACCCACCCAGGAGGTGGTGGAGTTTTTGAAAGAGCTGAGTTTCACAGGAACAAAGCATGTGTTTGTGCTTTGGGTGCCTGTATAAAAAAAAGAAAAAATAATAATTTAAAAAGAGTGCAAAAATACAACCATATTATCTTCAGGATTAAATGAGGAAAATCTTACCAAGCTGGTGGTAGTTGGAAAGGCCAAATCCATAGACGTGCCCCTCTTTAGAGACAGCGAAAGTGAAGTATGCTCCGCAGAAGACATCAGTAAAGACCACCTTCCCTCGCGGTTTTATTATAACCATCTGCGGTTCCAGCAACCTCACTGAGAGGGAGAAAATGAAAATATGAACACACTGTAGGACACATTCAGCAATGATGGCATTTACTGGAAAGCCTACAAACGTTTTTCACCAGCATTTATTAATCTCGCTACACATTCTTAAACTACATTTTAAAAATTGATAAGATTGATGAATGCCCTATAACATCATTTTTGAAGGATCATGCGTCACTGAACAATGAAGCAATGAATTATTACTCCAATCTGTCTAGCATGATCCTTAAAAAATGCATCTAATATGGTGATTTTTCAAGTGTTTTTTTAAAATCCTGTTACATATCCTGTATATGTAATACGAGCAATTCCACCGTTATGGATGTGACATTTGCAGTAAAAACTCAAAAGCATAAATTCACATAGAAAGTATATATTAACATTATATTGAAACATCAGTTTATATTTTCCAAAACAACTAACCAAAAAGTTAGGGGAGCAGAAAAAAATATTAAATCTGTAAACATTTTTTATATTTTAAATGGAGGAAAATAAACTCGCGTTATGGATGACAAAAAAAAAAAGTCTGCAAGTTTCACTATAAAACAAACTTAGTAGAAATTCTGTAAAATAAACTGCACAACCCAAAAGAAATAATGCTAATGTAAAGAATAAGAATTGGCTCTCTATAGAACAAATTTATTTATTTTATTTGACTTTTTGCATTTATGAGAAAAAAAGTGTCGTTATTGATGTGACACTTTTCCGTTATGGATGTGACAGAAGTGAAATTGCCAATTGTGTGACTTTGGTAAATCAAATATCATAGTTTGAAAACACTGACAGAGACATTTGAGTTTTTAAAGGTACTGTAAAATATTTGCTTACATAAATTCTGAAACTGTTTCTCTATTTTGGACATTTGCATGGAATTACTCAGACAGACATATATATACACATACATATACAGCAAAAATAAGCTCAATTGGAATTTTTTATGCCTACAGTGCAAGTGTGCAATAATTAAAATACACACAAACATACAGCAATCATAAAAATAAATAAATGAAAAAACAAAACAAAAGACAGGGTTATATACATAGACTAATATGGTTTAGACAGTTAGTCATAAGATTCATTCACATTCCAGGAGACAATTTAATCAACAGCGAGACATACTCAATCCCTTCCTTCCTCCACGGTTGGCAAAGTGCTCCGCCACACGGCCCAGCTGGCCTTGTTCTCCACATCCTGAGGTGTACAGCTCTCCATTCACAGTCAGCATGACCAAATGATCATTCCCTTTAGCAGCAATACAAAACACAATTAATACAAATTCATACACTACCATTAAAGCTACAGCCTAAAGCCCAAATGACCCACCTGAGACTATTTTAACCACAGACTTGTCTAAAGGAACTTTGACAGGCACTGTGCATTTTTTCATGGGCTCCAGGAGTCCAATGACACCATTATTGTCCTGAAACAGAAAGGAAAAGTCAAAAGTCAACATTTCTATACTAATCCAGTGGGGCTGGGCGCTACAAAGACAACAATAATCGTCACAATATAATTTTCAATTAATAAAAGCAATAACATGTTTGATATAATGTTTGTTTCAGAAAATATCTACACAGTGCTGCTTTTTTGAGCCATATAGACAGTTTATCTACCCAACAGCAGCACAGAGCAAGTTTAGGTTTGTTTACATGCAGACAGATCTCGGTTTTAATTTTATACCAAGAACACAAATGATTTAAAAGGCAGATGAAACAGTACTGATGTTGTCAACAGCACTGACAAAAAGAAATACTGTGCCAAAACCAATCAGGCCAGTCTTTCAGACAATCATCATATAAACAGTTAATTTTTAACATGACTTTCATAATACATAATAACATGGTAATAAGATGGTTTATGTGTGGTTTTTCATTTGATTACAATTTATTTATATATATATATATATATATATATATATATATATATATATATATATATATATATATAAATAAATGTATATTATGACAATATTATTTTAATTGGTGAGAATATTAAATAAAGATAAACAAGATATATAAGATAAAGAAATCTGCATTTCTCTAACAATGTCTGAAACGCTGTATTAGTTTCTGTAAAAAACTGAAACTTCTGTCATTGAAACTCTCCCTTCTCAATCCAGTTTGGCTTTCTTCTGTTAAACTGAATTTTTTTTTAAAGAGAGCTGGAACCCTGTAAACATTGACTTACATAGCATGATAAACAAATATTTATCATGAAAACTGCAGATATCAACTGATATGAAAAATGTTAGTGATAATTCAGGACATATTGCCCAGAAGTGTTGTCACAATACTGAAATTTACTGTACTGACATTTTAATAACATCAATTTCCAGCTAGCATTTCAGTGCTGTTGGGTGTGTTCTTAAACACTGCTGATTTGCCATTGTTTTCACATGCTCAACAGAAATGATTGTGATTGGCTGTGAAGCTCATCAGCTCACCGAGTGCAAACACAGATACAAGAACAGTTGATTCATACAAGATCAGTCGATTCATCAGTGGATCGCTTTTATGTCAGCTTATAGACAGACCAGCTGATCTTCACTTAACATGCTCCATTGTCCCTGTATCTGCATGTACACTCAGTAAACAGTGGTGAACTATGGTGAATTGATGATCATCACGGCCAATCACAGTTATTTCTGCATCATACAAAAAGGCAATACTCACTCTAAAAGAGCCCCAGACATAGACGACTCCATCCTCTGTGAGGGCTGCAGTGTGACTGTCTCCCGCAGAGACCTGTACGACCTTTTCTCCAAGATCCACCTTGGCTGGCACAGTCTCTGATCCCTCCTCAGATGTGTCCCGGCCCAGCGCACCCTCATCATTGCAGCCAAATGTATAAACCTACAAGTCAACATTAAAAATAACAAATTATCTTTTGTGCTGACCACAATCACCGCTAAAATGACCGCTAAAACGCTTACGTTTCCTGTGTCACTGAGGCAGACGGTGTGCATTCCTCCAGCTACGGCCTGCACAATACCCTCAGGAAGAGTCAGTAAAGCTGGTTTCTTCCTCTCCATCACATCCTCTCCCAGGCCAAGCTGGCCAACATCACCCTGACCCAGAACAAGAACCAGGCCCTTCTCCTGGCCATGACTGCTATGAGAGACTACGAACCAACAAAACAAAAACATTCAGAGGGCTGTGGCACAAAATTATTATTTGTTTAGCAAATCAACATATCACTGGCCACTTTATTAGGTACACCTTAGTAGTAAGGGTTGGACTTCCTTTTGCCTTCACAGCATAGATTCAACAAGGTACTGGAAATAGTCCTCACAGATTTTGGGCCATATTGACATGATAGCATCACACAGTTGCAGCAGATTTTCTGGCTGCACATCCATGATGCCAATCTTCCATTCCACCACATCCCAAAGGTGCTTGAATAGATTGAGTTCTGGTGACTGTGGAGGCCATCAGAGTACAGTGAACTCATTGTCATGTTCAAGAAACCAGTCTGAGAGGATTTAGGCTTTATGACATGGGGCGTTATCCTGCTGGAAGTAGCCATCAGAAAATGGGTACACTGTGGTCATAAAGGGATGGACATTAGGGTTGTGACAATGAGGAAATTTCTCCACTGGTTAATCGACATGTGACAACACTGGTAATACCGGTATCACCATGGGGGTGGGCGTTTCCTCTTTTCCTGCTTTTAAATATCTTATAAATGCGTGTGTATTATACTTTCACTTTTTCAGGAATTGACAATTCAGAGTCAAACTACAAAAAACTCAGAACTTTTATAAACATAACAAAAAAGCAACTACAATGCTACAGGCTGAAAAAAACTGTGGAAATTGGAACCAAACAAATAACAACCATAGAACATTTATTACTTAGCCTATGTTAGAATGTTTTTAAAATGAATAAGAAAATGAAATAGAAAGATAAGTAAATAAATAGCCCAAAGTTTAAATAAGATTAAACGAATGAATAAGAAGCAAATATTAAAAATACTTCCAAATGACATTAGGCTACAAAAAGAACAGGTCAGACTTGGCGGTCTTAAAAAAAAAAAAAAAAAAAACTGCATTTTTTTTTTATTAACAGTGCAGTCTACATGGTCTTTGCCAGGAAACACAACATGTTGACCATCTCTGATGGGATCTTGTGAGGCTCACTATGTTCCCCATCGTGCTGAACACTCTCGGATGCCCAGCACACACTTTTTGGTTACCTTTGCCAACAGGGGGAACTCACTTTGGTTGTTTGTTGTCCTACCTGACTTCAATGTCTTTATGTATTACTTAGCCTAATGTATTATATATTAATAGCTTAGTCATTATAAACAATCCGTTTATAAAATACATTATTAACGAATCTATAGGTTACTGAAGAATAAACCGAATATATATGAATATGATCCTTGCATAATGATCACAGCTAAACAAGCTAGCACTCAATTTATATATAAACTATAAATAAAAAAAAATGAAAGAAATGTTAAGTAATGGAACATTATGTAAAAAATCTACTACAGGCTAAATAAAAGTGCCTCAGAGCTGAACATCACTGTGCGGTCACAGAGCGCATGTTAGTTTACGGCTTCTGTAAAGATCAGACAGCTTATACAGATCACACAATCTCAAAAAACACCATGTTAATGTAAAAATATTTTGATAAGGATTATTAATGGAATATTTATAACAACATGATCTTGCTTTGTTATATTGATGCTGGCTTTAAGCGCTCACGTGCGCGAATTCTCTCTCTCTCTCTCTTATTAACGGCAGTTGACGGGCCCACACACTAGACAGCATACAGTGGCAAAATGACAAGTGCTCCACGGGACCAGTTTTATTTTTTGATTTGCGTGTTGTTCCTTTTTGAAAATGCCTTTTATTTTTAAAATCTCTCAAGTCAATATTGGCTATCGGGTAACAATCTCCCTCAGAGATATTGGAGTTCAGTAACGTGGTGCGCAGTAGCTATGACTTTTGGCCAACACCTCTCTGTAAGTTTACACACTGCATAGATAGCTTATAGGCC
>CAIGQZ010033112.1:19001364-19037217 GCA_903798205.1 Danio tinwini
CGTAAAACAGATTAAAAATGTGCATAATACATTGTATAGAAATGGTGCAGTGGGGCGGAGGGCTCTGTTGGAGCAAAAGATAATTTGTCTGTTTTTCAAATATTTTTTAAATTGTTGTTTTATTGACCTAAATGTTAATAAAAAAAAGATCTGAACAACAAAAAAATAAAATAAATTAATTAAAATTATAAATAATATTAAATATTAAAATAATAAATTAAATTAATAAACATGATAGTACAAACCATAACCATTTAAACTTATCTGGATTTCTGTTTTCCCTTATATGTTAATTTTCATAAATGTAATCCTTTTGTGATATTTCCATATTTGCAAGTAAATTCTCAAAAATTGGATTTTACATCTCAAAACTGAAAAAAACAACAACAAAGTAATCTGTCCATGATCAACGTTTTTATTGCTGTGACCTCAAAAGAACTATTGAGGTCAAGTTGGGTTTATATTCACACATTTATTCGGTGACAATTTGTGACAAGCTCTCTATATTATTTATCATGATACTCTGAATATTCTAACTAAAATTAAGTAATTAAGTATGACTTCAAAATAACATTAGCACTTTTTAATTGAATGTGAACAATGTTGTACTTTGATAGTCACTGGATTTCACTATTTAGAATTAGCAACGAATACTTTCTGAATGCTGAAAAAGAGAAAGTCAGAATGTGTGAATACAAAACCAACTGTACCTCAATAAAAAAACTGTAGCATTATTTTAAATCTCAGTAGAGAGACTTGAAAGAAAAATAATAAGTTATAAAATGTAATAATACCTTTTAATATATGAACAGGAAATGTTAGTCATAAGAATACATTTCTAAAAAGCAATAAAAACAAAAGCGACAAACATTATTGGTAAGCGTTTTAATTTAGATTCAGAGGTGTTTACATCTAAACAGCAAATTTACTGTCAGTTTCTAAAATTCACATATAATTAAAAGGCAAGAATATACAACGCTACATTACAGTGGAACATTCTGCTCCCATTCTTGTAGTGTTGAATAACACACTAATCATTTTGTGCTTAAAAAAATAGTAACCTATATGAGTTTCAATATATTTAAAATATTTCTCAAAATAAAAGGAAGACAAGATATACACAAAGTCAGTTTCATCTACAGAATGGATCTGTACAGCAGAGCATTTCCTATTATCCTACTGGCCGAAAACAAAAGCATAAAATAATTGCAAAAAAAGAGAAAGAAAAACAGTTCCTGCCGCATAAACCTCCGTCAACAAAACTTGATTATTGTTAAGAATGATATCAGTGCGTGCCCAGAATTAATGCTTCCTCCTTTTAAAAGGGTAATAAATAATCAGGAAATCCTTTTTATTTAGAAATAAAATATTCTGTAAATATCATCTGGACGCCTCTTAAAACTGAAATAGCTGGACCTCACTTTTACAGAAGGTGATATGATAAACAAAACATACCAGATCACAGTTTAGCTGTAAATCAATATTGTTATATGTGAAATGCTTACAATCTAACTAAAAATGAATCCCATATTCTATTATCCTCCATGACTTCTCAAACAGAGAGGACCTAAGAGAAGGGGGGAATCTGTTACCCTGTCCTGAATAAAGATGGCCAACGCCAAAGTTATGCAATACAAAAAAACAAACAAACAAAAAAAACTTGTGCCTTAAAGTTTCTAATATTTAAAACGCTCAAACTAAGAGAAAAATTACAGCAGCCTATACAAACATACACAAATACACAATTAAAGTCCAGGCTCAGGCCTTAGTCTTGCAGTTCTTCTGTCTGCCCTGCTATGCTCAGTAACTAACACTTACTGTAGTATTACTGTATTTATTATTGTCACATCATCATTATTATTACTATTATTTTTAACTTTGTTACACTTCCCTGAAAGGAAATAAAGTTTTATTATATGAAGTAAAAGCAGAAAAGAAGGCCATTCAGAGAGTTGAGAGAGGAATATCTGCGATTGGCACACATCACATCCTCTAAGTCCTTCATCGCCTCTCTGTCTTGGCACAAGGGTCCCCTAAAGTCCAGGAGAAATACTGCATCTGTCCCTCAGAGGTCACCCATCTCGCACACTAATGGGTAAACGACTGAGAAACAATCTTTTTTTTAAGTATTTTGATTTGTTTCCGAATGCTCCAGGTGTCTGAAGATCTACATTCATATTAAAAGCAGTTTGAGAGGAGCTCCGAGAAAGCTGAGACTCCTTAGCACAAAAACCACAGGCATTTCTTCTCAAAATCCACCGGCCTTCAAGTGCTTCATTCTCCGGGTAAAAGATGCCATTAAGGACGATGGAATCTAAAAGATGACACAAAGCCACATCTTTAAAATGACAAAGATTTGAGTTTAATATATTAAAGGTGAGTCTCGGCTGGGTCAGTTGGTGTTTTTGTGTGGAGTTTGCATGTTCTCCCCGTGTTCGCGTGAGTTTCCTCCGGGTGCTTCGGTTTCCCACACAAGTCCAAAGACATGTGGTATAGGTGAAATGGGTAGGCTAAATTGTCCATAGTATATGTGTGTGAAATTGTAGGTATGTATGTTTCCCAGTACTGGGTTACAGCTGGAAGGGCATCCCCTGAGTAAAACATAATCTGGATAAGTTGGCGGTTCATTCCGCTGTGGTGACCCCAGATTAATAAAGAGACTAAGTCGAAAAGAAAATAAATGAAGGACTAAATTAAAGGGATAGTTCACCCACATGAGCTACCCACTCAATTAAAAATAAGTGAAAAAAATCTGTTATAACTTGAAAGTAAGCATGGGATGATAACTGGTTAGGTTTTAATACCGCTAAAATGTTCTGTTATACCGCTCCCAAGGTATATGTAAGGTTTTTTTAAAATGTATTTTTTATGTGTTGTAAAGAAATCAGTGTTTTTGAAATGATTTATGTTCACTATTTAGCCCAACATGTTTACTGCTCCAAAATATTATAAATGTTTCTTAAAATAAAATATATTGTGTTCAATGGGGAAAAAGTTTACCCAGACAATTAAAAATAACTTATTTTGGAGCAGTAATCACAATACAGAGATACTGCAAAACCGTTTTTTGCAAGGTTATCATACCGTCATAAACTTATACCGTCCTAAGCCTACTTGGACGTTGACTTAATTTTTTCATTTATTCACATAGTCCATTAATTAAATAATTTTATTCTCAATCACTTTTTACAGTGTAAGTAACAATACACTTACCTTGTGTAAATTCTGCTTTCCTCATGCACTTCCATCTCTGAGCTCTTAAACTCATTGAGCTCTTTACGAATAGCAGCCTAAAAACAGGTTAAAATAAGAAATTCAAAGAAAATGGTGCCTTTCAGGACTATTTATAATCACCACTAATCAAAGTTAACTGATATCTCTAGATCTTTTAATAGAATCTTTTTATATGCTAATGAGATACCAGACTGAAAATCCTTTATTTGATGTATTTGTACCTTGTCTGCGGGAGTGAGTTTGGTCCACGGCTTGTCAGCACGGCGGTCATAATCCTGAGCGCTTGTGACCTCCACATACTCGTGGAAACGCAAGATCTTTCGAGCCTGTAGTTCGGCCACAGTCGGTCGTTGACTCAACTGAAAAAGAAGAAAAGCAGATGAATGCATGCTACAAATGCTATCAGTTTATCAACTTTAGTTTGAGTGTAATATAGCTGCTTGAGCATAAACAACATCTTTCAATTTATAATGCTTCAAGTTCTACACTAAGGGAGACATTTTTTTTTTTTTACAGAATTCGCTTTTAGGGCCTATAGCTGGAGGGCTGATGTCCTGCAGATTTTAGCTCCAACTTGCCTTAACATCTGCAAGGATGTTTCTAGAAAGCCTAGTAAAGCCGCAGTCACACTGGGCTTTTCTCCCCATAGACTTCCATTCATACGCACGCGAATGCGTCAGACCGGAAACGCAGGGTCATGCGTCGGAGTTTCGCAGGTTGCTGCAGTGCAAAGTTCAAGCTTGGTAAATCTGACCTGCGAAATCGCATCACTTGACTACGTGAGACCAATCCAGGATCAAAACATGACCTCTCTGAAAAAATTTTTAAAACATGGAGCAATCGCTCACTTTTTTTAATGTCTATTCATCTTGTTTAATCCCGCCCCTTTTCGCAGCACCGTACGACAGAATTTCGCAAGCTCAAACTCTAGTGTGACTTCAGCTTTAGAGCTTGATTAGCTAGCCCAGGTGTGTCTGATTGGGGTTGGAGCTAAACGCACCAGGACACCAGCCCTCCAGGACCAAGTTTGGACACCACTGGCCTACAAAAAACAGCTGGTAGTGAATACAATAAGTTTCAAAACTTATTGAAATCAAAACCCCAAAATACTAAGGAAAACCTAACACTTTGGTCCTGGGCATGAAGTTTTCTTCATTGTGTACTAGGCAGGCAGTAGCTGGGTTTCAATCAACCTGTGCTAACGTGCATTTTGAAGTATTACATGAAACATGAGTAAAATTTTGAAAAAAAAAAAAAAAAATACACAAGAAAGTTTTTACACTCGATTGAGGTGATTTTGGAAAAAAGAAAATAACTGGACAGGCATTTGACAAATAAAGTGACATAGTGAACATTACACCCAAGTGACTAATTATTCTTTAATGTCTCCATTATTGATCTTATTCTTTAATGCGGAAGTGCGCTCGTTTTTGCGATTGTATTAGAACTTCCGTTTCAGTTGCCTATGGGAGAAATGACTAGGAATAATAAACGGCTGAAAACTGTCAAACTACTCGCTCTACAAACAAGTGTTTGCATGATTATACAGACAAAATAGAATAATTTAATAAGAAAACATCAGTTTGCAACATCATGGAGCATAACGGGCTGTTTTTAACCTCTAAAAATGAATGGAAGTAAATGAGACCGGAAGTATCCAGCCAAAATGATTCAAATAGCTGCGCCCGCTCGTACACGGAGAATAAGGTGAATACTTCACATGTTTACTGTTCAGCTGACCAATCAGACCCCATTGCGTATTACTGAGGGAGGGGCTTCAGACAACCAGAAAGTCCACAGATCATTTTTAAAAGAATGGAAACAGTGGTAAACAGGTGTTACAGTACAATCAAGTACTGTAATAGTTACTAGTTCTCACAAATAGTAACTGAGTTACATAATTATAAAAGTAACTAATTACCAGGAAAAGTAACTATTGCTTTTTTATCAAATGACTATAAAACAAATATAAAACATTGTTCATTAATCTACATTAATTTTTTTATGTTGTTGTGGGACAATGTGCGAGACAATGGCAGCATGTCCTAAACTATATAGATCTAGATATTATTTTGTTTAATTCTGTCTGAGTAATAAGTGTTTTTTTTGTGGAGAAAAATTAAGTTTTATTTGCTTTGATGACGTGGCTTCATCTCCTATTTTGGTAGCAGAGCTCACGTTGACTAGTCACTACTTTAATGGTCAAATTTATTTCTTGCAAAAATGAACATGAATATTCTATTTCAGCTGTAATGCAAGCAAACTGAATCGCACCTTTCTGGTGAGTCTGCGCTTGATCTCTCGGACCTCTGCTTGTCTGTCTGCTTCATTTTTGGCTGGAGGGAAATTAAAACCATTATTATGACCCAGATTAGGCTGATTGAAATCCAAATTCATAAGAAAATGATGAGGAGTATAAAAAAGCGTTAAGAAGAATAAGGATAAGCACAAAATAATTGTGGATGTTTTCAAACAAAATGTCACAAACTAGAATTCATAGGATAACATGAGAGAAACAGACAAAGCAGACAGTGTTAGTAATCTGTGATGTGGGTCAGAATCAATCATTCAGTGAACATTGTGGACATCAACAAATGTGACTAATGAAACAGGAAAAGGAGAGGACAGATCGGAGGCTGGAAAATAAATGACAAAACAATGACTGGAGTGAGCATAAAGAGGCAATTTACGCTGGAGAATGTTTCTCTGTTCCAACTCCTCAGCAGTAGGTCTCTGGCTCAATCGTCTACAAACAAACAAACAAACAAACAAATAAACAAACAAACAAAAAATCTATATTATTCTCATTTCATTTATTTTATTATTATTTATTAACATTTATGATTTATAAAAAATAAATTCTTTTTAAACAATTTCCCAAATCATAGTTAACAAAGCAAAGGCATTTCATAGTATTTTTTTTTTTTTAGGAGAAAATCTTCTTTCTTTTGGATTTGTTTCAATTTACTACATAACAAAACCTCAGTGAATTTGGCACCCTATAAAAATAAATAATCTTATGCCACTCATTTGTGCTGATTTGTGAGGGAAAAACGAGCGTTTGTTCTGGTTTGGTGTGTGTAATATTAAGAATAACTTTTTTTGACGATGTGATGTCATTTTCCACTCCATGTTGCTCAAATTGCTCCAAATAAAGTTAATTTAAACAAGGAAAATAGATATAGCGTTTGTTTTAACGGCACAAACTGAGCACAAATGAACTGTGCTGATTTGGGTTGATTTGAGCAACATGGGTGGAAAGTGACGTCAGACGTCAAACAAACCAAAAATCTATATTATTAACATATTATTTATTAAGATCTGTGATTTAAGAAAATAATTCTTTTTAAGCAGTTTCCCAAATCATGTTTAACAGAGCAAAGGCATTTCAAAGAATTTATATTTTTTATTCGTGAGAAAGTCTTCTTTCTTTTCGATTTGTTTCGATTGACTACAGAACAAAACCTCCGTGAGTGTTAAAACGCATTGAGTGTTAGTTTAAAAAAGCAACTGAAAAGATATTAACTTACTCCAACTTCTATTCAAATTCGTTTATAAATATTCAGAAATTAAACACTAATTTTTCTGTACAGTAAACAGTGGTGAGTTATGGCGTTAGTTATCTCCTGGTGCTTTCGTGTTTTTTCATATGGTGTAACAGCTGCAAACAACTCTGAAATTGAACTTTGCTGTTGCTAGCTACTAGATTAAGTGTCACTAGCAATGCTTTAGTTTACTTTTTAGCAAGACACTCCTCATATAGCAGACTGTGGTGCTTTTTTAGTTGCTGGTTGTTGTATTGCCTTATGCTGTGGCAACAACTCTGCGACAGCTCTTACAAATGACCTGTTTTTATTCAGTGTCTGTGACTTTGAAACCAAAATATTCCCATATTACCGACATGCTGTTTTTATTTGATATGAATTTGTCTATTAATGCTTCTGAACCGGCAGATGCCATCATCCTCCTTGTCCGCTCTTTCCTGTTTGTTTGTTTGATTTATTGTGGGCTTTCCGCATACAGTAGTTCAGTCGCGCAATTCTGATTGGGCAGAACAAAAGTGTGCTCACTCAATTTGATAGTAAGACTCACACACAGACGGCAGTCACGCATTTGCTCTGGGTGGGGGAAATTATATGATGCATAAATATTTTATATCACAGGCTCTTGCAATTAGCTAATTGCAACATTTCAAATCACGATTGCGATTAGTTTCCGATTAATTGCAGAGTCCTAGTTTGTGCCCAAAAAAACAAACGTTTGTTTGCTCAAATCACTCCAAATCAAGTTCATTTTAATGACACAAACTGAGCACAAACGAATGTGCGATTTAGAAGAACTGAGGTGAAAAGTGACGTCATGGCCCTTAAAATATTTTGGTTATATCTAAACAAGGAAAATAGATACAGCGTTTGTTTTAACGCCACAAACTAGCACAAACCGAGCACAAATGAACTGTGCTGATTTAGAGCGATTTGAGCAACATGGGGTGGAAAGTGATGTCACACTGTCAAAAAAATAATGCTTAATATCTCAGACACCAAATCAGCACAAATGTTTGTTTTTACGGCACAAATCAGCACGAACGAATGGCATGGTTTTGAAAATGTTTTATTTTTATGGGGTGCCAACTTCACCCCTGTGTAAATGAATTCCTAAATAATTTTGCGTAGTTAAGCCTGTAAATGACATTTTAAGATGAATACTAGCATTTTGTAAAATAACTAGCAACATATTATGTACTGTCATCATGACAAATACAAAAGAAATTAGTTATTAAAACTAATATTTAAAAATGTGCAGAAGTATTTGAGAAAAAAAATAAATAAATCACAGGAGTTGCTGATACTTTTGCCTTCAACTGTATAATACTTTGTGTGTATTTTTACTTTTAATATACAAGGAACCATATTTTGTTCAATTGGAGTGAATTGTAACCTCAGACTAACTTGTTGGCTCTTGTGAGTTTTTGAGTGTACTCTGCATTGATGTGAGTGAGTGAGATTTTACCGTGTGAGTGCTGTCCCGATCTGTGTTCGGATGGCCTCCCACTGCTCCTTGCTCTGCCATGACAGACCTGTGTGCTCCACTTTGGCCTGCCGCTCAGGAGCCTGCCTGTCTGGAGCAGAGGGCCGACTGCTCAGTTTCAGCGCCAGCGTGTCCTTCCTTTTCACCCTGCTGGCCAGAGCACCTGCCACAACACACACAGTCACAAGATCTGGCTCGCTTTTATACGGACAGATGTCTGAGTGTACAGTCCTACTAAAATAAAAACTGTGAAATTAATACAGACAGCAGAAGGCCGTTCTAAACACAGGGATGTTATTCTGAATGTTCTATTTATTAAAAAATCCTGAAAAAATTAATAACGTTTCCACAAAATTATTAAGCAGCACTACTGTTTTCAACATTGACTATAATAAATTATAATATTCAAGCAATTTTTGAAGGATTATATGACAGTAAAATATGAAGGAACAATGTTTAAATCTCTTAAATCACAGAAATAATGCTCAGTTAAATTACAAATGGTTAAACAGTTGTTTTTACTAATAGATTTTTGTACAATATTGTACAATTTATATATTTTTTGTATTGAAAAATGTTTTAAAGCATTTTTAAACAAAATAAACAAAACATTGGTGAGCACAAGATACCTTATATTTTACTGTCAACTTTTGAAGAGACATTGTATAAAACAAACAACAACAAGTCAAACCTGACTATGATTCACAACATTTCACAATTGCTGAAAGAAAAAATACAGATCATCAGAATTTATGTAAAATAGGCTATCACAAGCTTTTTATTAAACAAAATGTTTTTTAGGTATTTTAGTTCCCCTAATAACAAAAATAGGAATGACAATTTTAAGTATGAAAGTGATATTAAGTATAGAATTTATTTATAATTTGGTATAATATATGGATCAACAAGCACAAACTACATTTTTTTTGTTAAAACCATACTGAAACAAAGCCTAGTGTAAGAAATGTGCTATGCAAACACTCACGGCTAATGTTTTCCTTGTTTGTCGTTATCTGAATTAGCATATTCATGCTGGGACTTATATATATGCAGAATAATGTAAGTCCCAGCATGTTTTCGATATTAAAAACATGGCTTAAATTTTTAGAAAATATACAATATACTGTATATGCAACTTTTGAATATCTACATTCTGACGGTTCAAGAAAATCTAAATACTAAAACAATCGTCTTTAAGGTTGTCTAAGTTAAGTTCTTAGCAATGCATATTATTAATCAAAAACTGAGTTTTGATCTATTTACTGTAGGAAATTAAAAAAATATCTTCATGGAACATGAACTTTAGTTAATATCCTAATGATTGTTGGCATAAAAAAAAATCTATAAATTTGACTCTACAAAATAACACTGGTTTTGTGGTCCTTGGTCACATATTCCAGGATGACAAAATCAACATTTATCAGGAGACAGTTTGCATTAGCATCCTGAGAGTTTTGTGATCTGGTTAGGAAATATTTAAATTTTTTTTTTTTTCAGGCAGTTAAAAAAAAAAAAAAAAAAAAAAAGATTTATTGGATTTAATAATTTTTTTAGGTTAAGTGGTTGCAATTAATTAACAAGGGCTGAATTTAAACAAACAAATTACATTTAGTTAAAAATTTGTTTACATTCAGCTTATATACACTACCGCCCAAAAGTTTGGGGTCATTTTTTTTTGTAAATTATTCTGTTTATCAAGGAGGCATTTATTAAATGTAAAAAAAAAAGTTTAATTGTTAAATATTTCTTAGAGTGATTTCTGAAGAATCATGTGACTCTGAAGACGGCAGAAATGAAGCTGAAAATGCTTTAAATATTTAAAATCACTGGAATAAATGATTAAATTAAAGAATAAACTACTTTTGAGCAGTTCTTTTATAGGGCAATAACATTTCACAACTGTACAATTTTTACTGTATTTTTGATGAAATAAATGCAGCTTTGGTGAGCAGGAGAAGCTTATTTTAAAGCCTTTACAATTTTTCACAATTTGCAATGAACCATTTATTTTAGTGTATTTAAAGCTTTTCACATACTTGGTGGGCTATCGTCTTCCTCATCTTCATCGGATTCATCGTCTTTATACAGCACAGGCCCATCTGAGTCGCTCTCATCTGGATGCTGATCTTCCTCATCTTCTTCCTCCTCACTGCTGTTGTTTCCTTCAGGGATGACGCTGACACTCAGCTCTCCCACCAAACACCTGCGGCTGCGAGGCTCAAGCTCTGGCTGAGACTGAGGCGATGGAAGGTGATTTGGTGGAGGTTCATCATCATCATCATCATCATCATCATCCTCTTCCTCCTCCTCTTCATCAGAGTAATCATCCTCATCCCTGAGCAGATTAAAAATATATACTGATTTCATATCGAACCCATATGAATAACATATTATTTCTGAAACTTTTTCTTTTTTACTGTACATCCAGTGACAATTAAAGGACACAAAATATAAAAAAATGGAGCCCAAAAGAAAAGCAATTTCTGGAAATCAAGTTAAGGCATGCATTATTTTGTCGTTTAAAAAGCTGTTTTACTAATACACATAACATAAAGGCCTAGATAAACATGAAGTATGAACTGGTGTTTTAAACAAATTCTGGAAGAATAATTTGCTGTGTGTTTCCTCAAGAGATGTTTTTTTTATTTAAATAGGGCTTTTTAATGAGTATAATAAGGTCTGTGGTAAACAAACTAATGATACTTTGACGTTTGACAAATGTTGTCATCTAGTTACTGCATATAAGCATCTTTTATGAAACACATACTGTTGACGTCAGAATTATTAGCCCCCCTTTGCATTTTTTTCTTTTTTAAATATTTCCCAAATGATGTTTAACAGAGCAAGGAAATTTTCACAGTATGTCTGATAATGTTTTTTTCTTCTTGATGAAGCCTTATTTGTTTTATTTCGGCTAGAATAAAAGCAGTTTTTAATTTTAAGGTCAAAATTATTAGCCCCTTTAAGCTATATTTTTTTCAATAGTCTAGAAAACAAACCATTATAACTAGTATAATCATTATACAATAACTTATAACCCTATGCAATAACTAATTACCCTAACCTGCCAAGTTAACCTAATTAACCTAGTTAAGCCTTTAAATGTCACTTTAAGCTGTATAGAAGTGTCTTGAAAAATATCTAGTAAAATATTATTTACTGTCATTATGGCAAAGATAAAATAAATGCATTATTAGAAATGAGTTAATAAAACTATTATGTTTAGAAATGTGTTGAAAAAAATCTTCTCTACATTAAACAGAAATTGGGAAAAAAAAATAAACAGGGAGGCTAATAATTCAGGGGGACTAATAATTCTGACTTCAACTGTACATTCTCAAAAATCAAGTTATTTGATATGAGTGCATCTAATTTACATTTGCATAGCTAAAGCATTAATTAAGATGCTGGTATGTGGTAACAACAGCCAGTTAATTGTTAAAGAAAAATGAAAGAGTATATATATATATAGAGGAGAGTATTAAATAAGGAAAATCATGATTTTCAATGATGAGGCATCCTTTATCATACACCTTCAAATTGTTACCATTAATTCATTGATATTGTGTTCCCAGATGCATAAGAAATAGGTCAAAATTATAATTTATCCCTCAAGCAATTAAGTTTTTAACTTTCTCCTCTCTTAGTGGCAGTTGATAGCCAGTAGATCTGATATTTATTTAGACATTTAGAGTAGTGTTACCATAGTACTTTGGGTTTTTAAAAATGATTTATTTATATACATTGCTCAGAATATATAAGTACACCCTTCACAAATCGATCTTTTAAATTCATATTTGGAATAGGAAGCTATCCAATATTATATTTGTGCATATACATTAGATTAGTCAGTTCTGAAGCCAAATCTGGAGCTTATCTAACAAAATAACTTATAAATAACAATAACGGTCCAAAAACGAGTACACCCACATTTATATGTTATAGAAAAATATTAAATACAACTTTTAAAAAAAGAGGAAAAATCAATAAAAGCAAAAAACTGTAAAACTTTTGTTCAAATTTTTTGGCAATATTTTGCTTCTATTTAATTGTATTTTCTTTCAATTTCTAAATATGTTCGGTGACAAAAATATTATTTTAATAAATATATCTGTTTAATAAATCAGCTTCGTTTAAATGCACCAAAATACATTGCCTATATAAATACAGCCGAGAGGAGAGGAAACGTCACGCCAGCAGGTTGGGATGTTTGCCTACACTATACTGCTACTTGGGCACCTCAAACTCTTGCTACCCTTAAAGGTCCCATGAAATTAAAATAAAACATTTTATATGTTTTAGTCTGTTAGTTAAGGACATCTATAAGTTGGTGTATTCCAAAACAGTGACAAAATTTGTATTTAAAACCGATACAAACATGTAAAGCTTGCAGGTTGTCACTTCCATCTAAATGGATTAACATTTTTTTCACATCACCTCATACTTTACTTCCTCAAATCCTGACCAATCAAATGCTCTAGTCTAGCATCTGTCATGTCCACCTTCAAGATGTGCTTAAGCTTAACCACTCTCATTGGCAGAGCTTTAATAAAAACAAAACACTACTGGCTACATTTTAAAAGGGGAGGACCTACTCTACATCCCACCCACTTTATTGTTTAGTTGAGATTACGTCAAACATTGAATAAAAATGCATGTTTCAAAGCACTTCATGGGATCTTTAAATAAAAAAATGTAAAGTTTTATTTTACCATCAAGATTATCTGAACTTTTATAAGTTTCAAAATCTAGCAGCAACTAACCGTTCCACGCAAACCTTAAAATATTGAACGTAAAGAACTTTTTATTATTTCTATTCCTGCCAAATGCAATTTAAAACTATATATTTGACACCACCTAGATGACACTCACAGTTTGAGAGGCTGGATGGTGACCGGCAGTGGCCGTCCGCCCTGGTACTCTGGCGGTGTCTCGAACAGCAGTGAATGGGCTCGCTGGGAGCCGTCCGGGTGTGGAACAGTGGGTCCTGGGCTACTGAGGGCCCTCTGGATCATGATGTGTAAGGGAATAGGGGCTTGTCTGGCTGGTGGCTCCTCTGGCGGGCTGGGAGGGTCGAAGTGGACCGGTAGTGGCTGAGGCAGGGGGTAGGGGTACGAGTGCTGGTGGAGCAGGTGATGGGTGTGTGCTCGCGGAGGGGACGGGGGGATGTGCGCGGGCAGAGGTGGTGATGGGGGCGGCGGGGGCAGCTGGTAGCCCCCGGGAATGTTGGCCCTCATGTCCTCTGACAAGATGGAGGGAAGGGAGGCAATGGTGAGGGGCGAGTCCTCTGGGTTGCGTTTTGTGACAGGTGTGGTTCTTTTCGGGGGCATCGGGGGCGACGGCTTGGCTGGTACCAGGTTCATGCCTCCTTGTGTGAGTTCAGCTGTAGAAAAATATATGTAAAGAAACACTGAAGGTAAGATGAAGTTTTAATAAATAGAAAAAATTAGCAGCTTGAATTTAGCAGAGTTAAGTTGTAATAGTATTGTACGGTCACTCAGAATTACAGAAATTGTATGCTCACACATGTCATTTCAAACCCATATACTATTTTACAAAGAAAAACTAAAGAAATGAGTTTATCATTTGGTCAACTTCAACTCCCTGACTCAATGACTGGACTTTCAGCAGTGAAATTTAAACCACACTGAACTGAACTGAATTTCAACTCTGAAAACTGGACTGACACATTTTCAATTTACTAGAACATGTATGTTAAGCTGCTTAAACATGATCTACATTGTAAAAGCGCTATAGAAATAAACATGAATTGAATGATTCCTCTCACAAGAGTAATGTGTCAATTTAATTGATTGATGGTTTAACTAAAATAAAGATAACTAAAGGAAAAAAAAATCAAAAATTTAAACATAATAAAAACTAATTTTATTGCAAATAATTATAAAGTATTAGTCGCATTATTGAAGCTAAAAATAATTGCATAAAAATAATCGTCAATAGTTGAACTATTTTGATGGTCTCTTTAACACATTTTGTTAAATTTAAGTTACGTTACATCTACATGCCGACTAATTCTCATTGGATTATAAGTAGACTGTTAGGTTAGGGTTAGTGTAAGTTGACATGTACTTGCAAAGTCAGTTAAATGTCTGTTGAAGAAGCAGTATCAGAAGATAATAAGCAGAAGGTCTATTAACTACACTCCTGGTTAAAAATTTGGGGTCAGTTTCAGGTTCTGCAGGTTGCAATGTCCTGAATTTTCATTGTCAATTTTAAGCCAATTGTAATCGTTTGTTTTGGTTCAATTTGGAATTTCTCCAACTAACGCAGAGCAGAGCCTAGGGGACCAGAGTGAGTGTGAGTCACAGCTCCGACTTGGCCCCCCCCCCCGGTCATTTTTTTTCTTCTTTTTTTAAAGAAAACTATTCTGTTCATCTATTTATAAAAATTAAATAACTACTTATATTGATTTCAAATTAAATGATTACTCCTGTCATTATTGCTTTTATTACTATTACCATTAATAATTAATATTAATTATATTAATACTACTAATAAAAATTAATATTAGAGTGATTTCTGAGGGATCATGTCACCACAGACTGGAGTAATGAAGCTGAAAATTCCTCTTTAAAAATCACTAGAATAAAATATTGAATAAAATTATACACTACCTTTGAAAAATTATTTTATACTGCAATAACATTTAGCAATTTTACAATTTGTACTGTATTTTTGATGAAAAAGCTGTGAGCAGAATAAACTCTGACCCCAAACTTTTGACTGGAAGTGTAGTTGCAACGTATCTTTTAGTCAACAAAATGTGCAATAGGGACCATCAAAACAAAGTCTTACCAAATTAATACATAAAAAAGACAAAGATCAAAATTACCAAAATTTTAAATTAAAATCGAAATGATTAACTAAGGTAATTTATAAATAAAAGCTAAACATAAATACAAAAACACTATAAAAAATAAAGTATATACAGTAAGCACATACAATCACTATAATTAAGTAATCAAAATCTAAATATATGTATTAATATTATAATATAAATATGACTAAAAGAAAACTGTACAACTTTAAGTGGTTTGTGTCATTTTTTTAACATAAACGGTAGATTTTACTGCATTGTAAAACTATACTAATTGATTCTTTTGTGTTCCCCAAAGGTAATAAACTCATACAGGTTTGAAACGACATGACAGGTTAAGTGAATAATCGCAAAAAACACTTCTGATTAACTTTTTTAAACACATGGTTGACAGATTTCACATTTCAGATTAGTAATATTATTTTAGTAGAATCATTCCAACTTGGCAAATACCAATCTGTTACAGAACACACTGTAAACAAGCAAGTTCATTGACAAAAAGCCATGTGACTGCTAGATCAACGCATTCACAAGCCCATGTCACATGACTCCACAAAACTGCCAAAGAAATGATGTTAAGTAAAATGAAGTACAGCGGCTATACATTACTCATGAGTAGGAAGCATAAAGTTAGCTACACATGCTAACCTCATGTCAAAACATGCTTTTGGATTAGCCTGCCTTTCTACTATTCAAATACATGAATTTTAGCCCTGAAGCTCAGGCCTTCAGCATGTGATGAGGTGGACTGGATTTATTCCTCACTCTCTAATCTCACAGCTGCTGGTGAAGCAACTGTTGCCTGCGGTAGCATATACAGAACATATGCTAGCATCTGTTTGACATGATGGGGCATTTACAGCAACAGTGGCAAAAACTGACTCAGTTCCATAGAGGGTCTTCTGAACACCTGCTAATAATGTGTCAACGTGCTGAACGCTTTAATGCCCAAAACATGCAGGTTTGCACTTGACAATGTGAGTGTAGGGTAAGCCATTTCAACACTTAATTTACAAAATATACCAGAATCTATTTACACTCATTACTATTTTTCTATTCATTACTATTCATTAGATACTAGAACTTATTCATTAGATATAAAACAAATTTTTAGGTATTAATTTATTAGAAAATACACTTCTATTAGATTAGTACTTATTTTTACCTACAGTAAATTATAATTAGAATATACTGAATAGCATCTAACAAAGTACAAGTGTCTATTTAACACCCAAGTACTAGTATCTAATATATAAGAACTAGTGTCTATTGATTAGGAACTAGTATCTGACTAATACTAGTTTCTAACAAACAAGAAAATGGTATTTATCGAATAGGAACTAGTAAGCTGGGCCAGACAGAATCTGCTGACATTTTTTGCTATTTCTGAGCATAATTGTGAAATAAATCTGTGGATTTGTAAGGAATGATTTTGGGAGTATACTGTAGCAACAAAAATATTAAATAAACGAATATATATTTTAACTTTTATTCAAGGTTTACAATGCAAATCCAGTTAGATCCACTTGTTTGATAAACAAAGTAAGTCTCTCTAATATATCTACTAAATAACAGAAAATACTACTTTACACACTGTATTGTAAATATATCATATAAAAATTTGCATATTATGCAAATTACATTAATATGAAAACAGAACTAATAAATATTTACAGACATTTACATAAGTAAATAAATACTAATGATGGGCTAAAAAAAAAAAGAAATTGCGCAGATTCCATGTGTGACTACTAATAAGTAAGTACTAGTATCTAATAAATTAGTAATAGGAACTAGTATCAAATGAACAATAACTAATATCTATTGAAAATGAGCTAGTTTCTAAGCAGTAGTCTCGATTTACTGCGTTAGGTCTTGGTATTTAACAAATAAGTACTAGTATTTATTGAATAGGAACTATCTATTAATAAAGTATTGGCATCTACTTTTTTTAGAAACAATAATGAATAAGTACTAGAGTCTATTTATCAAGTACCAGTAGCTAAAAAATAAGTACAAGTACTGGCATCTACTGCAAAGAAAGTAATGAAGAGTTAGTATCTACTAAATTAGTGCTAGTGTATTTTGAATAGGAACTAGTGTCTAATGAAAAAGAACTAATATCTATGAAACAAGTTTCTAAGAAGTAGTCTCAATTTAATAGGTCCTGCTATTTAACAAGTACTAGTATTTATTGAATAGGAACTAGTATCTATTAAATAAAGTCTGGTATCTTCTTGTCAGAAACAACTAATTACTATGTAGTAGAGTATATTTAATAGGTACCAATAGCTAAAGAATAAGTAAAAGTAGGTTCTGGCATCTACTGCAAAGAAAAGGATAAACAGTTCTTGTATCTAATAAATTAGTGCTAGTATATTTTGAATAGGAACTAGTGTCTAATGAAAAATAACTATATATGGAACAAGTTTCTAAGTAGTCTCAATTTAATAGATCCTGGTATTTAACAAATAAGTACTAATATTTATCAAATAGGAACTAGTATCTACTGAATAATGTCTGGTATCTACTTATCAGAAACAACTATCTAATGAATAAGTACTAGAGTCTTACCAGGTACCAGTAGCTAAACAATAAGTACAAGTAAGTCCTGGTAGCTACTGCAAAAATAACAACAACAAAAAAAACAAAAAAACAATGAACAGTTCTAGTATCTAATAAATTAGAACTAGTATATTTTAAATAGGAAATAGTGTCTAATGAAAAATAATAATATCTATGGAACAAGCTTCTAAGTAGTCTCAATTTAATAGGTCCTGGTATTTAACAAATAAGTACTAGTATTTATTGAATAGAAATTGAATTTAATAATTTTTGGTATCTACTTATTCATTAGATAGTTGTTTAAAAATAAGTACTAAAGTCTATTTAATAGGTATCAGTAGCTAAAGATTAAGTACTGGCATCTACTGCAAAGAAAATAATGAACAGTTCTAGTATCTAATAAATAAGTACTAGTATTTATTAAATAGGAACTAGAATCTATTGAATAATTTCTGGTATCTACTTATCAGAAACAACTATCTAATGAGTAAGTACTAGAGTCTATTTAACAGGTACCAGTAGCTAAAGAATAAGTAAAAGTACTGGTATCTACTGCAAAAAAAAAAAAAAAAAAAAACAATGAACAGTTCTAGTACCTAATAAATTAGTACTAGTATATTTTGAATATGAACTAGTGTCTAATGAAAAATAACTAATATCTAAGGAATAAGTTTCTAAGTAGTCTCAATTTAATAGGTCCTGGTATTTAACAAATAAGTACTAGTATTTATTGAATAGAAATTGAATTGAATAATTTCTGGTATCTACTTATTCATTAGATAGTTGTTTTATAATAAGTACTAAAGTCTATTTAATAGGTATCAGTAGCTAAAGATTAAGTACTGGCATCTACTGCAAAGAAAATAATGAACAGTTCTAGTATCTAATAAATTAGGACTAGTATATTTTGAATATAAACTAGCATCTAATGAACGCCTACTAGCAACTCCTGAATTAGGAACCAGTTTCTTTAAAAAATTCATAAGTATCTTAAAAATGAGCACTACTAGCTAATGAATAAGTACTATAGTACTTAATAATAAAAAAATAATAATTATATATATATATATATATATATATATATATATATATATATATTTATATATTAGCTATTTGCATGAAAACTGACACTAGTATGTTTTAAAGAATAAATGTTAAAAAGGCTTGCCATAGTAAGAAAGAAGTAAGGAGTAGAGGAAAAGCAGCGAGGGGGACACGTTAGTCTCACACTCATGTGCGCTAAAGGCATGCTAAAGCTGAGAGTGAGGAAGATGAGGCTCTAGTGTACATGGCAGCAGATGAAGCACACAGCTTTGGTGACCGGCCCGGCCTCGACGTTTACCTGTGCGCAAGCCTCCTGCCCGCCGGCAGAGGTACACAGGCAGGGACAGGTAGACGTCATAGTCACCCTCACGCTTCCAACAGGACCAGTAGAGAGGGATATCACTGCCGTCACCCCCGTGCAGGGTGGAGGCTGGCAGGGGGGACAAAAACACTCAGTCCCCGAGTATCAAACAACACAAACCTTTACAAAGCAGGACGACTTGCTCCTCTAAACGACTGTAAACAACTCACCAATATGGAAAACAGTGAGACAAAGTTTTCTAAAGTCAACGTGAAATCATAACTGATCCCATTTATATTCCTAATGAAAGTTCTTAATCTTAAAGGGGTCATGAACTGAGAAATCAACTTTTACTGGAGCTTTTAATATATAAGAGGTCACCAAACTAAATGAAAATTCTGTAAGTAACAGACCTGGAATCGTCCCAGTTACTAAAATAAATGTTTTTATTGACAGAAGGCCCAGAAAATGCCAGATCCTGGAGCGTACCCATCTATGATGTCACAGACCAATTAATCATACCATATCTTTTCAGTGGTTTAATTTTATGTGCAAATAGCAGCAGTCTAAACACATAATTTACCCACCGCGCTTCTGTGAGATGAAAATTAACACAAATGAAAAAGCATATATGAATAACATATATGAATCTAAAACTAAAGTGCTAGTGTTTGGCCCTCCGTGTGTCTGTAAATCTACAATTAATCAATTAGGTTCCTTTAAGCCTAAGGTTCACAGTCACATAAAAAGTATTGGAGTTATATTTGACACCGAGTTAAAGTTTGACAAGCAAATAAATTCAGTCGTCAAAAGTGGTTTCTATCAATTAAGAAACATTGCCAAATTGAAGCCTTTTCTGTCTTTCAAGGAGTTGGAATCCATCATCAATGTTTTTATTATGTTCAGATTGGAATACTGCAACTCTTTGTATTTAGGAGTTTCGCAGGCTTCGATTGTACGCCTGCAACTGGTTCAAAATGCAGCTGCTAGGCTTTTAACTGGGACAAAAAAAAATTCTAGTATCTCACCAGTTTTATCATCCCTTCTCTGGCTCCCAGTTGAATTTAGGATTCAGTACAAGTTATTGTTATTAGTTTTTAAAGGTCTGAATGGTCTGGCACCTACTTACATCGGTGAGCTTCTTCACTGGCATACTTCATTGAGGCCAATCAGGTAGGAACAACAGTTTCAACTAGTTATCACGGTTAAAATCAAGAGGTGACAGGGCTTTTTCTGTCACAGCCCCTCGTTTGTGGAATGGTCTGCCTTTACATATTAAGTCATGCTCTTCCCTTGGTGCTTTTAAGTCTCATTTTAAAAGAAAATCACCTTTTGTCTCTTGCTTTTTGATTGCTATTAATTTATTTTAATATGTTTTATATATTTTTACTTGTTTTTACAAAAGTATAGATTTGTATGCTGGTCTTTTTGTAAAGCACTTTGGTCAACATCTGTTGTTTTTAAATGTGCGCTATAAATAAAGCAAACATAACATATATTAAAAAAAATAAATAAATAACCGAATATGTATGAATTGTAGATTAATTTGAGATGGACTCCATATATAACAAGTCAGGGATAAAAACAGCTCTGTTTTGTTTGTTTTAAATGTTTTTTTTTGTTATCAAATGATCAATGATGTCATTGGGATGCCACGAAAGCTGAGTTTTCCAATCACAGGGCATTTACATACAAGTTGTCAATGTAAATCGCCCATAAAATCCTCCTGTTTTCAAGAAGGACTCAAAAGCAGGAAAGAAATAAGCTCAATACTTTTTGAGTTCGATGTTTTTGAGAGTAAAATCCATGTGCACATCATGCACGTTTTTAGATAACAGAATAATATTAATAATAATTTTAAAAAGCCAGTTGATGACCCCTTTAAAATTGAAATCATTGACTGATATCAGTTATTGGAAATAAAATAATGCTCACAATTTAATCAATATGTAAATGTAACATGCTCTTCCTTAGAATATAAATTGCCAAAATTAACCTACTATAGGAGTTAACTTTAAATACTCGCATAACTCGAAACTGAAATATATATTAGGATATCACATGTAAACATACTCCACACATGTTCTGTTACTGAGAGAAAAGCTTAAAGCACATATTAATATATCTATTTAATTAACTGGTTTTATATACAGTTGAAGTCAGAATTATTAGCCCCCCCTGAATTATTAGCCCCCCTGTTTATTTTTTCACCAATTTCTGTTTAACAGAGAGAAGATTTTTTTCAACACATTTCTAAACATATTAGTTTTAATAACTAATTTCTAATAACTGATTTATTTTATATTTGCCATGATGACAGCAAATAATATTTTACTAGATATTTTTCAAGACACTTCTATACAACTTAAAGTGACATTTAAAGGCTTAACTAGGTAAATTAGGTTAGCTAGGCAGGTTAGGGTAATTAGGCCAGTTATTGTATAACGATGGTTTGTTCTGTAGACTATCTAAAAATAGCTTAAATGAGCTAATAATTTTGACCTTAAAATGTTTTTTTTTTTTTTTTTATAAAATTGCTTTTATTCTAGCTGAAATAAACGAATAAGACTTTCTCCAGAAGAAAAAAAATATTGTCAGACATACTGTGAAAATTGCCTTGCTCTGTTAAACGTCATCTGGGAAATATAAAAAAATAATTATAATAAAATCAAAAGGGGGGCTAATAATTCTGACTTTAACTGTATATAACACAATCCAAACTGCTTATTTTTCATTTCTTTTTGCCCCATTAGTTATTCTGTTTCCTAGAATATTCTGTTTCAGTTGGAATTATGTCTTATGAAAATAAAATGGGTTGCAAAAGGCAATTCATGTTGACTTTAAATGCATAGAACCAGCTAAAACCATAGATATGAATACCTAGATGATCCAAAATAAGTCAACAGTACCGCAATCTTCTTTATTTTGCTAACAGTTGTCTTTGCACAAACAAAAATACTGCAGCACTGTGCAAACTGAAGTAAAAAAAAATCATTAAATGTTGTATGTAAAAGGACAGTTTGCACAGTTTTGTACAATACATACTCCTCTAACTCGTCAAGCTGTGCTTTAAAATCAAGATCCAGACCATTCCAGTGTGCCTTGATTCAGTGAAATGTTCAAAGCAGTAAAGATGTGCAGCTCTGCTTTCCAGAAGCGCTGACTGACAGGACTATTAACTGGTTTCCAAATGGACAGCAGGAGGCAGTGTGGAGGTTGAATGACTGGGAGACACAACGCTTAGACATTTCAAACCATGACAAACTTGGCTATTAAACAGTTTTTGTAGGTGGAGGACTTTTTTTTTTTTTTGCTAAATAACATACTTGTAAAAACTGAAAATATAGATTAAGATCCAAATTATTTTTCCTAAAGAAACCCTTTTTTTTTTTTTTTTTTTTTTTTTTTTTTAGAAATAGGCTCATTTTACAAGTCACCTAGGGAAGGTAACAGTTGAGATTTACTATTTTAAAATTCATTCAGCCAATCTCTATCTCTGCCGGGAGCCCTTTTAGCTTAGCTTAGCATAATCATTTAATTAAATTAGAACATTAGCAAAGTTCTTTAATTGTTATGCTGAAATGAGAGTATAGTTCTTAGTCATTTTTAACTATAGACCTTCATTTTCTGTCTGTGTAATGTAATGTAACTACAGAATAGTCAAGCTTTAAGGAAAACTATCAAAATTCATCTTTGAAATTGTTAGAAATTATTTGAAGATGCTACTTGTCTGATTCAATGATTTATGCTAAGCTAAGCTAATAGTGCTCTCGTCAGACAGGGACATTGGCTGAATAGATTTAAAAACTGCAAAACTTGACTGTATAACTCTTAGTAAATTGTAAAATGAGCATATTAACAAGAAAAGTGGAGCATTACATCTTATGGTATTTCATATATGACATCAGATATTGATATCAAAGGAATACAAATTTCCTTGCAGTCTCCAAAAGCACTTCTCATACCATTTAATTAAGAAAAACAGTCAATTAATGGACAAATTCTTTCAACTAAGAAAGATCTGCCATTACATGTGGAACAAACATGCCTTTGTTTGTTAATCAGAGACAAACAACAACAGTCCAGATTTCAGTATCAATAAAAGCCATGTCTTTAATTCTAACTAAGTATCTCGCAATCCGAATTCTATCAAGCTGATCAGCTTAAAAAACCAAAACCTCAAATGTAAAAGCTGACTCTACAAGCAAAAAAAAAAAAAAAACAACCCAAAGAAATATGGTGAAGGCAATGCAATTAATACCTTAAATGATGTTTCTTTTATTGGCACCACTGCATATCATACATGCTAATAAAATATATTAGAATCTTGTTAAAAATGATTCTAGACACATTAATGTGGCCTGTTTATGAGATGTGTGTGATGCCTGGGAGCAATGGAAGTAGTATTGCGAAAATTTTTTAGCACAAATATTTGAATATCTGTCACACTGTAGATACAGGGTTATTATACTGTAGTCTTTATTTATTAAACAATTTTAGTGCCAGTCTTTACTTATTTGGGTAATCACCCAAACTCAAATAACTTTTCTGACTTCCCTGACAGGGTAATTTGATTAATTTCCTCATTTATGAGTTTGCTTAAATCGCCGTTACAGTATACTATAACGCACGCACGCACGCACGCACGCACGCACGCACACACAAATAAATTAAATAAAATAAATATAACTGTTGTCGTTTTGATAACTTTTGCTCTAATATACTCAAATAAACATTTCAAATAATATTAAACAATACACTACTAGTTAAAAGATTGAAAACACAATGCACCATACACATTATCCATCAAAAGTTGCTGTTCTTATATTCTTATTTACAGTTGTATTATTATAAATTATTATTAGTGCTTGATCATTAATAAGGTTTCTCATTAAAAATGTTGTTTTTCTGCTTCACTTTTATTCTGGGTTTAATTAACATTTTATTTTTCAGGCCTCTTTGCAAAAAATAAAAACAAAAAACATCTTTTATTTAAATTTAATATTTTGAAACATTCATTATTGTTGTAAATGTTGTATGTACTGTAAAATTCAATAACTACCGATTCATTGAATGTGATCTCAGTACTTCATGTAAAATGCAACAGCTCACTGTGCTGCTGACCCTTTAAAAATGTGGCGCTTCCATTGTCAATAACAGAAAGAAAAAAAAAGCCCAGCTCAGGAAAAAATATTTTGGTGGACACGCTGCCTGTATGTTGCCCTTTTTACCTTTCTTTTTATCAAGGCTTCCTGAAAAAATATGTTTCTATAAAAAAATATTAAGCAGCACAACTGTAAACACTGAATTGAATGAAAATTTTGCTTAAAATCTAATTAATCTTTAATTTTCTAAAACAAAATAAACCCACATATAAAATAATTTTAAAGCTAAAAAATATTTCACAATATTTTTGATTAAATAAATGAAGCCTTGGTGAGCAGAAGAGACTTTACAAAATATTTCAAAACTTTGACCAGTAGTATAAATAAATGTTATTCAAAAACATTACATAAAAGATAAATACTAATGTCTAAATATTCTACATGTACTTTTTTCCATTTTTAATATACTCTTTTAATTAACGTATATAGGTTGTATGACTTCAATCTAATCTTTATAATTAAACAAAATCTAATAAATTAATTTACAATGGTCAATTTTAAAACTTGAATAATGCAAAAAATAACTGTTATAATAAATTTTATAAACAAGACAGATACTATAGCCTAAATATTCTAAATTGATTTTTGTTTTAACATTTTAATACAGTGGTCACTCACTATAACAAGGTATTTGACATGCTTTTTTCTACAGAGCATTGTGTTCTGCGTCCTGATTGGCTGTAGACTAGTGATGGTGACGGTTATATGAGTGGGCACTGCAGATAATCCACAGGTCGGGCAGGTCGGGTAATAAAAAAATACATTATGATTAATTGCGGGTGGGTTGCGGGTCATAGAAGTTGACCAGCAAAAAAAACAGAGTGGACTTCGCAGAATATGAAGATGAGACGCCCAAAATTATGGATGAAGTGCAAAAGTACTGTGCAAATTTCAGTTAGAGGAGTCATCAGAGGAAAATCTGCTATCGTTCTGGGAGAAACAAGATCGCTTATTTACACGACTGCAGCGCCTTGCAAGGAGAAACTTGTGCATTCCTGCAACAAGCGGTGCGAGCGAACGCTCATTTAGTGCAGCTGGCCGTGTTTTGGAGGCGAGGCGGAATCGCCCGAATCCAGGCACAGTAGATGATATTCTGTTTCTGCACAGTGCAAAGAAAAAGGCCAAGTAAACAACATAGCTGTTGTTTAGGCTGAAGTGACACCCTTTTTGTTAACTTTTTCCTGTAGCCTATAGGTAAAAGCTGAATCTGCTGTTAATAACGAACGATCCACGGTGACTAATCATCATGCTTAAAACAAAGAATTAGAATTATTAAAGTGTCGATTGGGTGCAGATATATACATTAGATAAAAATTATGTGTGGGCGAGAGCGGAGTTGGGTAACATTTCAACTGATCTGAGCATCTCTACTGTAGACCATTGTCAGTCAATCTCCTCCGTGCCGTGTCTCCTGTACGGTAGAGAATGCGTTTAGCTTGACAATTTTACATAAATCTTCGATCACTAGCAGAGTGACTCTGAAGTGCTGTACTGTATGTTTGCAAGTTTCCTCCCTAACAAACCCCATAATGTCGACAAAATATTCTGCACCGTCAAAGACATCTGCAGTAGCACCCAAAAAGCAGAGGAAGATGCTAACCCATCACACAAAAAGTTGAACTTCTGGACATGCTAAAGAAAGGGAGAAGTTATGCGGCTGTAGGGCGCCATTACAGAATAAATTAATGAAGATCAAATGGTTTTAATTGTTTCATTCAATTAAATTTAATGGTTTCATTCGGTTATACTTAATATTTTTCTACGAAGGTTTAAACTTTGAGAGTTTTAAATGAGAAAAGTGTAAATATGTTGATGCCTGTCAGAAAAAAAGTGTATAAACTGTAAAAAATAAAGCTGACAACTTCGCAGATTTTGCCTGTTGCGGGTTATTTTTACAATGTAACTCCCGCGAATAACGAGGGACTATTGTGAACAGGGCAATCGCGCTCGGACCCACGCCAAAGCAATCGCTCCGAGACCACCTGAATGAGGTGGTCTCGGCTCGATTGAAACCAACTCTGGAGCAGATCGATTGTAGTGAGAAAGCGATACGATCCGAGCGCGGCTATATCTCAAGTGTTTTATGAATATGTAATAGGCATACGGCTATATGAAGAGAGAATTCTAAGTAGGGCGGGAGGTCATTCCAGACATCCCAAGATTCGGAGAGTCTTTGTGCATTTGCGGGAGACTCCCGGATGCCCGCAAACGAGTGATAATCTCCCAGAAATCGCACGTCTCCCTCCCGGTCCTCAAATACGACGCGCACCCTTCTGATCACCCCTCCCCACCGCATCCCTCCTCGCTCTTCTTCAGACATGTCGCGCACTCCCTGTCAAACACCATCAAACCACCCCCGACAGCTGAGCGGGACTAAGCTGAGCAAAATAAACCGTGAAATTCTGACCAATGTGAGGAGAGTTTACTCACATGTGACTTGTTTTAGTTATTCTGGTCCGTTTAGAAACTTTGCCATGTGAAAGCGAACCACACCAAGAACAAACAGCAACAATGTAACAATTTTAATCCTTGTTTCAGAACAAATGAATCGATTCACAGGTGTGAAAGCACCCTAACATTTATAGGTTGTATAAGTTTAAAACATTTTAATCAGTTTGAAATCATTTTTATTTGTTGTTTTAATTTTCTTATACTTGTATTTTTTGTTTCTTTTAATCTTGTTTATGTAAAGCACTTTGAATTACTGCCGTGTATGAACTTGCCTTGCCTAATCATCAAAAAAAATATAATTAAAAAAACAAAGAATTTAATTTACAACAGTCAAGTACAAATAATAAAAAAAGACAATATTTTATAAAAAATGTTATTTAAAAAACATTACATAAAAGAAATACTATAGTTTTAATATTCAATATGTATTTTAGTTTTTACATTTAATATACTTTAACTTTTATCAACAAATCAACAAAATAATAATAAAAAAAATTAAATAATTATTTAAATTTACAATTGTCAAGTACAACAAATTTTAAAAACAAAAAGAGTCTCTTAACTTTTACAGAAACATCCCTCCACCATACAAACCCAAATCTACACCCATGCCTGTGCATTTTTATATACACTATTAATGCGGAGCACTTTATCATTGAGCCCGATTGAGGAAGGGAATGAATTATAAATAGTGTAATTTCTCTGACGTTTATAAAGGTCACGTTACATCTCATTTTCACTCACCCATAATGGCGGGGTTGTTGCTGCGGTTGATGGGTTTGGGTGGAGGGAGAGGGGGCTGTTTGGAGGGATGATTCGGGACGGTGCCCATCGAACATGGCGCTGAGGAGGTGGTGAGGGGGCCACCGCTGGAGGGCGCTGTGTTTGCACCCACCGAGGACACGTTACGGAGAGGTTTCCCAGCTGAGGAGGAAGAGGAGGAGTTGGAGGAGCAGAAGGAAGGTGCTGCTGGGTTGTGGACGGGAGTGCGAGGCAAGCTGTCAGATCCAGGTTCAGGGGTGGAGGTCATTAACCATTTGGGGGGCATGATAGATTGTTTTGGGGGCAGAGGCTCACGCAGGGTGTCCCTCAACATCTCAGAGTTGGGGAGGTACTGACTGCTGTCGGATTCTGTGAGGGAAGATATAATATTGGGTTACTAGAATAGTTAAAAGATATTTTGTTTGGGTAACACTTTATAATAACTAATTTAACTTTATAATAACTAATTTAACTGACCCTTTAATTGTCATTTATAAGGGATTTAAAAAGCATAAATAGTCCTCACTAGATTAGGTCACAAAACTGGATGAAGTTAAGTTAATAAAGCATTTATAAACATACAAATTATCTATTAGTATATGCCTGAATAATATAATTATACATGTTAATTTGAATAGTTTATTAATCCTTTACTAACTCATTCTGAATGATCTTAAAAAACAACCAACTATGCTTAAATAACTGGTTTGTAAATAATGCAATATTTCATTTAGTAATAAAAAATAAATCATTAACAAAATACAGTATGAAAGTACAACTATTAAGCACATTATAAATATGGTTGTAAGTCAAGAATAGAGTATTTGTAGCTGCAGTTATAAACTGCTTACTAAGGTTTTTTAATGTAGAGTTAATGCTTAACAGATCATGATTTCACTACTTGCTAATGCTTAATAAATGGTTCATAGTATGTAGTTATTATAGTGTTACCTTAGTTGGTGTTTCATATTAACTTTAGCTGGTCTTTGGGTATTTTTAATTTTTTTTTTAAGATCAAAACTGACAAAATGGCTTCAATTAATTAAATTTTAAATAGTTATCGAGTAATCTTTATCAACTTGTTCATATATTTACAGCTAAATGCACTGTAAAAAAAATGCTGGTTTCCACACAATTCATTTATGTTGTCCCAACACAAATCGATTAAGTTAACCTAACTTGAACTTAAGTGGATTAAACATAAAAAGTTCAATAACTAATTTAAAATAAGTTGTTTGAACAAGCAACTAAAATATTTTTTGAGTGTGGAAACATAAATGTTAGATGAAATCTGTCAACAATTAAAATGTAAAAAAGTTAAAGCTAAATATCCCAAAAAAAGAGAAAAGAATTAAACTTACAAATAAAACAATAAAAAACAAGGGGAAAAAAAAGGAAAAGTTAGAAACTAACAAAGTAAATCCAAATACAAAATTAGTATAAAAAGTCTGTTCTCCGATTTCACTTAATATTTTGTTTTGCTGCATCAATCATTTCAGTTAGAAAACGATCCGATAATCATCACTAAATTTGCACAATTTAATAAATAAAATAAGTAAACAATTACCAACATTGTGATCCAAATTCAATTTCAAAGTATATAACATTGACAAATACAAGGTTTAAAAACATCAGAAACACACTGTCATAAACAATCATTGAATTTTACACTGTAAATATTATAGATATAATCTCAAGAATCTCATTAAAAGCAAATAGAAAGATAATTGCTAATCCATGGCATCTGGAGACAATGATTTAAGTTTATGTTGAAAATGCTTCTCGTTTTAATAATCCTGCATTTATATTGCTATTGCAGTTGTGGCCCTAAATTGGATCAAAGATTAATGTGAATTGGGTGGTTGTTGAGAATGATCTGTAGTAATATAATATTTATGGGGCTATTATAGTTTTTAATATTTTATATTATTATAGTCTTTTTGAGTGTTGCTATTAAGTGATTGTTGGATGGTTGTATTTATGTTACCAGTGTTAAAGACAAATTTCATTTCTGTACCAAGCAGAACAAACAGAAAGTTTACCAAAAGTTTAACCAAACATAAACAAACATATTACCTCCTCCACATTATTCGAGCACTACCTCTATACATTTTTGGATTTCATGACCCAGTTTATTGCAATGTTAAAATGTATACATAAATATATATGAAAATGTTTTGACAGGGACATTTTAACAAAGTTGAGGGAAATACATAATGTAATTTAAAAACATTTCCTTGATCTTGGAAATCTAAACACCTAATTTTTTTACACTTTAAAGAGACATTTCAGATGGATATTAAATATCAAAAAGCAGGAATATGGGCTGCATTGCTCTAAACATTTCAATAGCGACTCGATAATCTAATTTAAAACTATCCTCAGCCCAACTGGAGGAACAGATCTGTCTCTAAAGGACTGAATGATAAAGCTCACTTTGATGAGGATTGAGGAGACTGTGGTACATTAATTAGGAAAAGAGCAGGAGAATTCAGCTTAGTGGTGCTCAGTTCCTAAATAAGAACCATAGCTGGAGCAGAACCCAGGGGAACGCAGACACCCGTCTCACTCCAGTCAGCCCAGCAGAGGCTGAGAAAGTGATGGCGGAAGTGCAGAGAACAAAGCAGAGGAAGCTAAAAAGGGAACCAGAGAATTATGAAGAGAATTGACCCTACAAACCTCGTCTTCCTCTTCCCTCTTCAACAGATGAATGGCGGGGAAGTGTAGGTTTCCAGTCAGGTTCGGGTCGAGTTCTGCGTCCATCCTCAGATGGAGCTTTCATTAATCCGGGCCTCTTGTCCATTTCAGCATGTGCTCGGCCTCCACGCCGAATATCCTCTCCATGCCAGGCCAGATTATTTTTCCAGTCCTCTGTCCCGACAGACCACCCGCCTCTCCTGCCGTCATCCTGATTGGAGGCCCGGGGCCCCAGAGCTCCGCGATGATCCCCGTCTGATGGGGCTCGAGCTCGCCGGTCCTCAGGCTGTGGGAGCCAGACAGGGTTGATCCTGAATTCAGACTCTGAGGGTGAGTGAACCTGCTCCAGGGCAAGACCTCCACCAATTCCCACAGGCAGCGTGTGGCCATTCTTCACATACGGGGCTTTGTGCCCGTGAGCCTCACCGGAATCTGTGAGCACAGATAAAATACAATGAAAATAAAACAAAACTGAATTACAATACATTAAGATAGTGTTAAATGATCAATAAGTCAACATGACAAAACATTCTTGTTAATTTATTGGATTAAAAATAAATTAGCTGTGTTATGTGTGCTGTTTTATCCCTTTGATCAGAAAGATCACATAGGTGTAATCAGTCTTGACTGGTCCCTGCAACAATAACATGGGTTCAATGGGTCACGTGATCAGATGCTAAATTCAAATCTGCTTTTCCGCAATGACTGGCAGAAAGATGCACATGGTGCTTGTCCTAAATCACAATCTGATCAGTGTTTTTAAACAAATAATGTTTATTTTAGGTATGTACTAGCAAAACATTACATTTATGGTTTGTAAACCACATGCTGATGTCTATGGAGTTGGCAATAATGATTATTTAAAACATAAATGGACAAAGTGCTTTTATTTACATCAGATACAGATGGTACAGGTTACTAAAACATTGACTCTTTTCCTCTCCCAAATAAACAGCCACTTTAATTTATGCATTTCAGGAGAAGTTGATGAGTTAACATGTTGTAGATCCAGAAGCTCTAATCTCTCCACTAAAGCGCAGACTAACATGACAGGCACCATCACCCATCTTATCAAATAATAGGATCATTAAACTGCTTAATCAATGAAAATACATTTTTCATACATATTTTTTGAATCAGAATATTACATATTTCTCAATATATTTATGAGGTTTGTCAATATTTGCATAAATCAACAGCACTGTGCAGTCACAAGATAAACTTGATGTTCCACCATTGAAATCTTATATATATATATATATATATATATATATATACAAACATGTAAATCTATCTGTCTGCCTGTCTGTGGACATATCAATCCATCTATCTATCTATAATATATTATACAGGGTGGGCCATTTATATGGATACACCTAAATAAATTACATAGACAATTGCCTTCAGATGATCCCAAAGATGAAAGTCTAAGGGGGTCAGATCGGGAGACCTTGATATATATTAAAGTATACTATAATATACTGTACTATACTATACTGTACTATACTATAATATACTATGCTATATATATTAAAGTAGTCCATTTAGCTACATTTGTAAAAACAAACAGGAACAAGACCAGAATCATATCATTCATATCAAACTAGAATTTTACTCCTATAATTAGACTTATAATTGTGAGAATTTGGAAAATGATGCTCTTATGGACTTTACAGCAATTCAAATTTAGTGTAAAAGTTGTGAACTATGGTGCTTTTTGTAATATGACTGCTCCAGGTCACTATTCAGAAAGTCATTTAAGGTTTGAATTTTCATTACTAGTTAAAATGTGTAAAATGTGAACAGTCTCACTCTCCAGCACAGACAGAAACAACATACTACACTTTTAAGGACATTATACAGTGAACAAATATTTACATTTCCCTGAAAGAAACAGCCTTGAAAACTCAAACAGATTTGCATTTTTATTTCTGTGAACAAGCGTGCAAAATCCTTTCATATCGGGTTAAAGACTAACACGGATGGGCTTGCTGGTGAAGATCAACGCCAGCCTGTATCTTCAACAAGCTCTGAAGTACAGGTCGCGTCTCTCAGAGGTTACAGCAGCAGCTCTCAAATAAATAGGCCTCCTGAGCAGCCAGTTCACAGCGCATGACTTTCAAAGCTTTTTGCTGCAGGGCACAATTTGCTCCACTTTCTTGTCTTAAGAAAAACTGCATGTCATTTCCTTCCCAAAATATGAGTAAAAAAAAAAAAAGGTATCAAATTGAAATTTACACCCTTCTGTCTGGAAAACTGACAAATTTGTCTCAGCTCCCCTGATTGGTGCCACATTAAGAGAAGCTGAGATGATATACAAACTCACAGAAGCTGTCTATCATCCTCGACCGTGAAAAGGGGCAATGAGCTAAAGTGAAAGTATGGCACATGTATCAAAACAGCCCCTGAAGCTCACAACTGTGTTCAGCAATAATGGATGCTGCACATTAGTAAACGAGGGGGGAAAATTACTCCCAATGTTTGTTTTTCTTTCGGAGGCGCCAGGTTTTTTCTGTTGGTATGTTCAGCATCCTCAAAGACCACAATGACAGGAATGTGAGAAATACACCACTGTGGGAGCAAAAAAAAAAAAAAAAAAGAGCTAATCCCCTGTCCAACATACATACACATATTTGGGCATTTCTATTGGCACTTTTAGACCAATTGGACATATATGAACCATATAAACCTGTTAAAATAAAGTGTCAAATATTTAGAAATTTGTTCAAAGTGTTTGAAAGCTTATTTTAAAACAATTTGCACAAAAATGTACATTTTCTGTTAAACTTCCTTAAAACATATGTAGGCAAAACAAAGCTAATACCAGTAGCTCCTAACAATTGTAATGTAATGAGTGTATATAGCGCATTTATCGTGTATTGCCATACACCTAAAGCCCTTCAAATCATGAGGGGTGTCTCTCCACAATACCAACAGTGTGGAGCATCCACTTGGATGATGCGACGGCAGACACAGGACAACGGCGCCAGTGCATTCACCATACACCAGCTATAGGTGGAGTGGTGAGACAGTGATAGAAACAATTCGGTGGATGGGAATGTTTGGGGTGGTGGGGGTTGGGGGGGGGGGGGGGGGGTCATGATGGGTAAGGGCCAATGGAGGGAATTTTGCAAGAACACCAGGATTACACCCCTACTCTTTTATGAGAAGTGTCATTTTTAAATGACCACAGAAAGACAGGACCTCAGTTTAACATCTCATCCGAAAGACGGCGCCCACTGACAGAAAAATGTTGCATTTACTTTTACTGGGGCATTAGGACGGTTGTTGTTGTTAGATTGGATATGGTTGCTGCCAGAAGTTAAAGAGATTTATATTATTTATTGAATTTCCCATTTATTGTATTTCATTAATGTCTACCTCCATCCCAAAACTAAACCCAACCGTCACAGTAATGTAAAAACAGTAGTTGTACCGAGTATTATTTATGATATCTATTAAATAACCCAATAAATAGTATTTTCAACGCCTAACCCCACCCCAACCCTAAACCCAACTGTCACAGTACAGTAAAAAGAATTTTTTTTGTTATACAGCGTCATAAAAAAAGATGCTATATTGATGTGCATATCGCACCTCCGGCCGGATCTAGACTTTACCCATTAGGACTCACAGACCACAGTTTATTGCCCCCCTGCTGGCCTTTCTAACACCACTTCCAACAGCAACCTAGTTTTCCCATGTGGTCTCCCATCCAGGTACTGACCAGGCTCAGCCTTGCTTAGCTTCAGTGAGTAACCGGTCTTGGGCTGCAGAGTGATATGGCTGTGGCTATTGTGTGCTATAATTCATTGAGGTCTTCTCAAAAGTGAAATGTTAAAAATGTGAAATGCTGTAAATATTATTTACAACATTATTACCTTTAAAGTATTAGCCTCTGCAAATGCTTTTTAATGACAGTCTGTTGTGTGAGCTTACCACTAGTACCAAGTGAATTGCCTTTTATGGAGTACCAATAACTGTGGTTTTAGCCAAGCATCTTCTAATGTACGTAAAAGTGTGTGGAAAAGTTTTTCATCCCTTTACAGAAGAACTATTACGCAAAAATCACTTTTATAAGGGGGTTAAAAAACATTGTATGGCAACAGTGTGGCAATATTACCAGCTTCTAATGGCAAAAAAATATATGTTCATTTTATTTTTTATAATAACACTGGATAAAAACAGTCAGAAACAGTTTGATTGACATCCCATGATATCAGAGGGAGAAAACCCTCAACCATTAGTGACGAGCTGTCCCCTCAGCATAGGATGTTAGTCTTTTTTGAATCTGCCGCTATGCTGACACAGGCATTTGTAGCTCTGCCCTTTTTTGTAAAGAGCACAATCTCATTTGAATTTAAAGCGACAGTCACCTAAATGGCACAATTTGGATCAAAGTCTCATAAAAGGGACAGTTTCAAAGAGTTATGAAACATTATCTGCGTGGAATTTAAAGCTAAAATAAACTTATTTTACATTTTGTAAAAAGGGGCATAATTAGTTCCCTTTGATATCTCATGGGGGTCTGCATATTCATTGCAAAAACAAATGTATGTTTATTTATTTAAAATCATATCACAAGTTAGTATAACATGTAATAATAGCATTCAAAAGTTTGCCATATTCAATCCTGACAGAAGAATGATTTTAGTTCATTTTAGTCATTTTTATTACGAGCAAATGTATTTTATTATATGCTACTGTGTTTATTTAAATAGCATTCTGTTTAAAATTACATTTTCTAAAGTAAAATATGGAAAATTTCTCGCTAAGCCTTATTATTTTATACAACATCAGTATTTTAACAGTATTTGATGTATTGATTGCATGATTTAACTATATATTACAGATGAACAAGGTGAAATGGCAGATAAAAAATATTATGGCCCAGCTGTTGGTTTTATTGGAAATTGTAGGAAACATGATTCATTCTCAAATACAAAAAAATGTAGTGTTGTTGTATTTTTGTAATGGATTCTGGGCATGGTGAAATGCATAAAATTGACAACAATGTGTTTTTTAGAAGAAGCTATAAATAAACGCAGTATCCAAACCATAACCTTAAAATGAAGCTTGCTTGATTTATTACCACTTTACAAATTAACATCATGAGGTTTTTAGTGATAGTGGATATGATTAAAAAGGGTTTAGCCAAGTTGAGCATATTTCTGGGTATAAAATATGGTTAAGTAGGCACACACAAAAACACACAGACACATTTTTCTTTCCTACCATTGTCAGGAAGCTCCTTGAGCACTCCCTGCTCAATCAGTTCCTGTCTTGGCCTCCTCATCGACATCTTTCTTTCCAAAACTGTGGAGGGAACATAATATATATATATCTAAAAAAAGGCAAACTCACGACTGCACATGGTTTTCTATAACTCAAAGGTTTTGAACCAATGATAATTAGATCTCCTGCAAAGACATTACATGACAAATGCACTCAGTGCTTATAGATTCAGGCAAATGTTTTTAAGACTAATATTTGTAGTACTGAGTAAGGTCAACATTTCATATCAGATATCAAGTCCTAAAGTAAAACCAGCCAAGGACCACTGGACAAATTTGCATTGTAAAAATCCATGCCAATAACTGAATTATATCATTTGAACTATAGGACACTAAGAGCATTTCAGCGCAAAGAATATTTTTTTCTCAAAACTACAATTAAAACCTCTTTTATGCTCAAAACTATGAGACCACTTAAAAAAAAAAGCATAAAAGAGAGTTTAATTGTAGTTTTGAGAAAAAAGTAGTCTTTGC
>CAIGQZ010033112.1:19037617-19071797 GCA_903798205.1 Danio tinwini
CACCTGTGGCGCGCACCTGCCTTCAATCCCACGGAAGGAGCTCTGGACTATAAGAGGAGGAACGATGGCAGAGGAGAGAGAGAGAGAGGACCGGGCCTGGACAAATTGTTATACTTTTGCTTTCAGTTTGACGTCAGTCTCTGTGAGGAGCTGCCGTCCGTTTGTTTTGATTTAGACGGCAGTCTAGCCCTTTTATTAATAAATATTTATTTAAAAGTTCGTCGGTTCTCCGCCTCCTTCTTCCCGGCAGCCAGGTGGCCGTGAACTTCATTACAGTGGTGCCAAAACCCAGGAGAAAGAGGGACACGTTGTCCAGTTGCCCTTACCGCTGAGAAGGAGGGCGAGTGTTCGGGAGTTAACCCGAGTGGGGGAGAAACCCGTTCGTCTGCCAGAGTGCCGGGGCGGCCTGAGGCTGGTGAGGAAGGATCTGCCCGCTGCCGTCTCCCTGCATGGGGAGGAGCAGGGGACGCGGGGCTCCCCACCGGATGGGAAAGAGCTGAAGGGAGCCATCCCAGAAAGACCGGGGGGAGTCGCCGTGATCCACCATGATGCCGAAGCCTGCGTCCTCCACCGAAGCGGGAGCGGAGCAGGAGACCAGAAATGCCGCCAGCCAGCCAGGAGAACCGCCGCCGGACACCAGAAGACAGACGGGTGGATAGATTCCTCCACAGGGCTCCCAACATGTCGTCGCATCTCTCGGCTGGTTGAGGACAGAGTGGCAGCGGGTCTGGAGCTCCTTCCGTGGGATTGAAGGCAGGTGCGCGCCAAAGGTGTATCTCATCTGTGGCGGGCCTCGTTTCGCTCCCACGGCTCTCGGCCACGCCCCCTCTCTACACTAACTAACTAACTAACTAACATATAATAATAATAATAAAAATAACAAAATAATAGTACATTAATTCTCTAAATGACACTATTTTTACTTTTAATTTGGAACAAAATATTAGGAGACCTGTTGAGAACCACTAGGCAAAGGGATACTGAAACTGTAACAATATTCTTCAAAACATCTGAGAAAATAACATTCATATGAGTAGCAAAGGAAAGTAAACATTCACAAACAGGGTGTGATTAAAGAAAAAAGTGAAGGAAAGGAAAGCCTTTTTCCAACACAAACATGCATAGAAAAGAACAAAGGACCTTCTGAAGTTTCCTTAAACTTCTCGCTGCTTTTCTTCTTCCTCCACTTCCAGGGTTTGAAGATCTTCCCCAGGGTAGAGAACTTTCCCTTGCGTTTGGGAGGAGGAGTGCCATCCCCTGCCGTGCCCCCTTCACTGCCCATGGTGCTGTGCTGGTGCTCAACTTCATCATCTGGAGGAGAGACAGAGACACGTCAAACACGGCTGTATCAATTGCTCTAACAGGCCTTGGGTCAGATGGTTTACATAATTTCATGTTTACACAAGCATATTAGACATAGCGTGCCACATCAGAATGAACTGTAACATCATATGAAACAGACCAAACACACTGTGCCATATATGCAGCTGCGTCCTGTGCACTGCTCTGAATCCACACTTTGTTCAACATAAAGATGCGAAAAAATATATATAAATTCTTAAGAGTGGAAGTTAAAGGATTTTATGATCTATTATATATAGACCATTGTGTGGTCATGTCGTTGGCCAATGAACATTTCCTGCTTGTTAGCAAACTATTTCAAAACTGTAACGAGGCAATTCAATCATAACTTATACATAACTGTACATATACATTTGTAATTATGTTTATCTATCTGCACATTCTGGTTATTAATAGCAACCTGTACATATAACCATCTATTGTAAATCTCTGTTCATAGCTAACACAACCTGTATATAATGTTCATAGTACATTCATTTGCAAATATCACCATAGTTTTTCTATCACTGCACTTTATAACATATACCTGTATACTGCACTTGCTGCTATTGCACTCCTGGTTAGACCTAAACTGCATTTTGTTTCCTTGTACATGTGTAATGACAATAAAGTTGAATCAGATTAGACCATTAGCATGATAAAAAATGAAAAGTTCATTTGAAAAGCTATTTTGTGGGTCAATGTGGCTAGGATCTCCATTTCAATGTAATAATCAAACAACTTTGCTGCCACACCATAGCTACAGCAGGCACAATGATATTACATAGTGCCTGAAAATAGTCCATAGATAGGTAACAGCACAGCATAATATCATTGTGCCTACTGCAGCTATGATACCGCGGAAAAGCTTGATTATGGAGCTGGAATAAGCGTATAGTTGCTAGCCATATTAAAAATAGCTTCACAATTTATGTCAGTGTAACAACAGAGGAGTCAAGCTTTAAATAGGAAACTTATTAATACATTTTTTAAAGCAAGAAGCTAATGGTCTAATCCAATTCAATGTTTTAATCTAAGCTAAGCTAAAAGAGCTAAGCTAAAATGTCTCCCACCAGACCAAGAGATCAGCTGCAAAACTCAACTGTTTAACAACTGTCTAGGTGACTTGTAAGTGTTCCTGTAAGATAAAGTGACCATATATATATATATATATATATATATATATATATATATATATATATATATATATATATATATATATTTATATAAAACAATTATATATAATAAATACTGAACTTTATCCTTTATCTCACAAAAACTGAGATGTTTTTTCTTATATCCCAGAACACCACAGGAAATTAAATCTAGTGACCAATAATGGCGGTTATTGACCAATAATCACTGTGAAATGACTATTAAACCATCGTGATCCATCTCTATAATCTACAGCATGTCATATTTAGTCTCCTCAAACCAAACATGCCAAACACACTGTCCCACATATGCAGCTGCGTCCTGTGCACTGGTCTGAATCCAAAGACGCCCTCAAGCACGAAATATTTGACACCACAAGCCTTCTCCAACCTCAGTATCAAAACATACTAAACTGCTGAGCCTCAAGCGAATCAGTATTGTTTTAGACCCCAGCGCAGAGTGTTTTCTGGAGGCTGTCGTGAGAAGACGAGCAGATCCCCATTGCTGAGATCCATCACATCTCAGTATGATCTGTGAAACGCTCACATTCCTCACTGTCCAGCTCTGCCAAAGGACTCACTATCACACATCTCTGGCCCGTTTAATAGGTGTTGAAAGTGGCTTTGAGCTTTGACAGGGATGGGATGAACTGTACTTTCCTCTGTACAATGATAAAGACACTGAGCATCCTATAAAGAGCTTCGTTAGGTGAAGTACGTACAGGGTGAGGACAGTTAAAGGTGCTGTATGTACGTTTTTGACTCTTCTAAAGCATAAAACACCATAGCATGTTTCTTAAATATCTGCAAACATATTAAGTGAACATTCTTGTTTATCTGAAAAACAATGCTGAAGTCAGATATACTGCTTTAAAAATGTGCATTACGTGCTGGAACGACTGTCTTTGTTTTGGTTCTTTTAACCCACCCACTGCCAGTTTAAATTCAATTAATACATATTCAACCTCTTTAACATTATTAAATGTACTGTATCACTGTGAATGAATCACTGGTATGTGTTGGTTGGCATTATTTCACAGTTCTAATGTTCAATTTCAAACGATTTATTTTATTTTCAAGATCTGAGGTAAACTATCTGCTGCTGCTTTCAGTAGTATAGCAATAAATGTCATGTAAAATGTTATTCAAACACACATTGTTAGCATTTAACACTGAATACAGCACATGAGGTGTACCTGAGGTGATCATTGTCCGTTTTCTAGCGGCAAGAAATAGAAACAATTTCTAAAATATAAATTCCAGATGTTGGTTAGAACTAAAACTCTTTTTAATGTAAAAATATTCCTTCTATCGCATGCCATGTTGCATTTAGTTATAACAGGACTTAAATCAGCCTTAAATCAGCGTTTAGGCTCGATAGTCAGGCACGCTCCTGTTGGTCCTCAATCTGGCAACCTGCGCTTGCGTGTGTTTTGATCCAGGAATGCAATACCTAGTGTCAAACTTACATACTGCACCTTTAAAAAGACTCATGTTCTGGCATTTGGAGAAACAATACCTTAAAAATACACATCTTATATTTATAATTGTTAAAGCAATTTATAACTAATTAAAAATATATATGTTAAATTAGATGTCCAGTCAAATTTGGGTCAAAATATAGATTAAGCACCATTAAATGTAAAGGTGAATTCCTTTTTAGCTCAGGTAAAAATAAGTAATACATTTTTGTAAATAATTTAAAGTAGAAATAAAAACTCAGCCTTAATAATTATCTCACGTTTTAAGTGAAACTATGCAAGTAAACAGAATTGATTTGCTTTTAAAAACATTTGAGTAATTTTTCATGCTGTTAAATATAAAAATGTACATTTTATAACTGATTATATGATATTATCATATAATCTTCTTATTCAGCAATTAAACTTTTAAAAGCTGGTTAATTCATTGCAGTTTGGTTAATGCTGCTATTCTCATATTTTATGTTCTCGTCAATTTCAATCAATTCATTAAAAGAGTCAAAGCTTTTACAGTAAACAGTACTGTATTTCAGATTAAATAAATTCAGCCTTGTTGAACAACTTTGTATTAATTATTACAATCAATATCATCAATGTGATAAAACTACAAATAAATAAATACAAATTTTCATTAACTGAGCAGCTACTGTTAGCTAAATATAATCTGCAGCATGTCAAATTATTTTGTAAAGACATTTGCTGTACTTTCTGGTATGCAACATTTGAGCTTGTTGTCTTGTTGTCTTTTCAAATCACTACTTGGACACTACCTTATACTCATCACTTGTAAAAGTATCAGGTGTGCAACAAAGCCCGGTGAACACAGGATGTCCTGTCAGACCTATGTTGTGTGTATAAAATCTACACCTGCAACCCACATTTTGATCCCACATACACACACATTATATATAAACCATCACTCACACAAATTTCTCAGTATAAATCAGAAACCTCTGATATCCATAGCAACACACAGCACATAATTACTATTACATCATTTTAATTGGCTCAGCCTGAAGTTCTCAAAAGGTGGAAAGAGTGATCATTTGAAAAACATTACAAATGTTACATAATTTCAATATACAATTTCATATTTAATGAAGATATTTTTTCTTAAATTGCACTGATGATGAAATATTCCAGGTTTAATTGGATTCACTGAGAAAAATTTATATAGAAGAAAGTCATTGTGAAACATTAAATTTTCTATAATTCTTTTTGCCACAATATATCGTTTCAGCATCAATATCATAATATGATCATTCACAATGAGGTATATGCACAGTAAGTGTTTCTTCCAATATTGATAAACTTCCAGTGAACGGTTAATGTGACTTTTTTTCTATTTTATATGGTTCCTTTTACAGCATCGGTGTTGTAATGTAATTACAATATAATCAGTTAAATAGACTTCAGCCTTCATTTAGTTGTTCAAGCATAAAGCGAGATGAAAGACTGGTCAGCAGATCAGCAGGCTAGCACAGGAACTCCACTGTAAATACAGGGGCAAAATAAATGTTCATATTTTAAAGACATGGCATGGAAAAATGTAATTTAATGCAGTGCTTCTTATACAATCTGAGACTCACTTTATATCGTATATCAATCAGGTAGTGTAGATAGTTGATTTTTAAACAAAACTGCGATATCATTAATTAACCTTACGATACTATACCAGCTGAAGAATCACGATACCAAGTAGTATTGTGATACTGAATGTAATTCATAATTCCCTTAAGGCCAAAAAGTAATATTTGCATCCCACTTTACCTAAAATTTATTTATTCGTTTTGTTTATTTTGTAGATAACTGACAAACAAAAATACATTAAAATAAAAATACAAATTATACAGAATTTAATTTGTAACAAAAGCATTTTTTCCAACAAAATTATATGAAGTGGTCAAAAATTGTTTCAATGTTTTCTGTTGCTATTTTGGGGTTGCTTTTTTTTATTTATTTTTTTTCTTATAGGCTAACAATTTAAAATAATTAAATTCACTTTGCAAGTCGTTCTTTTAAGGAGATTGTCGTGGTTGTTCTGGCTACTAAATCATATTAACAGGAGCAGAAATGAACCGATTAAGTTGAGCGTTAGAAAATAGGCTACCATGAAAGGCGCGAATTTTACAATTTTGCAACTTTAAAGGGCTCCAACACTATTCAAATAAAATGGTTAATTGTTGCACCAATGTGTGAGAATTTTAGTGACTTTCCACATGCAACATTATCTCTCGTAGATAAACCATTAATGACGATACTACCATTTACAAACTACAGTGGCACCTCCAGTATTTTGGAGTACCGTGATACTACCATAGTACCGCTAAACCGTGCAACCCTACTCCATACAGTTCACCGGAAGCAAGTTTACTGAAAATTAAAAGTTCTTCTGTCAACTTCTGAATAAACCTTATAGTCACATCGCAGGATATTCAGTGTTGGGTCTGGATTATGATTCATCATTTGCATGTGTTTTTAAGGTCTGTGACTGTAGGAATTTAAAAGCATTCAGGCATAATAAATTGCACCATTTATAAAAATAATAACAATTAATTTTATTGAATTATTTGGATTCATTTCGCAATATAGAATCACAGAATAACAAAATATCCCAATATTAGATTTTTATAATAAGCACAATTAAAATTTACAATGTCCATAAGGATTAAACACTTCCACAAGACTTCACCCATTACTAAATGTGTTTATATATTAGTCTATACCTGGACTCCAGCTACGATGGCATCTTGTCTGAAAGCAGCAAGCCATACAAGCTTCACTTCCTGTTGAATGTCTCCAAAAATCCAATAAGAATGTCGCAGCACAAATGAAAAGCTTTAAGATCCTAGAGCCCAATGCGTCTGATCATGACCTTACATCCAACAACAGCTCAGATGGAAAACCGAGGAACAACCAGTCTCACAACTCCAAAAGTGCGAGGACTTCCAGTTTGCCGAGTACATGAGAAGTGTAAAACCCAGAAAATATCACCACCACCAGAAAAAGAGCTGCTCCCATTGATGGCTAATATACATCTACAATCTGAATCATCTAACACTTAAAAAAAGACAATCGCCGAATGACGCACATTGAGAAAACAAAACGATGTATAACACAGATCCAGCTGCATTAAACTAGATTTTAGCCCTTAATGGATCAGACGTCTCTAAAAGTGGAGAGATAAGTGAACAGGATCTGGAAGAAGTGATAGGCGGTACAGCTGAGGATGTCACTTTAAAGAGTCGTATGTGTCGAGGCTGTGCTTTAATGGCAGGGAGAGATTGCGATTGCCTTTGGAAAACAGAGGGAGGCGAGGCCTGGGAAACAGAGGGAGGAAACGGCCCTCCACCCTGATCCTGAAGCGGGAGGGAGAGGTGAAGAGAACCAAAAACCACCCCCTCCCAGAGTCCACCGCAGCATGAGACGGGAAAACAGACAACGGCGGATAAATAAACAACACACATGCTTTTGCTGGAGTCTGTTTCAAACAGATGTGTTTTTAACTTGATTTTATCACATACAGAGGAATAATACGTTTTTGATGTTTTTGAAAGAAGTCTTTGTAACACTTTAGTTTAAGTCACAATTAATGCTATAAACTATTGGCTTATTACATGCTTATCATTGCAATATTATTTTTCGAATACTTAGTTTATAAAAGTGCGACTACATTCGTAAATACTACTACTACAATCATGACAACTATTACTACTAGTACTACTACTACAACAACAACCTGAATAATGACAATGGTAGAAATTCTAATACTAATAATAATGAAGAGATAACAGGAGGACAAGTCAGAACAGTATTAATAATAATGATAACAAAAGTAGAAGTAATAAGTTGTAGTATCAGTAGTAGAAGTAATAGTAGTCGTCGTTGTTGGTGTAGTAGTATTAGTAGTAGTAGTCAGAGCTTAATTTGTGCCGGAACATGCCAGATACGGAACCTCTGAAATCTAATCCGGCACCTCATTTTACCGATCCTCCTCCTCTACCGCACTCCTCCCCCGTCCACTGTTCACTTTCACTTTCTTCCGCGACTCCACAACCCTCTTCACTTTTGTCCGCGAACCATAATATTACTATTTAAAATAACTGTTGTCTGATTTTATATATATTTTTAAACATACTTTATTACTGTGATGGCAAAGTTGAATTTTCAATAGGAATTACCCCAATCTTTAGTGGCACACTAAGGATCGAAGATCTAATATCTAAACCTCATTTTTAAGCAACATAAACATAAAGAGAACCAAACTTTTGAAGAGTAGAATTGTGTATGTAATCATTTTAATTAGGCCTGTCACAATATCTATTTTTTGTGGTGTGATAAACAATATTATTGTCATTTAAAGACCATTTTGATACTACAATATCATCACAATGCAAGTCCTCCACTCCTCACTCCTCCAAAAAACACATAATATTTTATTCTTAAGAATATTTCATTTAATTATAGTAATTTTAACAATTGAATAATTAGGCATTGGAATCAGATTGTGAAAACGCATATCCTAAACAAACAAATATAATAATAATAATAATAATAATAATAATAATAATTAAAAGTAAAGTAGGAACTAGAAAAAAGTAACAGATCTATTTTCAGTTGTCAGGCACGCACATGAAAATATACTACAGTAATTTATAGTAAATACTATAGTGTTTTTTTAACTGAAATGTGGCTAGAATTGTTTTTTTTTTTATGTATGTGTGATATATACTGCATCACCAAAAATGATTGAGGACATGTCCATGTGTTGTGCGATAAGTCAATATATAGATTATTGTGACAGGCCTAATTGTACAACTTTTATTTGGTAACATGTTTATTAGTATCTGTACTATTTCATCAAATCTAAAAACTTAATCCACTGGTTTTAAGTACCAAAAAAACCAACAACAACAAGGTATCGCAACACTAAAAAAAGACATGCATTCTAATCAAATAAAGAAATATTAGTCAAAATCATGTGTTATTCTTTAATTTAGAGAATAATATACAGTATATAGGTCTGATGTACTAGTTGCATGACCAATAACCAGCCTTACAACACAGCAAATAAGGCCAAATCTGGAAAAACTACAAATTTTTCCACAGAAAAGATCCCAGTAGTTTAAAGCAGTTTAAGCGTTTCTCAAAGGATGTGCCACTGCCTGCTTATTCCAGCATAATGAGTTTGGCTTTCCCTCCATTGGCCAAGTGATTTGAAGGAGCTCTCAGCTACAATGGGCTTTTAATGGGATTATCCAAAATAAAAGTTTGTTTTTACATAATATGTGTTTGAACTATGTATATTTATTATGTATATATAAATGTGCACAAATTTGAGAAAATGTTTATTTATATTTAGATATAAAATTTAGATGTATATAATAAATTATATATAAATGGAAATATCTATAAAACCAAATAGTTTTGCATTTATGTGTGTATATATCACATATACATAATAAATATATAATACACACACATACAGTTAAAGTCAGAATTATTAGGGCCCTTTGATTTTTATTTATTTTGTTTTTATTTCCCAAATTATGTTTAACAGAGCAAGGAATTTTTCACAGTATGTCTGATAATATTTTTTTCTTCTGGAGAAAGTCTTATTTGTTTTATTTTGGCGAGAATAAAAGCAGTTTAAATATTTTTATGAACCATTTTAAGGTCAAAATTATTAGCCCCTTTAAGCTAATTTGTTTTTTCGACTGTCTACAGAACAAACCATAGTTATACAATTACTTGCCTAATTACCAAAACCTGCCTAGTTAACCTAATTAACCTAGTTAAGCCTAGTTAAGCTGTATAGAAGTGTCTTGATAAATATCTAGTCAAATATTATGTACTGTCATCATGGCAAAGATAAAATAAATCAGTTATTAGAAATTAATTATTAAAACTATGTTTAGAAATGTGTTGAAAAAAATCTTCTCTCTGTTAAACAGAAATTAGGGAAAAAATAAACAGGGGGGGTAATAATTCAGGGGGGCTAATAATTCTGACTTCAACTGTATATTAGTCACAACAAACTTTTATTTTAGATGCAATTAATCACAATTAATATTTGCCCAGACCTAACAAAAACATAACTTTACTTAAGACACGTCTTTCAAACTTTCAAAAACATTTTGACTGCAGTAAAAAAAAATGCCCTCTAGCTACTTGAACAAAGTAACGCATACACCCTCTGGGGTGGACTAATAACTACTTCACAATTGTAGTCAATATTACAAAAAGACAGCACATTTAGGGTAATTGCTTCATAAAATACGATGACAAACATTCAGAGTTTAATTCTAATATCTCAGTAAAAGCTTTAAACGTAAATATGATGTTACACAAATTCCATTCTATACAGTCTTATATGAACAGTCTGAATAACTGCTATGGCCATTCTAGTAGTTATAGAATTCTGGGTGTTCCAGTGTTAAATGTCTACTCATAAAATTGCACTTCATGTTGCCTGCCAACCCTGAAGCTGTTTATTAACACGTCTTACATAAACTAACACATCTGATCGGAGCAGGTGCACCAGAATACTGGATCCTTGAGAGCAATTAGTTGACCTGTCATTCAAGAAACCCACCGACTAGTCCACTACATGCCCCAGCAAGAGTGAACGCGTGCATTTATGATGTATGTACATGCAGCTTCAGAGCCAGAAGCTTGAGGTGTGTATGCTAAGCAGATGAGAGGAGGAGTGTGTAGGTAGTTGTGTTGTCGGAAATAAGGCCTGCATTCAGCCTGGAGCAGCTTGTTTCATTATGTAACAGTCTGTCTCCACAGGGAGAAACCATGAAGAGTCAATCACTGCCCAGCAACTACACACCACCCCCTTATGCATTGCTCTATATGCACAAATAACAACAGGTTCTCGTTCTAGACAGCCTTGTTTTTCAGACTTCCTTCATTTATATTTCTTAAAGCTGAACTTCAGCTGATCAGAAGACATTAGGGAAAACATACATAAAAAACTCACTCCCTGAGTCACCGGCTGATTTATTGGCTGTAAGACAAGCAGATGCTTTTCTTAAGGGCTTTTTAGATGAGAAGCATTCTTGCATTCACAAATAGAGCGAAGAAGAGAGGTTCAAACACACAACTGGAGCATAACAGAACAAGAGAATGCAGGGGGTCTCAAGATGAGTTTTAAAAAGCCAGACTACTTTTAAACTTGAAACTGCATTTGAAATAAACCATAAACAAGATGATCAGAATACAGCCTAAGATATAATGCAAAAGACCATATAATGCTCAACATGGAAACTGAAAATCAAATAATGAAAATTCAAAATAAATACATTACTTTTTAATATACATCTAAACATTTGAAATATAAATTGCTTTATCATTATTTATAATTATATATTAATTATTATGTTAAATAATAACTATTTTCATTTCAATTTGCATTATTACTATTATGGTTCTGAGTATACTGTAACTGTTTTTGTAGCCTGTGGCTTTAAATGCAAATGAGCTGCTTCTCCCTGCCCACCATTTCCAGGTGTGTCTGCTTCTCATCATCTGTTATGTCAGATAAACAGCACAGTGACAGACTCGGATGAAGCTGAAACACAGTATATATATATATACTTGGTATTTTTGACTATATATATATAGTCAAAAATACCAAGTAAGATTATTTCATGTATTTCTGATGGAGTTTATTCAAGCCTTTCTGAAATGTCAAGTCTCACAAAAAATGCAGTTTGCAGTACACACACCCGCGCACACACACAAAGATATATTAGTGTTTACTGACACCATGCAGCTGTGGCGATTATAGAGGTTAAGAATTACATTATTATTGTAATTTTACTGTCTTAATTACAAACATGCTCTGTTTAAAAAAAATACATTTATAAAAATCACAGAATTGTAACAAATATTTGAATCCCAGTTTATTTGCAAAAAATTTTTTCTATGGACATGTGTATACATGTTATTATAGAAACATGGCACCTGTCAATCAGCTTGGTGGGCAGGAAAAAGCACACTCCTCTGTCATGTTGCGGTGGGCCTCAGAATGGTTGTTAGGTTGTTGTTAGGTTTATGTCTCTCCAATTAGGGTTGGGTCGATAGACATTTCTAAAAAGCCCTCGCTTCCACACTATACCGCTAAAAATGCACATCACATGACCACACACTCTCTCTCTCTCTGTCCGTCTGTCTGTCATGCGCTGCAGCGTATGCACGCATCTGAGTTCTAGCAGTCAGCAGGTGCTTTGAGCACAAAACCCCAGAGAGCAGTGCACATCGGACAGTTTTATCAAGGATGTATCGCTGGATCACGTCTCACTCTAGTTATTAAACGTGATATTTAATTAATCTTGTCTCTATCTAACCACTTCTCAGTCTTTTGAATCTATCAGGTAACGTGTCACAGCATCAGTACACTACTTCAATCTTTCGCTTTCACACTTGTACTTATTTATTTATCGAAAACCTCAGTTACTCTTGATTGGTTCCTGTTGGTTGTGCGCCTTTTTTACCAACCAAGTGTGTCGGCGCCATTATATCTTTATTTATTTATGATTTGGTTATGGGTAAAACAGAGCATGCGGGTCAGGTACTTGAAATGGTAAGCTACAAATAATTAAATCATTATGAATTATTCAGAATGGATTCATTAATTATTCATAAATAATTAATTCACCACCACCTACAATGACAATGCCATTGATGTTTCGTGATGTTTCACATTAGACATTGTACAATGCTAAATTGGTCGACATCGCCCAACCCTAACTCCAATATGACTATGGACACACCATACATACAGACAGTTCTGTCCAAAGAGTTTACAAAAGTGTTATATTTATTATCCTCTTTTTAACAAGAAAATGAAGACTGTAATCTGAATACATGTATAGGAGTTTTTCCATGTCATGTACAAACACACAGATATACTAGATAAAAAGTGTTCCAATAAATAGTCCATCTCTGTTCAGAACCGTTTTTGCCTAAGGTTAAGCTTCATTTGGACATATTGTTGTAAGGATAAAAAGTTTCAGAGGCTTCCAGCAAATTGACATTTGGTTGCAAAGAGAAACCACTGGAATCAAACGCAGTGTCGGCAGAGGCAAAAGTGAGTGCAGACCACCGAGAGAACAAAGATGCCTGTATTGTGACATGAAACCAAGCTGTAGTGTTTGGCTGAGGGACTGTAAAGACTTGATTGCTTCCTCTGTGCAGTAACTGAATGTCAGCTGCGCTTTGTCTGCGTGTTTGTCATCACTATCGGTGGCGTCTCACACCCTGCACTGGGGGAAACTGCACAAAGATCATCGTGATTCAGACTTCAGGCCTTTCCACACAAATAAGCAGTGTTCAAATGTTTGGAAATAGTAAAAGAGAAAGGTTGACAGCTGTAGACTTCAAATAATATAAGATACAGAACATTTGACACATGGCCAAAAGCCACACATGATTATCAATGCATGTCTACTACTTTAGAACATTTGGGATTTTCAACCATGTTTTAAAAGCAAAAGAATTTCTGATTTTGACTCTCTTTGTCTCTGCTACATGGAGCAAGAGAAAAAATACGCACCAGGGTTTGGTTCATAATCACAGCTGACAAAAAGTTACGGCTCCTAAGACTTCATATTTCACGCATCAAGTATTGAAGGGATCAAAAAAAGAAAGACATGTCTAAATAATTGCAGCACATATATTCAGACTCCCACCGCCCTCCCGAACAGCTCCATGTCTGGTTTCCTTCCACTTTCAGCTGAGACCCACTGCTGAGTCATAACCCGTTCCTGCTGTGCTGAAGTCAAGCCGAGGTAATGCTCACTGAGCTTAACACTTCTAAAACCTAGTCAACTGCCTCTTACTGCTTACACTGACAGATGTTTTATTAGAGTGCTTCTTTAATGTCTTGAAACCTCAAAAGCTCCACCAGAGTTTGCTTTTGGCAAGTTTTTAAGTTAAAAGGATACTGTTAAGACAGTAGTATAGTTCAAACGAAGTTCGTTTTCATTCTGCGTTTGAGAGCAAAAAGAAGTTTGAAAATGGTATACTGATACTGAACCTTCAGTAGGCAGAACTGTACATATGTTCTGTTGTTAGTGTCATTAGCTATGTTTCCATCCTAATATGCAAATTAAATTTATGCGCAAAACAGCAATATCGATAAAAGATGTGCAAATAAAGCAGCGTTTCCATCCAACGAGCCAAAGAGAACAAAATCGTCACTTGATGATTAACTGCCGCCAAATATCAAAAGTAAAAATGGAATTTACTGTGGTAGGAGAAGCTACGTGAATCTTTTCTTTATTTAATAATTGACTTGCGCCTCAGAAGACAAATGCAGACAAACAAAGAATGTGGTGGCATCTGAAGGCTTGGGACACGGAGCACAGATGCTCCTCTGGAGGTAATAGATAATCTAATAACAATGTGGTCAGCCTGCCGGTTTGTTCATGCACCCATATTTTAACCATCACATGATCTCTCATAACAAAATCACATGACTTTTTTTCAGTTATGCACATACTCTTATTATGCATATTTTCAAAATTGATGCGCATCTCAGGGTTTCCATCAACCGTTTTTTATGCGTACATCCAAAATGCACATAAAAATAGGTGGATGGAAACATAGCTAGTGTGTCACTAAACACAACAATGATGGAGGCTGTAAAGGAGCAGTTTCATATAACACAAACAGCCTTTTACAGCCTGTCTTGGGCTATATCACAGCAATTCATAACTATTTGATTTAGTGGCTAATTCATATGAATTTGTACAATTTTTTTCGTAAAACTTAAGCACAATTTGCTTATATCATTTTTGTAAGACTGAACTTGTACAAATTCATACGAACTAGCCACTAAACTGACAAAAGTAAAATAGTTACGTTTCCTCGTAAGATCACACTGGCCTGTCGCATAAGCAGCACTGCGGTATGCCACATCTTTATTATTTTTTTATTATTTTTTTGCTGTGGACAAACACCAAATGGAATTTAGAACTTTAAAACACATAACGTGACACGATGATGATTTTTGTCCAGTGTGTGACCACCTCGGAGCCTTTAATTTTTTTTAAGTGCAAATGCATCTTTACTAGCCCTGCTCTGTTCTCTAGTGTACTCTAGTTGCTAACTTGTTGTTAATTTGAATGTTGTTCTTTTGTTTGACCTATATGGACATGAGATACAAATCACACATTAAAGAAAGCGGAGTGACTACACCAATTGAGTGCGTAATCGTCGTAGACCAATGGTTTCTCAGAGCCAAAACAAACCCCCCCAAATTTACTTTGGTGAGATGTGTTTGTCGAACTGCCAAAAGAAAACTCAAAACCAACTCTGATTTGGCCAGATTTTTTCAAAATGAGGACATTTCAGTTTGTTGCTTGATTTAGTTTTAAAGAAAAACAGGGCCTTTATGGTTTTTGCACCCAAATCCCTTTGCTGTTTGAGTATGAAAAAGATCTGCAAATTTACAAACCACCAAGTCAAAATAAAAGTAATTGCTGTTTCTCCTTCAAACGATTCTAGTCCTAAACCTTCTTCCAGAAATTCACATCACAATATTAAGAATTTCAACTTAAAATGTAATTTAACTCAAGCCCAAGGGGACTAAGACTGGTTGAGTTGCATTAGTAGTGTCGCCTTTTCCAAAAGATGCGGTTAAACTTATCTAATATACTAATGCACATGTGATTTACTCCTAGACTGTTAACTTCTGGCTTCCACCCAAAAAAGGCCATTAACAGCATAGTGTGATAAATGATCCATGTGGTATTTTGAGCTAAAACTTTGCAGATACCTGGGACATTTATACAAACTTTCAACATAACATTAAAAAGTTAAACTCCTATTACAGGGAGATCTTTTAACAAGCACCAGCCATATTTTTGTACATATGTAAGAGTGAAAAGACATAAAAACACATCCAATTTGATGTTTGATATTACAAATAGGCATTTTTTAGTCATATTATTTTAATGCATTACTAGGGTTGCACATCATTTTTGGTCTGGTCCTCAAAGGAGTACATAGGAGTGTTGCTCAGTCCTCACACTGTTTATAGCACAGCCATCTTACAAGCGGTCATATTTATGTATACAGTAAATGCCCATTTCTGCATATATCTTTAAAGATATCTTTAAATCTTAACATGAATATTTTAAATTTGTGATTTGCATATACTGCCATATCTATATTTAATATTGTGCAATCAGCTGATTTAGCGCAGTTCTCGAGCTTGTGGCTGGTGTGTGTGAATGAGAGAAACCGTGATTGCCACTATCTAAAGCAATATGGGAACAATGCCGTTGTAAACATCCAACAATTCATTCTTTATTCAATTCCAACTTTATGTCATATTCTTCCTCCAATCCACATTGAGCATGGAAAAGTTGCTCGAGCCTACAGCATGTACTATTTCCTTTGATTCAAAGCCAAATTAATTAAATACAAGGTAATGTAAAGTAAATTCAAAGACTACTGGCACTGCTACTTGCAAAGTGCGTTATTTTACACAGCTAACAACAAATTAACACCTTTGTAATACTTATTTTACTAATGATGCACATGGAAAATCCTGATTTTGCATTCACTTGAGCAACAATATTCCAAAAAGCCAACAATGCTTGTATGAAAAAAGTGATTCTATTGCAGCGTATCTGATGTGCATTTTTTATTTTAATCCCGAATGTGCACCTGCATACCAGTCATGTGCCTCCCTGTGTTTTATCATATCATAAACCTTGATTAGCAGTGCAAATATTTTATGTCTATGGCATAGGGGGTTAGTGCACTAACCAAAGACATTAAAGACTGCACCCCCCTAGCATCAGTTGCCAGTAATGATCTTGAGGCCCTGGAAGTGAGGCTTACTCACATAATTCCTACTTGATGGCATCAACAAAAATAAACTTCATTCCTACCAGGGTCAAGACACCAATTTAACTCTTTCAGTTCTACACACATTACTCGAAATAGACATGGGATGATAACCGTTTTCAAGGTATACCACGGTTTGGAAAAGTTAAGGTTTTAAAACAGTCAAAATTTTCTGCTATACCATTCCTAAGGTATATGTTAGAATTTTTATTTACGTTTTTTTCTTGTTCCGTATTTTAGGACAACAGTATCTTCAGCAGAAACGATATCCAAAGATGCTATTTTAAATTGTAAAAAAAAAATCTGTTTTTGAAACAAAGACAGCAGAAGTTAATAATTCATTTGAAAAATTTAACCCGACATGTTTACTGTTCCAAAATATTTTAAATCTTTCCCAAAATAAAAAACATATTGTTTTCAAAGAGGAAAAAAGTTTTTGTTTTCTACCCAGACATTGAAAAAAAACTTAGTTTAGAGCAGAAATCACAATACCGTGAAAATGTGATATTTTAATCTAAGGTTATCATACCGCCAGAATCTTATACTGGCCCATGCCTAACTCCAAATAGTATTTGATCCACTGTTTGGAGGTGTTTGCATAACAAAAGTTAAAGATGTGCCAGACTAACACCAAAGAACAATTGTTGAGGAAAGCTTGACTGTGCTGCTGCCACACACAGCCTTGTCAAAGCAAAAGAAGTCACACTAGAACCCACTGGACAGTCTACAGTTGAGCCAACTCTGTACTTTTGCTTCGACAAGCCCGATCACAAACTCAAAACACAGAATTGACCATAAAACAACCAACAACATCCAACTAAAGGCAACAGTGTGAAACACAATAAAAAAACAAAAGCCGACAGTCGCTCAAAACACACTTGGGACAACCATTTGTTTGGTGTCTCCCAGCCTAAAAACGTTACAGGCTGCAACTTCTAGCTAAAACACATTTCAATACCAAATGAAAACAAGTATTAAAAACAAGTATTAAAATGTTCACATTAAACTTTTCTTGTTGCATTAAAGCCAATCTTGGAGGTTTTTAGCTGGACAGTGCTTTCTGGTACTACATTCCCAAAAAGGAGATGAGGATTCCTTCTGTTTCGGACCAAAGAAGTCATCTGCATATGCATATCTTTTGGAACTCTCTCCTGAAGAAAACTTTGATGTCTTAAAAGATTATTTTTCTTGACTCACCCAAGTATGCAGAGGCGTTTTGAGGTGCAGTCTCTAGAGGAAACGTCTGTCCCATGCTCCAGCCCCCTAAGGGCCTCTGTTTATAGCTCCTGCCCAGGTGCAACCCTGTGGACAGCAACAGCAGCTCAGGTTCCCCAAAGTCTTCTGCTTTTCCTTTTAGCTTCCAAAAACCCTTTTCCTTTCACCTAACATCGATCTCATGCTTCCTACCACCTTCCAACCCAATGTTCCCAAGCTCTTTTCTCTCTCTCTCTCTCTCGCTCTCTCTCTCTCTCTCTCTCTCTCTCTCTCCTCTTTGAGTGGATCTCATGCCAACTGCCCTTCTTTTCTTCCAGCGTACTCCTCCTCTCCTTCTTCCAACTCTCTCCACCCCCTCTCTCACATGGGACCCTCCCTCCACACCACTTTCTCTCCCTCCACTTCATAAACGAGCTCGCAAAGCAGATCAGGGCACAAGCCGACGGATGCCTATCATTCCTTAAAGCAGAGGTCAAAGTGCAAAGTGAATGTGTGTGTGCGCTTGCGTATAAGTTCTAACGAACAACAACCAAAAAAAGGGCAAGGGATTGAAGGGAAGTTCTGCCAGCCGAGGGAGAGATGGTATCAGCTGGGCGGACATTTGACTATTGTGGATATGGGAACAAAAGCAAGAGGAACTGATCATCAAAAAAAAAACAAAAAAAAAAACATCTAAACAAATCACGTCAGCCAGCATCTCAACTGAGATGTGAAATGTTCCTGACATTATCTTGCATAACAACCTTCAAATGGAGTATTCTCTTTGAAGGCTGCGAGGTAACAGATGTAAAAATATAGCTGATGGTTCAAACACATGGAAAAAGTTAACATAGCCTTGACCAGACCTACATAAATTGCACCATTTCAATCTCAAAAGACCGAATCCTGTGCACTTCTGTTTAAATTAACGACAAGATGTTATCCAACTGGAGACATTTTAATCAATTCATTAATCCAGTTCACAAAACTAAAGAAATTAAGTTCAAGTCAAAAGATGTAAAAAAATTTCCACTAAAATTTTAACAAAATGGTAACAGCCCATTAGAATGGACAATTATTTGCGAATATTTTGGGATTAGTAGGAATTCAATAAGTCTTATCGCAGACCCTTATGGGTAGTTTTAAACACTTATTCTTTTGTTTTGCACAGAGAACAAAGTCAGACAGGTTTGGAATGACATGAAGGATGAATTTTTTATTTTCCTTTTAGGATTTATACAGAAACAAAGACGTTCCCCTAAGAAAAACGTTCTTTTGAGTTAAACCTTCAGTCTATCAGAACCCACTCAGTGATCAGCGGATCTGGACTCCTGCCCTCTGCACGAATCAGAGAGTAATACACTTTAGCAAATCTTCATCCACAGGAATTTCAAGAATGCAATTTTATCCGGCAGAGTACATTAGTAGAGAACGGGAATGTGGAAGTGTGTAGCTTGTGTAACTTAACTACAGCAGATTGCACTCATAATCCCATTTCCTACAGTCTGACACAACTTCTCATTCCATGGCAGTTCTGTCCCAAACCCCCGAACTACACTGACGTGTGTACTGTATAAAAGCTACCTTAAAATTAGATGAGAAACATCAGTCATGCTTCAGCTCCATCCTGTGATCACCAACGCTCCAGATCTCTGCTCAACATCAATGCCTATGTGTGATCATTCAGCCTAATCTACACAGCAGACGGTGCAAAAGGATATTGTGATTCATCTTTTTTTTTAATCTGTAATAATGTTTTAATGAACTGATTTTTCTTGCATTTCCATACATTCAAGACTTTAAGCATACATTACTGAAGCTTCATAAATGGAATAACAACAATAAAATCGTACATATTCAGTTCGGTTAAATTAATCAAGTTTGCTTAATGCTCCCATTGCATAACTGATTATTTTAAACGTATTAGACAAACACAATTTCAACACATTTAGGAAACCCTCATTAGCATCCATGCTGTCAAAACATTCACTTAAACCATAGTAAAAAACATTTCATATGCCAGCTTTGTTTAATAATTCATAAACTCCAGGAAGACAAATGTTTAAAAAAACTCCACTTCAACTGAATAAAAACAGCTGCACACCATCCAGTTTTGCATTTATACACATAGCATGGCTCCCAAAAAAAGTTGTCATTTGAAAACCTGATTGCGGATTTGTGTCTGTGAAAAATGTTTGAAACTTAAATGCCCCAACAAACTGACGTGATGTTATATCAAGCAAAAATAGGACAAAATTAAATGCGTTTCAGGGGGTCAAAACAGCTTCCCAAAGTTTTCTCTTTGTTCAGTCTTTTTACACCTAAAACAAAATAATAATAATAAAAACACTTTTGCTGCATGTATGTTAATACCTTTGTGTTCTTCTTTTACTGAATTTAAATGTTTGGGTTATTTATTCTTATAAAATAATAATAAAAAAGTAGTAATGCACCAATATGGAAATTTGCCAGATACCATAACTAATCCATACCATAGATACCATAAATAAGTGATGCACAGACTGATAAATCTAAGTGCAGAGCTTCCTGCACATAGGCTTTACTTGGGCAGGCCACCGAGGTATATTAACGGCAGCCCAAGTATATTTGGGGACACTTTTTTTTTTTTTTTTTACTATTGTTAACATCCTTTTACACTTTTTTTGTATCTGCCCAATACAACCAAACATCCGCGATTAATAAAGTAGTGGAAAATCTCTCGTTTACCTGTTTCTTTCTGTGTGCGCGAGACATGTCAACACTCCAGAATGACAGTCTCACTTGCTTTGCAGACCCACAGAGATGCACTTTTTTGAAATTAAAAAAGTTTGTCCGGCCTGGGTTTCTAAATCTTCTAAAATGTTCAAGATTCAACTTTTGCGTTCGCTTTCTAAAGCTTGTATGTGTTTTTGCATTACTCTTTTACTAAAGACTGCTTTTCGCTTCACAGCTGACAGAGCAAGAGAAGTAGTAAATAATAGATTCTTTAATCTAAACGATTCAGAAAAACTTTACTATATGCTCGGAAAGGATAAAATGACTGGTGTTACGACCCTGTCTTCCCTTTTCTTACCTTTCGGTGGCCTCGCAGTGTGCTGTCACAGTTAATTAGTTCATTTATGGGTGGAGGATGTGTATATATTTTAATTTTTTGTGAAGAACGGGACTTCCTCTGATAGACCGTTATTCCCCAGAGAGGTCATTTTGTTCCAACTCTTTTTGTTTAGCCGTCTTAGTTGTGTTGTATTTTGTTGAGAGAATTTCAGTTGACTTCTTATTTCTTTCAAACCCTAGACAGTTTGTTGTACTTTGTTATTCCCTTTAATTAATGTTTATTTCATTATATACCTTTTGTGTATCTGATCCTATTTATGGTACGGTCAGGAGCGAGCTGGCCGTAACACTGGTCTAAACTGGTTGTAAAATGAATGTACACTATTAGTAATGGTTAATCAACGCATTTGCCTTATTTAAATAATCTACAAGCTTTAATCTTGTAATTATGACGATTTTTTAAAGATATTGTCTGTTTTTATTCCTGTCATTTATTTCTCTTTTGCTGATTATTAAAATAATTTCATGATAATATATTGCATAGGCTATTTTATTTACATATCTAAAATGATTTGGCATTTAAGTTTGCTTTGAACTTGATAGAGAGAGAGAAGCAGATTTTACCCTGTAACAGAAATAGTGGATTTAATTTGTTTTGCTTTAACCCATTGGAAAAAAAACTGTGTTAAACAGTGTTATATTAAATAAAATTATTGTTAAAATTTAAATTATGTGTTTTGTTTGTCACATATAGTTAACTATTTATGTGATGTCTGTAAAGGGTGTGTTTCAATCCGGCTACCACCGCAAGTATATTTCAAACCTGCACTGAAATGTTAACAAAAATGTCATTAGTAAAACTGAGTTTAAATAAAAACATTTAATTGAACAGAAAACAGTCAATTGAAAAAAATATTTGCAGTAAGCAAGGAGTCATCTAGACCAAAACCAAAAACCAAATAAAGTCTTTTCAAACATCTTGTCTTCTAGCAAAAGCTTCTCTAAAGTGCGGGCGGTACATCCCATCATGTGGAAGGAATTCATGACCAGCAACCCACATCTGACGTGGATTAAATAATCTTTAATATAACAGTCAAATAACGACAACAATAAAGTTTAGGTTTACCGGCTGACAATAATATATAAGACAACACACTGTGCATCCCTGAAATAATCCATAACTTAATCATTTTAAATATACTGGGTCAATAGCTTTATTTTTAGGGCAAAAACAATAAAATTAAAAACGGTCTTTTATATGAAAATACCAAAAATAAAAAAAGATTATTAAAAATATTTGTAATGTTACAAAAGATTTAAATATTCTACGCATTAAAAAAATATCAGGATTGCATTACTGCAATGACGATTATACAAAACAGCTGTTTTCAATTAGAATGAAAATTTCACAATATTACGGTTATTCACTGCAATTATAAACCAAACATGATGAGTATGAAAGACATGAAAAACCTCAAATTTTCAAATGGTACAACCTTAAGTGACCGAATATCTGATGCAACACGAAGTTTATAGATGGGAACATGAAGCAAAATAGGGCATTAGAATAGAACTGGTTTATGCTGTAATAATATTAGGCTCCTTAAGCTGAACACAACCTTCAAATGTTTGAGGAGAACCAAGAACAAACAATTCTTTCTTTCTGTGGTGCAGCAACTCTGAAATCCCCAAACCATGCAACAATAATGCTGAATTGGGGGCAAAGAAGCAGAAGGGGAAAACCGCAGTTATACAACATAGATAAAAGAAAAACAAAAGCAATAAAGCAAGCAATGGCGAAAACACAAGCAAAAATAGCTTTGTGCTACATGGTTCCAACATCTTATGTAAAATTTGTACATCCAAGTTGAACAGATAACAATCAGAAAAGGAACTCTGACCTACTCCTCTCTCAACTTAAATCATTCCAAAATCTCGGATATCTTTGCAAGCGTTCCAAGTTCAGCATCACAGTAAGAATACATGTATTAAAAAATGACTCAGAGGATTGAACTGAAGCCCTGCTTTTCTCTGTCCCAGTTAGAGCACCTACACTGGGCATCTTTCCAAAAAGACAGAACAGAATCAGCTCATTCGTTCTGCCCAGACCCAGAACCCGACATGACCTGGAAAACAGCCTTCAGATCTGTTCAAGGAACCACCTTCATATCCTCTCTTAGAGGGCGACACAGAGCTTTTAACAAGCATTCTATTGGCGAACAGAAAGCTTTAGACAATTACTTCTGTAAGAATCCCATTTATGTTTTTTTCTAATTAAACTGTGCACACAGACAATAACAAATTATGTTGTAACAGATCACAGTTGGATGAAATGCAAAGTTTAACAATAGTCTGTATTGTCACGAAAGCGGCAAACTATTTTAAACCATTTATATCTAAGATGTCACAAAATTACTTGCATGTTGCATGTAGTTTCAAATCTTCTAGGGCTTGAATGGGCAAATACACAAAAATACACTAAATTAATAAAAAAAATCCATCTTGGCAACTCAAACTGTCAGTTAAGTGCTAATTGATTGGGAACAGTTAAAACGTAGATGCATGTGCACCAACATATTGGTTCCGTGCATTAACTCATATTGTGACCGCAATTAAGAAAACAAAAAAAACAAATTTTCACTGCTTTTCTGACATTGAGCATTAATGTAGATTTTATCTCAAAGTGTAAGCAATAATGTAGTTTTATGTTTTAATTTTAATTATTTTCAGATAGTTTGTTATAACAAAATGATTATAGAAGGTTATAACAAACACATTTAAATTTAGGGAAGTGTTCTATGACTAATTTAAATGTTGCTAAACAGAAGCTTTGTAGTTTTAGTCGACTATTCTAAAAGCTCAAAAAAAAAAGTATTTTGTATATACTTAAAATATAACTTATCTATTAAGCACTGTCAAATCCCTCAATAAATTCAGCTAAAAACTGGTCACAAACACCCCAGAGACTGGTCTTGCATTATTATTTAATTTTAATTGGCTGTTAAAAACAGTAACATTAACCATATGCACTAAACATCAGCCAATGCAAATAGCTTATTTATTCAAAACATCTGGGCCTAACAGAATTCTTCATCTTTAAGTTAGCCAACATTACACACCCACACACCCACAAGTCAAAAACTATAGGCATCCCTAAACTTCAAACAACACGCTTGGCAGAAACTGAAGTCACCAGCATGCAGAAATATCAATAATTAAGTCAATAAAGTTGTGGAAAGCACCTGGACATCACGTGCCATCACCAAAGTGGGTCTTCATTTCGAGAAATACAGTTGGTCAGTATTATTAGCCCCCCATTAAATTTTTTTCTGTTTTAAATATGTCCCAAATGATGTTTAACAGAGCAAGGAAATTTTCACAGCATGTCTGATAATATTTTTTCTTCCGGAGAAAGTCTTATTTGTTTTATTTTGGTAGTTTTTTTAAAATATTTAAAACCATTTTAAGGTCAAAATTATTAGCCCCTTTAAGCAAAATATTTTTCCGACTGTCTACAGAACAAACCATCGTTGCACAATAAATTGCCTAATTACCCTAAACTGCCTAGTTAACCTAATAAATCTAGTTAAGCCTTTAAAACGTCACTTTAAGCTGTATAGAAGTGTCTTAAAAACATCAAGTAAAATATAATTTACTGTCATCATGCCAAAGATAAAATAAAATTTCTCTCCGTTAAACAGAAACTGGGGGAAAGATAAACAGGGGGCTTATAATTCAGGGGCTTCAACTTCATAATTCTGACTTCAACAGTAGATCCATTCGAATTCTTACTCATCCTTTACGTAGTAATTTTTGATTAGTGATCTGAATGATTTTATTGATCTTTTTAATCTTAATTGACTATTCTTTTCAGTGTTGACTAGTAGTACCATTACATTGACTAGACCCACACATCCCTAGTTAAAATACACCTAAAAAAAAACTTGCCATATTAGTTCTGGCCTTTTCTCTCCGTTTTATCCCTACATCAACAGAAGCTATTTTTGTTCAGCTTTTTAAAGACATTCTACGAAGAGGAAAAAATGCATAATCTCATTTTAGTGTGGACTGTAAAAATTAAGGTATTTGAAAACAATGACACTTGTTTAACCATCTGATGCTGTACCAAAAGATGTTTATATGAGTATGTGCCAGCTATTTTCTGTTTAGAGTGTTGCCCATAATAAATGTTACATTGTACAATAATGAGAACTTGATTATGTCTGGTCTGAGTATCACCTCAGATAATTTACTTTTATACAAGCACAATGACTGTACCATGATGACTTTATGTATGATTTGAAAAAAAAAAAAAAAAAACTTTGGAAAACAATGTGGAAAGAGATCATTTTGACACCAAAGCAGGATAATAAAAAATCATGTCATCTGTGTGAACTGCATTGCTACTAGGAATTCCTTAAATCTTGCTTTAACTAATAAAAAGGATACCTGAAACTCAGTCAGTTTGAATTAAAGTGTCTTCTAAATGAATAAATGTAAATGTAGCTGACGAAGCCTTAATAAGTGCCATCTACAAATGGAACGGTTTCCTCGTAATTATTCAGCATCATTAGTGTCAACACAGAGCGAAATAAGGCATAACACTCACCTCGATTTTCCATTACAGAATCTGAGACACAACAACAAATGGATCCTGTAATTAAAGCAAAACAAACCGATAATTAAATAAGCTCTCCGTTCATTAAAAAGCACCACTCATTGCTAATTGTTATAAACAGATAATATGAAATGAAGAATGATTTAATGAAACAATTTCAATTAGAAAAGGTGCAACATCCACTCTTAAATCCAACCATATTGGTTCAAATATGTGACTTTTCGGCCGTTATTCAGATTTGTATTAATAATAAAACAATAAGCCACAAAAGAGGTTGTGATTTATTATCAGATTATAGAGATATTTCATCCCAAAATTCAAGTTTGGTTTTAATTTACTCGCCTTCAGACCTGTATATGATTTTGCAGCTAAACATTTGTTTAATGTTCTACTTAAGATAAAAATAAAATAAAATCTTGTATGGTCTGAGAATTTAACTAATTAACAGTAAATGTTCTGAATAATATATACTATTATATGCTAAATAGTATATAAATAAAAAGACAAACAACTAAAACAAAACAAAAAGTATGAAAAAACTAAAAAACCAAACCTGAATTATAAAATTATTGTATAATCTAAAAACAATATAAAAAACAAAAAATGGCAAGATAATTATTCTTTTGACAAATGAGATAAAGAACATATTTTATGCATATTTTCTACAGTGCATCCGGACAGTACTCATAGCGCTTCACTTTTTCCACATTTTTTTATGTTAAAGCCTTATTCCAAGATGGATTTAATTCATTTATTTTCTCAAAATTCTACACACAATACCCAATAATGACAATGTGAAAGAAAATTATTAAAAAATAAAAAAAATGGAAAATCACATGTACATCAGTATTCACAGCCTTTGCTCAATGCTTTGTTGATGCACCTTTGGCAGCAATTACAGCCTCAAGTCTTTTTGAATATGATGCCACAAGCTTGGCACACCTGTCTTTGGGAATTTGTGCCCATTCCTCTTTGCAGTACCTTTTAAGTTCTATCAGGTTGGAAGGAAAGCAAAGGTGTACAGCCATTTTCAGATCTCTCCAGAGATGTTCAATAGGATTTGGGTCTGGGCTCTGGCTGGGCCACTCAAGGACATTCACCGAGTTGTTGTAAAGCCACTCCATTGATATTTTGGCGATTTGTTTTGGGTCATTGTCCTGCTGAAATTTGAATCATCATCCCAGTCTGAGGTAGGTTTTCATTCAGGATGTCTCTGTACATTGCTGTATTCATCTTTCCCTTTATCCTGACTAGTCTGCTGCTGAAAAACATCCCCACAGCATGATGCTGCCACCGCCATGCTTCATTGTAGGGATGGTATAAGCCTGGTGATGAGCGGAGCCTGGTTTTCTCCAAATGTAATGCCTGGCACTCACTCAAAGGAGTTCAATTTTAATCTCATCAGACCAGAGAATTTTGTTTCTTATGGTCTGAGAGTCCTTCAGATTCCAGGTGGGGAGTGGCTTCCGCCTGGTCACTCTACCATATAGGCCTAATTGGGGGATTGCTGCACAGATGGTTGTCCTTCTGTAAGGTTCTCCTCTCTTCACAGAATAACGCTGGAGCTCAGACAGAGTGACCATCGGGTTATTAATCACCTCCCTAACTAAGGCCCTTCTCCCGATCACTCAGCTTAGATGGCCGGCCAGCTCTAGGAAGAGTCCTGGTGGTTCCAAACATCTTCCACTTTCAGATGATGGAGGCCACTGTGCTCATTGGAACTTTCAGAGCAGTAGAAACGTTTCTGTAACCTTCCCCAGCCTTGTGCCGAGACAATCCTGTCTCTGAGGTCTACAGACAATTCCTTTGTCTTTATTCTTGGTTTGTGCTTTGACATGATTGTTAACAACTGAATTTACCACAGGTGAACTCCAATAAAACTGCTGAAACATCTCAAGAATCATCAGTGGAAACAGAATGTACCTGAGCTCAATTTAGAGCTTCACGGCAAAGGCTGTGAACACTTATGTACATGTGATTTTTCAGGTTTTTTATTTTTAATAAAAAAAAAATAAGAAGAAGAAAATAAAATAATCACATTTTTTTTCACATTGTCATTATGGGGTATTGTGTGGAAAATCTTGAGGAAATAAATGAATTTAATGCATTTTTGAAAAAGGCTGTAACATAACAAAATGTAGAAAAAGTGAAGCTCTATGAATACTAGGGATGCACCAATCCCGATACTTTGATTGGATATCGGTTCGATACCGCATATTTTTGCTGGATTGGGTATCAATCAGCTGACTCCAATCCAAATACGATCTTGCGTGTGCGCTTTATAAATTTAGGTGGGGGGGGGGGATTTTGTATCGATCGATAGTCAGAATTTTGGTATCGAGATTGAATGCAAAAAAAATGGTATAGGTGCATACCTAATGAAAACTTTCCGGATGCACTGTAAATATTCATGCAAATAGGTGACCAATTTCATGAAAAGGAGGAAACTCGCAAAGGGGTATAATCATAATAATAAAAAAATATTTAATACTGAATAAATGAAAATTAAATACAGATTGATCATATAACAAATCACAAAAAACTATTTACTAAAACACAAAAAAGACAGCATCAACTTGGAAAACCTTTTCTAAACATTATATACATTTATAACATTTTGACAGTAAAATCAAATCAAGTAGACAATCAAATCAAGTTGACAGTTCTGACATCAAAATCTCTCTTAATAAAAAAATAAGCCACCTATAAACAAGGACCTTCCCAGAGTGAAAATCATAAATAAAAGAAAAATAAATATATAAAAAAAAGAAACAAATCAAACTAATAAATAAATAAAAAAAACCTCAGAGATCTTGATTCATGCGAGTCCTTTTATAGACTTAAGAAGGATAATCAATGACAGCTTTAAAAATGAATCTATTGAGAATGAATGGCAGACGTACAATGGTGAAGGTCATTGGCAATGTAAGGGTAGTCGTCTGTAGTGCCTCTGTCCGTCTATATCAGTGGGTTCAGGGCAGCAGACAGCGTGTATCCGCTCATCTCCAGGGGTCTCCTGTAGTACAGAAAAATACTCACTCTACAAAACATCTCTGGACAAACATCTCTGCAATCCCTCTGTGACTGTGATCACACGTTTAGGAGCAATAAGTAAACAGTATCGTCCTCATCAGTTTTAAAAAGCTATGAATGAGACTTCAAGAGTAAACTTTGGCACAAAAAAATTCACCCAAAAATGAAAATTTACATGATACTTTTTCACCCTTCAAATCTTTATAAGTGTCTGTCTTCGATTAAACACAAAAAATGATATTTTGAAGAAAGCTGAAAATCTGTAAACACTGACTGTACACAATATCATATTTTGTGTTCAACTAAAGAAAGAAACAAACCAGTTTGAAACAAGTAAAGTGTAAGTAAATAATGACAGAGTTTTCAGTTTTGGTCCCTTTAAGAACTTTGTCCAACATTAGGAACATCAAGGATTAATCCATGATCAATATATTGTTGTTAAACATATAAATCAATACATCCTATTAATTGTTGGTTAAAAACTGTGATCATGAACATGGATAGTTGCATTTGTTAATTGTCAAAATAAATTGAAAAAAAAAAAAAGGTTTTTGATATATTTATACTAGGAAATTTACTTAATGTTGTAGTGTAAAGCGTAATGCTGACAAAGTAGTGGATACAAATGCAGGGTTTATTATGCAGAGAATGGTCAGGCAAACAACAGTCAACACAGAAGCAAAGAGATGTATACGGGCAATCCAGAATCTTGGTCAATAAACATAAGCAGATGGTCAAAAGGCAGGCAGCAGACAACGTAAAACAAACAAAACAAAGCAAGGTTCAAACACGGAAGGCAAGGAAAACGCGTCAATCAAGCCCAACTAATCAATCTTTGAGCAGCTTCAGCTGTGTGAGTTAGCAATCAGCCAGGATTAGGAACTGGTGTGTGTGTGCAGTGCATGACTAGACTTGTAGTCCATATAATGTCGGATTTTTAGTTCTATGCGATACTGTGTGTTTACTACACACAGGCTGGATCGCTGGTGATCGTGACAAATGTCTTCATGAAATATTCCAATGAATATTGAAATTAAAAGAAAAAAATAATTGTGACTCCAATTATTAGAAATACCAAAAGTATTTCTGGCTATTGAACAAATTAATACAAATGTTAGATACTTAGAAAATTATTTTTAATTTATTGCTATGCTTTTGGTATTCTGCTACCAGAATAGCTTAATTTGTGTGTGTGCTTTTTTTTTATAGAACATTATGCAGAAATTTTACATTTTCAAGATTTTATTAATATCCAAAATAGTATATTAGTGACTCTGCTACTGACAAGTTGAACAGTAGTCATAAAATTGTATTCAATCTAAGTGATCAACCATTGATTTTGTTAAAAAAAAATTTTTTTTGCCTTTTATTTACAGTTAAAACATTTACCTTTGGTTGAAGTATGATTGCATTCTGAGTGTCATTTGGACATCCTGTCATGCAATGATAAAATACTCACATGACACGCATATTATATTGGCCCCGTTTCAGAAAGGAGGTTAAGTGAAAACTCAGAATATGTTAACCCTAAAGTGAGAGAAACTCTGGGTTTTCCATTTCAAAATGGCAGGGTTGTCAAACTGTAGAAAGCAGGATAAGTTAAGCCTGTTTCTGAAAGAGAGGTTACTTTTACTCAGAGTCAATTACTGTGGTAACTTACTCTGTGAACCTAACCTGGTCAGAAGCAGGTTTTATTCCCTAAACTCTGAGTTTCTGTCAGTCTCCTCCTTTTTTTAAAGATGAAGCGGTATTTCTCGCCTTAGCCTTAGTCATTTATTGCCTACATTTCAGTCAGACAAAGAACAAAGTTACGAGAATGGCTTGTTAGCTTAAATTCGACAGGGACATAAACTGTAACTAGATTAATGGGATTATTACTCGTTCTAAAAAGAGCTTTTTAGAGCTGCTTGCATTCTAAATGTCATATCAACCTCTACCACTGGATCAATAAAAAATGCAGACACACAAGTGCACTTTTAAATCGATTAAAACCTCAATTTTAGAAATGTTATCTTGAACTGATCAACGTGTGTAAAAGTGAGAACCTTAAACATTTTCACTGAACCTTGAGTTAAGGTTAAATGCATTCCTGTTTTGTCAAATTTGCTGTAAAAACTATGCAGTAGCCTATTTAATGTAATTTAACGCAATTACATTTGAAATAGCATTCAAAATTACGGCCAATTCCACACATTTTCAAGTGAAATGTCTAAACGCCACACATTACATTAATATTTTTTTTATTATACTTAAATATTTAAATACTTTAAATATTTTAAATGTAAACCTACACATTACCATGAGCAGCTATGTTTCCCACTGTCTCTGTTTCGCCGATGCAGTGGTGTTTTTTTTAAACATGGTCATATTTGCTATAACTTTGCATGAGCATGAGCACATCAAGTTCGACTGGAGGAAAAAATGCTGATCTCTTTTTTCAGATGTTGCCATGGTTACTCGGAATATCTGCACTCTATTGATAATGCCTTTTTTATAGCTGCGGTATGCACGCTTAACTCTGAATTAGTCTACTCAGACTTGATTAACCCAACTCAGATCAGCTGTTCTAAATCCGAAAACTCAGACAAATCTGAGTATTTAATCTCTCGTTAAGTCAACTCAGAGTTGGTTTAACCTCCTTAAAGAAACAGGCCCATTATGTTTAATGACAAATCATTTAATAGATGATAAATCATGGGAATTTCTAAAAAAATTAAAATAAAAAAATGATACGCATAATCGACTTGAAAAACAGATGTCACACTTGAGATTGCACATCTAATGTGACAAAAAACAGTGCTTTTGTTTAAAACATAACCACCTAACCTAAAAAAAAAAAAAGCATAATTACGAGAAGAGCACAAGAAATGACCTCAAACAGAAGATTGGCAATTATCTGAAAGGCATAGATGGAGAGGATTGATAACACAGGCAAATAAAATGAGCGAAGCGAGCTAACAGAGGGATATAGAAAACAGACAGGCCACATCAGGCTGTAATGGACTGTCAGTAGAAGTGGAGGATGGATGAATGGAGGAGAGAGAAATGCTAATGAATATCTCCTGGGGCATTGATCGATTCAACCCGAGCACAGACAGTCCTCAGCCTCACTGAACTTCCACTTCTGTTTCGTCCCAATGTGAGATAAGAAGAGCAAAAAAAAGACACTCCGTTTACCTGAGCTCAGCGGATGTGCTTTGTGTGATATGTCTTATTAAAAAAAAAAAAAAAAAGCACAAACAAGTTGACAAAAACAGACAGTAGCTATGTTTCCATCCACCTATTTTTATGAGCATTTTGGATATGCACATACAAAAATGGTGGATGGAAACGCCAAGATGAGCATCAATTTTGAAAATGAGCATAAAAACATGCTTATAACATACACATGAGTGGGATACACTTTTATTCGATAAAAAATACACTACGATGAAAACACTTATCAAATAAATTCCAGTATGCGCATTATAAAAGTGTGATTTTGTTATAAGAGATCATGTGATGATAAAAATTATGAATGGAATGATGTGGTGTGAATGGTATGAATGGACAAACCAGCAGGCTGAGCACATTGTAAAACACATTGAAAAAAAAAAATTTGAAAGTTGTTTTGGTCAGTCTAAAACGCCTTAACCATTTCAGTATTAGTGTTATTATATTATTAATTACCTCCAGAACTGTCAAGAGCGTCTGTGCTCCACATCTCACACCTTCAAACAGTACCATGCGTTCACTGCGTGTCAGGGTTGTCTTTTGAGGCACAAGTCATTTATTAAATGAAGAAAAGATTGACGCAGCTTCTCCTACTGCAGTAAATTCTGTTTTTACGGTTGATATTTTGCACCAGTTAATCAGAAAGTGACTAATTTGTCTCGTTGTATGGAAACACTGCTTTATTCGCAAGTCTTTTATGCAATATTCCAGTTTTGCATAAAGTTAATTCGCATTTTTGGATGAAAACATAATGGATTATGCAGCTAAAGTATAGCTTGTATGGGGAAGAGTATAGTGTGTTTTGTTTTGCTTTTATGGGGAACTTCTTTGATGGTTAAGCATGGACATTATTACTCTGCATCGCTTCAAACTGTTTTACTGTAAAAATATAAATATTACATATTTAGAAAAATATGATTTAGCTTCTTGACATTCTATTAACAGAATGACGACATTTGTGACTTCATATTTTATTGTTAGTAATTACCTTTTTTTTCAGATTTTGCTTAAAGGTGCAGTATGTAAGTTTGACACCCAGTGGTTGAATTAGGTATTGCACTACTGGATCAAAATAAACGCAAGCGCGGGATGCCAGGTTGAGTACAGGAGTGAGTGATTTAAACTGTGTTCTAAATAAAAGCAATGACACGCAATAGAGGGAATATTTTCCATATTAAAAGGAGTTTTGGTTCTAACCAACACCTCAAATTGATATATTAGAAACGGCTTCTATTTCTCACAGCTGAACAACAGAAACCTATGACAGTAATCACCTCAGGTAAACCTTGTGTGCTTTATTAAGTGCTAAATGCTAACAATGTGAGTTTGAATGCCATTTTACAGGACATTTATTGCCATATACTGAAAGCAGCAGCAGATAGTTCACCTCAGATCTGAAAAATACAATAAACCATTTGAAATTGAACTTTAGAACTTTTGAACTTTAGTGCATATTCTTTGCTTCTGAAAGGCTGCATTTAAATTTCTGTTGTGATTCGTCTGGTGCAAACAGCCAAATTGCTCATCACTGCTTATCTCGTCATGAAGCGTGTTGTTAGGACACGCAGTTGCAATGTAAAACCTGCTCACGTTCGTAATGTTTATATCATTTGCTAGTTAATAACCTCATGTGGAACTGAATCTCTCATTTTGACATCTGATACTGTCCACTGACTCTGTCGCATTTTGCTCATGGACGCATGCTGTCAGAGTCTATCTAAATGAATGAATGAATGAAATATGCTGTTTTCCAACAAGGCAAACCGGGGTGCTGAATTATAATTGGCTAAACTGGCATTGTGCAGGTTAAATTTACCTAAACAAAGACCGCGTTCCGGCAAAGCTCAATATCTGACTTCAGCATTGTTTTTCAGTTAAAAAAGTATGTTCACTTGGGATGTTTCTTAAATATCTGCACACATATTATGGTATTTTTATGCTTTAGAAGAGTCAAAAACTTACATACAGCACCTTTAATATGCATAATATCCTATGGATATTACATGTTTAAGTATTTTTTTAATAAAAAAGGGTTTTTCAGGGTCAAGATGTGCATTTTATTGTGAAATATTATGATAATGTTAAATAGCATTTAGGTTTTCTGTTTTTATCTAACATCATAATTTTAGCATTCATTTCATATTATCTAAGTTGCAAACAGTTAGTTTCAATAATTATGTGAAAACCTAATATATATATATATATATATATATATATATATA
>CAIGQZ010033112.1:19076797-19102835 GCA_903798205.1 Danio tinwini
GCTGTGGCTTCATGCTCATGGAGAACGGCTTAGGAGTGTGCTGGATGGGCAGAAGAGCCTAAAGAGAATGAATTGGAGACACTTCAGTGCCTTAACAGGGAGCAGATGAGTGTGTGTGTGTCTCAGATAAACCCCGTTCTCACACCCCTGAAACCCAGAAGCATCAGCGGCACTGAGTCACTACAGTAAACTGGAACAACACACATGCAGGGCACTTCCTTAAAAGGTGGCAATGTATGCATACATTAAGCAGCATTCGTGTGATACAAGATGCCTGCGAATAGAAATTGATTGTGTGTATTCAAGCGACTAAAGTCACGTCGGAAATAGAGGGTGAGCATGCTGTCATATTCCTAGATGCAAAGAGAGTGTCACCTCACGAACCTGACGCTCATTGATACCTAACACATGCTAATCCCTGACACACGCGCACACACAGCATCCCTCAGGACATGAAGTGTGAAAAAAAAAGGATGTAACTGGCCTATTTCTTCTTTGGGTGCTTAACTCCTCAGCCTCCGTCGTGCACCATTTAGGATGTGCGCTTGGAGAACTAAAATCCTTCGTACTGTAAATTACACACGACAAAATCTGTGTGGTAGCAAACTGTTAGGGCACTGAACCACAAATGCAACAAAAGCTGAATAATATAATATTAATACAGTTTAAAAGCACATACAATCTCATAAAACAGCAATGGTTTGATCTTATAGGCATGGGTCGGTATAAGTTTGCGGTATAACCTTGGATAAAAATATCACGGTTTCACTTTATCAAAGTATTGTGATTACAGCTGTAAAATAAGTTCTTTTTAAATGTCTTTGTGAAAAACAACACATTTTCCCCTTTTAACACAATATACAGTATTTCATTTGACATTTTTTTCGAATTTACAATTTACATTTAGAATATTTTGGAGCAGTAAACATGTCAGGCTAAATAATTAAAATAAATCATTGACTTCTGCTAGCTTCAAAAACAAAGATTTCTTTACAAAACATAAAAAAAAAAAAAATCTTTACATACCTTAAAAATGGTTTAACAGAAATTTTTGTTGTGTTAACACCTTGACTTTTTCAACCCACGGTAAACCTTAAAACCGGTTATCGTCCCATGCCTATTTTATACTTAATTTTGCACATTTTTAACAGTGAGCATCATTTACAAACAGGGTATAATCTGCATGATAAAAATATCAGATGTGCATCTACTGCAAGTCTCTGATGTCTCGCTCTCCTTCAGAAACCTCTATATGTGAATGCCAAGGCCAAAGCTTTGAACAAAAATACTCTTGAGCCAGAAACAAAATATCCAAACAAGCTCTTCATTTGTCCAAAGTGGGGCAGAGAAAAACTAAAGATTTTTAAACATAAAATGACTCTAAAACAGGGCTGTGCGAAACCTACCAAGATTTTCTTGAATAATATTGCAATATCGATTTTAATCACAATTTTGTCACAGACAGACTGAATCCGTGTTTACACTGAGAATCTGAAACACATTTCAAAAGAATTTTTTTTCAATTTTTTTTATCAAAGACCTGTAACATGTCTCGAAAACAGATATAAAATGAAATAAAAATCATCTAGTGAAGCTGTAACAAATTGTCTCTAGAAAACCCCTATGGCAAAACAAATGTGTGTGTGTGTGTTTGTGTGTGATCAGATTAGTTTTTTCATGCATAGATTATAGACCTCTTTGTGACGCTGCCATAAAATATGCCGTTTACATATTGTGTCATTTTGTGCGCACAAATTCGTTATTTCAAATGGAGGCGCGTGGATTGCATACACATATTGACAGCAGCATGTGCCCGTATTCCAGGAAAAAACAGCAAAAAAAAAATCTCTTTTCAGAGAAACTTTTCAATGCTTTCTACGTGCTTTTAGACTCAATATAAGACTGACTTACAAATTACCTGGTTCTGCCATACATCAGTCTTCCTTTATCCAAGGTAACTTAATCCCATACCACAGATGTTTACTTTTTTGGCACCAAGTCCTCCTGTGCTGAACTCATCATCCCTGCATATGCAGGCTATTCAGTCTCCAATTTTTGTACTGTTTAGGCGTGCTGTGTTATGATTGGCTCAAATACCATATTGCGGGAAAATCATGCTGTAAGGTGATTTAGAAATCGCGCATGTCCAAATCGCATTTTGATTTCAATTAATCGCACAGCCCTACTCCAAAACAAAATATGTTACAATTTTTTACAATTCTGGTTATTATAGGATTATTCAGAAAGTACACAATTCTACTGACAAACAGAATGCAAAATAGAGGATAATTTCAACTTCAAAAGGAAAAAATTCATCATATTTTCACTGTAAAGTAAATCTTCTTTTTAAAAAAAATTTAATTTACGCATTCTAATTAAAAACGGTGAAGCAGTATGATCAAATTCTGAGAAAACCTCAACCACAATAAAAATCTGTCATATATGACAATACACACTCAAAATTCAAAATGCAGGATTAAAAGCAGCAAACTGAAACATCACATAAGATGAGATTTTGTTTTTACTACATTTTGGTAATATGTAATGCTGACATGTTCCAAAAATAGCATGTCTGTTTAAGAAGTGATGCTTTAAAGTGTTTTTAGTAACAGTTCAAAGTGACATTCAAAGGAAAATGCACAAATATACCAACAAAAATAGATTTTAAAAAAGTGAAACATTTTGATAAGTCACTTGGATAAGGGCCTGGTCAACTAGTCAGTTGTTAGACTGGACTGATCCAACCAATCTTAAAACTTTTGAAATCACATAAAAACTAAAATGACAGAACTATAATGCAATTATATCAAAGCAGATAGAACACTCAAACACTTCTCCCCAAAAGCACACTGTTAAAAGAGACACTACAGCACCACCCTCTCATGTATAAAACTAGGCCTACAACTTGACTGCCTAAGAATAGCTTAACACACATAAAAGTGGGTTTAGTGTCCTACATGGAGTACTACACGTTTGATTCTCCAAACACCAAAGAAAAAAATGTCAGAAAAGACTGACAGAAAGTAGAGCCCTCTTCTATAAACGGATCTTTCAAATCTAAGGATGAGTTCTTCAACTGGATGCGCTGATTCAATTACGTAGCAAGGAAATGGGAGCAGCTGGTATGCTTGTGTGATCTTTAAATAGCATCCCACCTCTGCGCGTTGAGGCTCGCTCGTGTGTTTAGGTTTGGACCGAGACAGAGAGAAAAAAACATTACATGCACGAAGTTCACCCGAGAGTTTCGATTTCACAAACTTCAGCCAACTGCGCAGGAAGACAGACTATATGGTAAACTTCCAATCTACCAAATGTAACCCAAATACAATCATCCTCTAATTTCGAAAAACAAGAAGTTGGCCTACCTCTCTTGGCCTGAGAACAGAAGAGTTCCGTTAAGGGAACTATGAAGACAGACCTGCATTTCAAACCTCCAGACCGCATATCACACCCCTGGCTCCCATCAGAATGACTGGACGGTGCTGTACGTTCCCATTCCGAACGGCCTGTACGTCATTGCCACGCCTGCCCCAGAAAAGCTCCGCTCACCCCAGGGACCTGTGGCCCAATTTCCAAGAAGCCCAAAACACCGGTCCGAACCAAACTTCAGCCCTCCTCTTATTCTGTCTTCAACATCACTAGGGAAACCAGCGGCACATACAACCTTGACCAAGTCATGCTCCAAGGAAAGGACGTCAATCGCTGTTTCCCATTGAAACTATGTTTTACTGAAAAAGCACTCTCCATTTCCCGCTAGTGAAGAGAAATCTTGTGACTGAACCATGCTAACTGGATCCTTAGACACAAAGTAACTCAATCAGAACTGGATGATGTTTAAGTGGTTTAGAGCAGCAGAGTACAACACACTCACAGCAATTCAAAGCTCATTTTTTATGAACTTGATTATACTTGCATGTTTTTGCATGATCTTCTTACAATGGTTAGGTTTGATCATTTGTTTATTTTCCAAAATTGTACTTCTGTACTGACTAGGGATGCTCATTTCGGTTAATTTTCCCAACCGACAACCGCCACTGGTTAACCGATTATTAACCAGATTAATAATAAAATATTATTTAATATTAAAAAAAATGAATTGACATGTCTATTTTGTGTGACACGTTAAGTATTGCATTTTAAAATACTGATTTATTTTAGGATATGAACAACAGCATGCAGAACACAACAACAAAGCATTTTCACACAGCTGCAGTGTTTCCAACAGCATAGAAAAACAGAATAAACTAAATAAAAATAAAATAAATAGCTTTTTTTAACTTAAATGACAAATTTAGATTACAAAACAAAAACACTGACTGAATCCTTTTAAAGAACGAGTATAGCCTGTTTTTTCAATCCTTTTTTTCCTCCGTCAAATAAAAATACCAGGCTACCTGAAATCAATCACTCCACGGAAAATATGCATTTAATTAATGCTTTACTGTAATTCTTATATCACAAACCTCTGTCAACATTTGTAATAGAAGTCATCATTTTAAAGATTATGGCTTGAGCATCTGATTTTACCTTAGAGCTTCCTTGCTTTCATTTCCTCTTTCACATGTGGTTAATGCGCGCACTGCAAGTTATGGGAGACAAACAACAAGGAGCATATGTTGACTTTTTTTTTTTAAGTATAGGCTACTGTGGCATACAATATAATAGTTTTGTTTTTTACATATAGTATTGCATTAATTTGCATATATGTTTTATAGTTTACACAGCTATAAAACGAAAGCCTCAGTTTGGTGCGAGTAATTATGCAAAAATCAAGTAACCTAAATCAATGGATTTGTTTGATTGGTAGGCTATTTAAAAAAAGTGACCTTTTATAAGAACTATTAATAACTGAAGTTTTCCAAATATAAAAAAAAAGTTGGTTTGTTGGTTGTACACTAAAATCATCAAAACTATATCTGTTGCAGTGCGTGCTCTGATGGAGAGAAGACCCAGACGCTCCGACTTGTGGCCGGCTTGTTTGAAAAACAGTGGACATTTCAGAAAGTTTGTGATTTTTTTTTTGTCCAGTTGTGCAAAGACACTGAGCTGTTTATGTTGCAAATCCAGCAGAGAGGCCATCAGCGCTGGTTTGTCATCAACTCGTCTGTGTCCAACTGTGACCGGCAGTGTGTTATTTTTGCTGTTTTAATTTAGCTTATTTGACAAAATACATCTGTAGTTGCACGTGTTACCGCCTGGCGAGTTAACAAATATGTGTTTCACATTTATGCAGCAAAATAAAAATAAATAAATTATTAATAATAATAATAATTAAAATAATAAAAATTATCATCTTTAACCATTTAACTGATACCGTTAATCAGTAAAAAATGCATTCTTTCGGTTAACAGTTAATCGGTTAATGTGAGCATCCCTAGTACTAACTAAATTACACAAATTTCTAACACTTGCAGCTTAGAATTAGATTTTCTAATGAAATCAGGTTTGAAACTACATTCCTGTTTTGCTTCACACACAGAAGCAGCTATTTTTACATCCCAAAGTTAAGTAAAAGCTCACAACAGAAGATCTGTTCCTTCAGTATTTGCACCAATACTGAAATTTTGGCAGATAATGGGCAACTATATATATATTTAGAATCTATATATATTTGGCATCAAAGCAAACAAATACAAATCAGGATATAAATTCTTGTGTAAGAAGTATTACATAAAAAATTTAACTAATACAATGGGCAGCTGGTTTTATTTTAAAACCCTGCAGAAATTGCAATTATAAAGCGCTATATTTCATAGTGAAAACCCAACATGGTCAATATCCTGTCTTCCTTTCACATGGAAGGAACCAATCAAAATTCTCATAAGCATCAGCATGAATCTGAGGTTAATTAACTGGCGTAAATAATGTATTACTTATAAGCATTTATATTTTACATTTTATAATCAGTCAATAAAGATATGGAGGTTAATAAATTGTGCTTCATGAACGTAAAGCAACCACTCACAGTTTGTTTTGTTCAGTGTCTTGTTAAGGGTGTAAAAATGTGTTGTAAAATATCGTAAACTTATTAATATCAAATGAATATTAACATCTACAATATTAAAGATACTTTTGAAAATCCAGCATTTAGTTCATCTTGATTGTTATAAGTGGTTGTCAGTTAATTTGACAGCTTTCTTTTTCCATATCATGAAGAAGTTTGCTGTTAAGTAGGGCTTAACTACTAATTAAAGGTGATTTTCATGTGCATTTTTGCAGTACGTTTGGCTCTGCAATCAGAAATAAACCTCCAGCATACCGTTTCAGATGGAGCAGCTTTTACTACACAGCAGAGCCGTGATTTACTGACAAACTATGCAAGAATTCACAGACAATTTTAATCACATGCCGCTAGGACTGCACGATATTGGCAAAATCTGTCATTGCAATATTTTATTTTGCCGCAATATATATTGCTATTTGACTAATTCACAGATGATTTACATACAAATTCACCAGATGATTTAAAGAGGATTTAGCTCTATTTGGAAGATCGACTACGATGATCAAGTCCTTTTCTATGCAGTGCATCTTCATAAATTATAATAAATTACAAGCAAAAATAAATAAATAAACAGTGCATTATGTTTTTCTGGAGAGTCTAACTGTAGTCAAGAACAGAAATTTAACCATCAAATGTAAAATAACATGGTCATCACTAAATAAATAATTAAAAAAATAATAATAATGTTGTTTTAATATTTAATAAATAATCTAATTCAGCGAAATGACTATTGCAGATGCACACATTGTGATATCAATGCTCAAACGATGTATTGTTCAGTCCTAAGTAGTACAGTCCTGAAATTGAAGATTATCATTTCGCGATTTGACAGTTGTTTGTGTTGTTTCTCAGTGAATTTTAACATGTTGCTGTTGCTACATCTGAATTTATGTGAAAATAACCTTTGAAACAAATTTATTTCAAGTTGATTTCTTATGTTGAACACAAAAGAAGATATATTGATGAATATTGATGTTGGAAACCTAACCATTTTCGATGGCTATTGGAAGCAAATTATGGCCCGTTTCCACTGAGTGGTACGGTACGGTTCGGTGCGCTTTTATGGCCGTTTCCACTGTCAAAAGCGTACCGAATCTAACCGTACCTTACCACTTTTCCGGCACCCTTTCGAAAGGGTACCAAAGACGAGAAAGGGTACCAAAAGGTGGAGCTACACGCACAGCTGAACGCTGATTGGTTTACAGAGATACGTCACGATCTCGTGGAGCTAGCCAGAATTAAAACAATGGAGCCGCCATGTTTTTAAATACACAGCCGAGACCACTATATGCATATAATAACGATCCATGGATGACCCAGGCTCAAAACAAACCTTGTCGTCTTGATGAACAGCCACAAAGCCAAAAATCTGCAGTATCCTGTTGTTGTTTTACGAGGCCATCTAAAAGTCTAAAAGTGCGAGCGGTTTTCGATTTCTCCAGGGAGCTCGCGATCGCGTCTAGATTTGATATAACGAACTTCTTGAGCTGATAATAACTTGTGTGATTAATGAAGAGTCTTCGACATCTGATCCATTCAGAAAGAAAAGGACAAACGCGATAGTGAAGTGCAGAAAAAAGGAGAAGCCCAACAAAACACAGGAGCAAATAGTTTCAGCAACCTGAACAATCTGCCATGAACCAACCATGAACAAACTGCCATGTTTATCACCACCTTTTGGACTATTATGAACTCGGAATGATGGAATTACTCTCTAACAGAGGCTACATGTGCTGGTGAAGATTACAGACACAGATGAGAGGTTAGCTCTGACTATGGGCTACTGCATGTGTTGCGTGTTGTTTTTGAACTCAAATAAGGAATTAATGTATGCTGTGTGTAGTTTATCTGTAAGTGGTAACATATCGGAGACTGTAAGGGTCTGTATGTGTTTATATATTTTGCATTTATTTATTTATTTTATATAATTGCAGACGTTACAGTAGGCTATAAAACTGTCACACTGTCATTGATCTGCAGTTATAATCAAATCATGTTCATAGAAATGTTAGTAATAAACATTTATAAACAAGTATTAATATGTTTAAAGCATCTGTTTTGTTAAAAGAGCTTCTCATATAACGTGAACGAACTGTACAGCTTTACTGTAGACATTTATTCGAGCGAGAATGACGTCAACTGAAACTCTCTGTAGTACACCAAGCCCACCAAAAGGGAGCCCTTTGTAGTGAAAACGCAAGCCTGACAAAGGTGACCCTCTACCGACCCGAACCGTACCGTACTGTACCACTCAGTGGAAACGAGCCATTAGGGGTGTCAAAATTAATTGTTTCTTCGGTGCACTACGATGCAGACGTGGACAATGCGGTATCGGTTCAGTAATAATCAAAAGCAGTCATTACAAACTGACAATAGATATCTTATATGCACTATATTGCGGTAGCTTACTATGGCGAGGGAGGCGACAGCGAGTAATTAAAATGCTCCAACTACTTAGAAACGCAGAAACTTTTCACAATTCACTGCTTGTGAGTTTGCTGGACAGTCTTTCACTGACACTAAAGTTACAGCAAAAGCCTTATTTCGTTGCTGAAAATGAAACTGAATTCAATTTTTGCTCTCTCTCTCTCTCTCTCCCTTTGACCTGCTGGCGTGAATTTTTCCTCTCCTCTCAGCGGTTACAGCGATACTTCTGGATAAAGACACGAGCAAGCGTCTGCAGAGCGAGTTTTCTCCTCCACGTCTATCATGGATCAGCTGTGACCGCCGCTGCCGCTTATCAGTGTCACTAATAGGTGAACAGGGCCACAGCCAATCACAGCCCTTTCTGTTGAGTGCATGACCAATCATAGCGGTGTAAGAACTCTCTCGACAAGGTTAAGAAAGCGAGCGGGATATTTACATTTGTTTATTTGCTATAAATGCTCATGTTGTTCTGTGCATGTACCTGAGTTTTTACAGGTACAGTTCATATATCTGACTGATTGTATTAAAGGGCAAATTGTATTACAAATAATATATAAAATATTTCATAGTTTTAATACAAGAATTGTTGTGCTGTAAAGTAAAATATAAAATTGTGTATAGAAAGCATCGTCAAAGCACCGAGCTATCGAATTGAACCGAATCAATGGCATGATAATCGTAACTGAACCAAACTGTGAGACCTACAAATACTATGGAAGTATGCAATGGCATCGGGTCTACAACATCCTTTAATAGACAAATAAATAGATTTGTTTAACAAAAGAAGGAAACTCAAACAGTCTTGGATTAAGCGGAGGGTGAGTTAACGTTGACAATTTAAATTTTTTGTGCTTTTTTCCCTTTTATTGTGATATTAGGACAGTAACCAGACAGGATACAAATGTGGAGATTGGAAAAAGTTCACAAGCCAGGAATCAAAGTCTGGAAACTCAGGGCACAACGACTTTTGCCTCTATATGTTTTACTGACATATAACTGCTCACTTGCATTTTACAAATCAACAAGGATCACAATTTCAGCTAAATGTCATATTTAAGATTTTTTTTTTAATTAGGTCATGGATTGTCTTAGCATCAGTAAATTAACAGCAGATCTTTTTTAAGAGTGCATCTCTTCAAAATCTACACTTTTTTTAGCGCTTAGATTTATGAAAAGATTCATTTTTACACTAAAGATTTTAAACAGATGTGAAATCTGCGTGTGTACATCACAACATAACATTTCATCATACATAACATCATTTAGAACCAAGCAGGGGTCCCTTCAGGGCATCCAAAGAGAAAAAAATAATCTATAAACCGTAAATTCTTCAACACGTTAACTGCTCTGAATAAACCTTAAACCTTAATAGCCTAGTTAAACCTTATATAGCTTGGTGTAGCAATGCAAGTTAATTCTCCTAACACTTAAAGAAGTTAATAAAACACATTTTATGCCGAATGCCTTGTTTGCTTAGTGTTTGTTTCCCAAAAACTGAACCCCTCTGACAGATTTGACTATAACACGTTCTCGCGTTTTTCTTGAGGTAGCAGTTCAGTGCGAGTAACATAAGATGCGTTCGCCACAAGTACTACCAATATTACCGAATAACATTTAAAAAGCTAAACAAGTGTCCTTCACCCTACCTTGCAACCGGCAATCCATCTCAATATTTGACTCGCGCGCAGCAGAGAAATCAGAGCTGCACTGAATGACTGATGCTCTATGGTGGAGCCCCGAGCTGCTGATTGAGTCCTCGTGCACAAAGAACAAATCAGATGCTCTGGGGATGCGAGATCTTCCTCGACGTTACGCAAGCTGAACAGATCAGTCTCTTTGTATGTGATCAGAATCACACACCGGCTCTCGTAAACATTTCAGTTTTAAGTAACAATGGATAAAAGGGAAAAAGGCGGTAGATGCGAAATGCTCAGACGCGCGTACTCCTCATCGCTCGCGTTACAAACGGGCATCAAAACGAGTGGAAAGCGTGGGGTGTTTTTTTTTTCCTTCTCCATGTATTCTCCCTTTGGAAAAACCGCGCACAAATACAGATTCATAAGCATGCATCCCTAGCGCGCTGCTGAGAAGTCAGCTGATCATCCTAATTTTCTCTGATGCGTTTAAGGTTTAGTGACCATTAGGCAAATTAAAGCCAGACTAAAGGGGAAATGCATGCACGTTTCATTGTGGTTATTGCATGCATTGAATGTTAGGAAAAGCGGAACGCGAGTGTGCAGAGATGATGGGGAGCATCACGATGAGCGCAGCGCCAATACAACTTTAACCACACAAGAAGTACTGACGCAGTGTTTTTCTCACTATAATTAAAAACACGTCTGGCAGTATTCATTAACGAGCCGCACATGCCAGAATAAAGTGCTAAATGTGCACAATTGCATTTGTGCATAACACTTAAAACATAACAGAAAGCTGAGATTTGCATTGAAACAACTTTCTTTGCAATGCGACGTGTTTAACCTGCGCGTGCGTTATCTGGTTAATAGGTAACATCTTACCTTCCCCTATTACGTCTAAGGCACTGGCCCTCCTCTTCCCCCAGAGTAGTTTCACTTCATGTACGCAACAACACGTATACTTTTTCCTGACTCTCTTTTTCCAGCCCTCATTGAAACTTTTGCTAAAGATACCGGAAACGCGAGGAATAGGAGTGTGGTAATTGTAGTTTTTGTGTCAAAGCAAGTCCGCCCCGCTCAATTTTACGGCTCAACACAGTTGACTACATTTCCCATGAGGCGCTGCAGGGGAAACGAACCAATGCAACTCATTCTACCTCGAAGTTCACATATTGTATGTTTATTAATAAATACGACGCGTGTTGTGAATTATCATTCGCATTTAATGATAGATCATTTTTATATTGCACACGATATATTTATATAAAGTAAAGCGTAGCACAGACAAGATACCAGCTGGAGTAAAATACTGTAGTGTGTCGTACTTTGCTAACGTTAGTAGATAACGACAAAAGTTAGCATGCTGAATGGGGCAATCATTTTAACTTATTTAAAGACTATAATGAAGGCACTTTTATTATTAATGTAGGCTACCTGTTAAGAACTCAAGATGATTAGCCTACAACGGTGATGCACGAGTACAAGAAGTAGCCTAAAATATAACAAAGTCGATTTTACTATGAAAGTTTTTAGTCGGTCAATGTCAGTGAAGGTGGGGGTCACGGGACAAGGACGGGATCCCTTGGTGATTTCCAAAAGTCAAATAAAATTGATTAAACTGTTAGAATTACCATATTTTATCCATAACAGAAGATAAAAATAGTAGTTAATAGTTACATTAAAAAACAACAGCATGCAAATGAAAATCCATCAGCCTTTCAATAATTTTTTTTATAGGATTGATGTGTTTACGCAAGACTAACAACACAGCAATATTGTCAGATGCAGCAGATTGATTTTATAGCACCAGGTTAAACTTTCTGACACCTGCATTAAAAATAAATACAGGCCACAACTGAACACTGAAAATTATCTCTTGAGTGGCAGTCTTCAAAATTAAACCAAGAATAGACTTGCGCTGAAAAACCTTGTGCCCATCAGTCTCTTTAGTTGGATTACTATAAATTAAAATAATAAATTACTACACTGTAAAAACACAATAAGTTAAGGTAACTCAAACCTTTTGAGGAAACCGATTGGAACAAACCATTTAAGTTTAAAAACTAATCCCAATGGGTACTGTGAACTTACTCTATTTGAGTAAATGAAGCAGTTTGAGCTCAGTAAAACCCAATAAACGAAGAGAGCTCAAACCAACTGATTACTGTAAAACCCAATAAGTTAAGGCAACTCAAACCATTTGAGGAAACCGATTGCTACAAACCATTTGAGTTAAAAAAAACAATGCTAATGAGTACTGTGAACTTAATGCATTTGAGTACTCAAAGCAATTAAAGCACAGTCAACTTTATCAAATGAAATGAGTGTAGTTAACTCAAAATTTATTGTAAGTTAATTCTACTAATTTGAAAAGAGTTTTGAACTCAGTGTTTAAGGTAATGAGTTAATTAAACACCTCATTAGTTAAACTTAAATGGAAAAAGTACTTATATAGATTAGTTTTTTTTAACTCAAATGGTTTGTTGCAATCGGTTTCCTTAAACAGTTTGAGTTGCCTTAACTTATTGGGTTTTACAGTACTCAGTTGGTTTGAGTTCTCTTCATTTATTGGGTTTTACTGTGCTCAAATTGCTTCGTTTACTTAAATGGATTAAGTTCACTGACCTCATTAGGATAAGAACTTAAATGGTTTGTTGCAATTGTTTTTCTTAAATGGTTTGAATTACCGTAACCTATTGGGTTTTACAGTGTATAACTCAAACCAATTGAGTACTGTAAAACCCAATGAGTTAAGGCAACTCAAACCGTTTGAGGAAACTGATTGCTACAAACCATTTGAGTTCAAAAACTAATCCTAATGAGTACTGTGAACTTAATCCATTTAAGCTGAAATAATGACATAACTAGTTAGTAGCAGGTGTACATTATTAATGCTCAATCAACACTTACTTAATCACTTCATTTACTCATTACCTTCAACACTGAGTTCAAAACTCTTTTCAAATGAGTATAATTAATATTCAGTAAATTTTGTGTTAACTACACTCATTTCATTTGATAAAATTGACTGTTAGGTTTTACAGTGTACAATAAACTGTCAAATAGGCTACATGTATACATCACTAATTTGAAAAAGAGAGTGTGAGATCAGTACAAAAAAAAAGTCATCATTTTTATTTGCATGTGACTAAATAGGTCATTGTAATGATTCTCATGGCAAAGTGCAGTGTCACACTAGTGTCAGGACTGAACTTTTCAACTTGTAACATAGCGTAATGAGTCAGGTGAAATTGAGTTGTAAGATAACCTCAGCAGTTGACGTGGTCAGGTGGGTCAAAGGGAGACAAGAAACCCCATTACTCCATTAGCGGTTCATGCAATGTAATGATGTCTAAGCAAGATTTTCACTTGCACATCTTTGAAGAGCATACCCAGCATTTTTTTAAAGATGTCTAATAGATGTCTACACTCTAAGAAATAAAGGTATGCGAGCTGTCACTGGGGTGGTACCTTTTCAAAAGATACAAAATTGTACCTACAAGGTCCATATTAATACCTCAAGGGTACATATTAGTACCTAAAAAGTACAAAAAATGTTCCTCTTAAAATTTTTAGGTACTAATATATACTTTTGAGGAACCAATATGGACCCTTTAAATACAAATGTGTACCTTTTGAAAAGGTACCATCCCAGTGACAGCTTGTGTACCTTTATTTCTGAGAGTGTAGATGTCTAAACAATCGTCTTGGCTAAAACAAGGCTAAATTTGGGCTGTCGATGAAAATCTAAGACGTCTAAGAATAGGCCAAAACTAGACTAGTAATCAAATAAACAGAAATGAAGGACTAAGCATATATAAAGTCTGTCTAATCTGTCTATTTGACGACTAGTCTAATTTTGGGCTATTCTTAGATGTCTATTAGATTTTCACTGACAGCCCCAGTTTAGCCTTGTTTATGCCAATGACTGAAATTAAGTTTGAAGAAGTCAAACTTACATGTAGTATATAAGTACAACATAGTTCAAATCCACTTAAAATGAAAATGTTCAGTAAGGTTGACAATGGTGATATAATATTAGATTTTTCAGATTTTAAAAGTCACAACAAATCTGTAAGATTGAACGTCTGCTCATATTTCAACATTCAATGCATGGTGGCGCATATTTATACCAAAATCAAAAACTATACAGGTTTGTCATGTAAGTATTGTCATTTAAATGTAATTCCTGTTTTACATTTATATTAATAGAGTACTGCCATCCAGTGGAACCTCTGGAGAAGCACTTATGAAGAAAATTATAGCATTTTATTTCTCCTGCTTTTGATATCACCCTTTTGTTTGACGTGCAAATGTAAATTAAGTACAAGAATGACGTTTTTTATGGAAGTGATACTACTTTTAGATACAGTACAGTAAAAAACTATTGTAAAACAGTAATACCGCAGGTTGTAAAATGTGTTTAAAGAAACGTGGGGAAAACCCTGTTTGATATCAGTTATGATTTAGGGAGCTTTCTAATAAATGTATCACAAATGAAACAAGAGGATTACATTTACTGATAAAAAAAATCATCACATTTTCATGAATAATAATAATAATGTGTAGAAGATCAGTGAATTTAATAAACAATAAGTAAACAGTAAATATTTAACTTCTTTAATATTAACACTTATTAAGGGCCATGCAAGTAATACCACATACATCCAGAATATGGACATGTTTTGTAAAAGTTTATCTGGTAATCAATACACTTTAAGGTGCAATCTTTTTTTTTTTTCTTTTTTGCAAAGTCATGCATGATGATTTTATAATTCCCAGTTACCCAACATAACAAATCAAAGTTCATTCTTCAAATGCTGACAACACCTCGCATGACTTAAGCAATAGAAATAGTTTTAAATGATAATGAGAGGCAAAACAAGGTGTTATGCATGCATAAAGCTGCAGCCACACTGCACTTTTCTACCCATAGACTTCCATTGGCACACAAAAGCATCAGACCGGAAACTTAAGTCATGCGGCAAGGTTCGCAGTTCGCTGCATTAGAAAGTTCAAGCTTGGTGAACTCTGACCTGCAAAATCGCATCATTTAATTGCGTGAGACCAATTGAGGATCAAAACATGACCTTTCTAGACAGAAATTTAAAACATGGACCAATCGCTCACTTTTTTAATGTCTAATCATCTTTTTTAATCCCGCCATTTTTGCAGAGCTGTACAACAGAATTTCACACACACAAACTCTAGTGTGACTGTGTCATAACATTGAAAATGGTGAAACGTAAACCATGGCAGACGCTCCACACTTAATCCAAAATCATAACATACACCAAAATCTGCAATGGAGGCTAAATATATATTTCAGAAATTCCAAGACACTAAACTGTCCCATAGAATATAAATCTAACTGTCCAAAGAGATAACTGTTGAAGTGTGAATGACATCCATCAATGAACCAGCACAACAGGAAGAGAGACTTGGCTTCTGGTGAACGTCCTCAGAGTCAGCCAATCCTGAGAAACTCAAACCATCAATAATGTGTCCTGGAATTCGGCATAAGGATTCTCTGCTTGATATTCAGTCAAGAACAGGGGTGTCCAAATTCGGTCCTGGAGGGCCGGTGTCCTGCATAGTTTAGCTCCAAGTTCCTTCAACACACCTCCCTGGAAGTTTCTAGTATACCTAGAAAGAGCGTAATTAGCTAGTTCAGGTGTGTTTTACTGGGGTTGGAACTAAAACATGCAAGACACCGGCCCTCCAGGACTGATTTTGGACACCGCTGATCTAGAACATAATTTCATCCTATAATAATCAACCAAGGAAACGATCACATGATTTCCGCAAGCTGATACCTCTCGTGCTAAAAAAAAGCGGGCATTGCTTTTTTTTGTTAATTGCTCATATGGGTATTGTAAAGTCATGCAGGCTACTGGTGCTGCTGTGATAAAGGTGTATGCACTTTGCTCACATCTATGAAAACGGGGATCAGCAGTGACTAAAAGCACTTTGATCATTTACGTTTTATTACCATGTATATCAAATTAATCAAATGCATCTTAACATCATATCAGCATGGGGCTGTACATATTGTTATGAAAACGTTTAGTAGTTTAATTGAAAAAAGCATATACATTTTGGTCCATATTGACATGACAGCATCATGCAGTTGCTGCAGATTTGTCAGCTGCACATCCATGAAGTGAATCTGCCGTTCTACCACATCCCAAAGGTGCTCTATTGGATTGAGATCTGGTGATTGTGGAGGCCATTTGAGTACAGCGAACTCATTGTCCTGTTCAAGAAACCACTCTGCGATGATTCACACTTTATAACATGGTGCGTTATCCTGCTGGAGGTAGCCATCAGAAGATGGGTACACTGTGGTCATAAAGAGATGGACATGGTCAGCAACAATACTCAGGTAGGCTGTGGCATTGACACGATGCTTAATTGGTACTAATGGGCCCAAAGTGTGGTAAAGTAAAACTATAGAAATAAACTAAAACTGTGTCCAAATGACACTTTATTTTATGCACGAACATGCTGTGTGCACAATAGCTGATGTTCGGTATGTAATATTGATTCAATGACACTGTTAAAATAGATTTAAGGTCAAAGGTAGCCAAACTTTTTCTTATGAAGGGTCAAAAAACAAACTTGATTGAGGCTAGTCGGTTGAAGGTAAATATAGTTGACATGGGTAATTTCCTAATTAATTTAACAATGTTTAAAAATGACAAGCAAACATTGCTTTATATAAATGAATACAGCATTTTTTTTTATTTTATAGTGAATTTATTACAGTAAAAACAAAACTATTGAATTTCTAACAGAATTACTTTTGTCTTGATTTGCTTGCCGATGTCTTCTGCCTCTATCCGTCGAGTGACATTATTTACATTTCTGATTTATTAACAACATTTAATTTTATTTGCTTTTTGTAGCTCAGCAAGTTACATCAAATTAGAAATGATGAACTCTGTGTTAAAGGTGTTCGCCCCAACCCTCTTCATCGTACTCACTCTCCTCATGGGACGGTGAGACAAATCAAAGGTTGCAATGGGCCAACTTTGGCCCATGGGCCCTACTTTGGGCATCTCTGTTTTAGGTGAAAGCACTGTCTCCCCAAGCATGGCAGTTCTTTGCAGGATGTGTCTAACATTCCCTTTTCTGGGGGTTAAATTAATGCATGCCATCCAGGTATTTAAAGTGTACATTTTAATTTTGGCATTTTCAGCTTGAACACACTATTTACTAACGAACACACCTAAAAATAGTTTAGGTGGAACTAAAATCCACAATATGGAGGTAGATGTGCACGGACGTGCATGAATACTAGTTTAATTCTACCTCAAATATGAGCTTTTTTTTAACACTAGGTGTTTGCATCGACAAAATTGCAAACATGGCCGCAAATTGAACTGATTTTATTATGGGTGAACCTTACTGGCATTAGGGTTGAATCATCACTTTCATTTTAAGTCCACACTCTTCCTTCTTTTAAAGAAACTTGTGCCATATGGAAGAAGCGTTAATGTGTGATTGTGTCTGAAGAAGTTCTGATGTAGTCCTAAACATTATGTAAAAGTTACCATATTTATCATGTTACATGCTTTAGTTATAGGTCTTATACAATACTGTAGGCAAACTTGTGCTGCACTGCGAAATCAGTCTAGTTTATTCTAACAGAAGAGAAAGCGAATGTCTAAAGTAGCTACTTGAGGCATACCATTTGTGTATACACATCATGCACAGCCTTAAATTTTCACTCACATATACTGACGTCACCTTTTTTTGGTGTTACAAATGTCCATTCCTAACGTTTGTGAATAATGTTCACTCAGTTTTAAGTCTTGAAACATTATTTTGACCCCAAAATTCCTCACCATAAAATGCTTAAAATCAATCCCAGATGTTGCATCCCTCTTGCACCTGCTGCTCCTCAGACTCCTCAAACCCCGGGGCTTGTGCTCCAAAGACACAAAACACACTCACAGATGACATTTTAATACACAGGGAGGCAAATTCTTTACATTCCTACTTTTTTTTTTATCTAGAGTTGTGCTCTAGAGCTTTTCGAGTTACATACGCAACTGTCAGTACTATAAATAACGGATTATTTTTTAATGATTTGTTAAACACAATCGAAAATATTACCCCTGTGGGCATTAGCTAAATCCAACAGAATTGGTAATATCACACACTAGAGGGCGCTGGTTTCTAATCAGTAATTTATGTAAGACATTAGTGATCTGAACTGCCATAGCCTCATAAATAATCTGACGTTTGAACCGTGACAAATTTCCCTCGGAGAAGATTTAGTGTGTCTAAAAGTAATGAAATAAATCAACATTATCAACGGTACAATAACTCAAACGATTGCTTAGTTGATTGTGAGTGGTATAAAATTACTGAACTAATGTCAGTGAGTGGAACATTAAAATCAAATTCCCATGGATGAATTTTTGTTTTATGAATTCCATTCACATCTAAAATGCATATCATTAATACATCGTTTGGCACAAGGTTGCTAGACCTTTTAAATGCCTGGGCCCCATTGAAACATATGCTGGCCCCTGAAAATGATTACTGACAGCCTAAACGCTTATGTCAATATAGCCTATATCACACTGAGAGGCAATTTCTTCTGATAATATTTCAGCAGTCAGGTTGTGTGTTTTCTATCATTTGTTTAGAATCAGATATCGATGAATGAATCACTGTTTGATCTAGAATTTGAAATGTTTGCGATGCAGTTTGATTCTTTCAGATAAACTCACACAATTCTTTTGCAGCAGTTTTAAGCACCGAAAATGAAACGGGACATGTTTGGGCTAACCTGACTAGGCCTAGCCTAGGCTACTCCACAAAACAAGTTGTAAATGTCATTTCAGACTAAGACAATATGGTTTTATGTCCATTTATATATACAAAAAACTGTATCAAAATATTATATTTAATGCTTTTGATAAGATTTGTACCTCACTATAAAACCCTTGTGAAAATTAACATTTTGTTACAAAACAAACAAATCAACCATGTTTTTGCTATGTTAATCAATGTTTAATCATGCATTTTTAGTAGGCTACAACTGTGGGAATACAAATGAAAATGAATGTCAACAACAATAGTCTAGTGACTGGCTAAATGGATCAACATGTAACACTACGGTATTCACATTTATTCATATTTAAAATTCTGACTCAAAGTCATTTTGTCAGTCCTTTCCCTCTCTCTGTTCCCCACACATTCCTGTCTCCACTCTACTGTCCAATACAATAAAGATGACCCCCCCCCCCCCAAAAAAACAAAAAAAAACAAAACAAAACATTATTTAAAAAAAAAAGGTAATGAATGTGCCAAAAAACATGGTTTTCTATCAAATTTTACTATGGTCAATGTTTAATGGAGCTCCCCAGGTTTAGCTATAATGGCCTAAATGTAAACCATTCAGAGGGCTTACAGATAAGTAAAATGTAAAAAGGGGGAAGTTTTTAATGTTAATTAATTCACCATGAACCATTAAAGATATAGGTTACTTACATACAGGCCAGAGTCCCGGTAGCAGGCCAGATTGACCGTCAGGCCACCGGGAAATGTCCCGGTGCTCCCTATGGCCTGTCCGCCCCTGGTCATAGCCAAAATTGTGATCCTTGATCATTTAAATCAATAGATACAGGTATTTTGAGATAAAAAACAACAACAAAACAAACTAAAATAATTTAAATGACAAAAAAACCCACAATGCTTAAGCTATATGGAACAGAGCAGTGTGCACATTTTTCAAAATTTTTCTTTTTTTATGTTCCACAGCAAAAAAATAAATTTCTAAACAACTAGGCCTAAATGATTGGGGATTTTCATTTAATTCCAAACAGCTTTTTAAAAATGAACCTGCAGTCTACGTGATTTATTAAAAGCCAAATATTTAATTTACTTAAAACTCTCATGCACAGGGGTAATAAAAGCAGGTATTTTATCAGACAGACTGCCCGGGTAGTTTTTAGGGGGAAACTATGTGAATAGGTTTGTTTGTTTGTTTATTTACCTGGTCGTGAAGGAAGCAGTAACTTCCTGTTGTGAAGATATCCACACGTGAGCGAGGAAAGTGAAAGGGGTTGATTGAGGCCAGTGTCACAGTACATAAACACGGGCTTTGACAAATGTCCTAAATGCCTTGGAATGATAACTTGGCTTCTGCTTCCCAAAAGGGACTGTCAAACGCGGATCCAACAAATGATATCTTTTAAATGAATCTCACGCGATGGACCGGGGACAAGCATGGTGTGAGCAGAGTCTAAAATTAACCTTTTTCCTTATCTGACAAAATGAGAAAACTTACTGGAATGAGACAGTATTGTACATTAATTTTATACATTATTTTGTCCCACTGATTAAAGTATTTTGATTATTTCAGTATTTATATATTTTTATATTATTCTGTAGTTTAATGTCAACCCTAAAAAAAGTGTAGTTTGATTGTAAAAAATCAAGCTTTTTAGCTAAACCTCTGACAATACATTTCTTTTTCTCTGAAGAATTCTCAGAAATTGTGTCACGAAATGGTCTTATGAGTTTGACTTTAATCTCAATGCCTGTGACAACATATTTTATGACAATCCACACTTTTTATTTCAGGATTTTGAATGGTTTAAACAAGAATGTACAGTAGTTTGGCTTTATGAGTGGCTTTTATCCAGGGTGAATTCCCCTAAAGTGGGACACTTTTGTGCAGTTTAGATTTTTGTGTAGCTAAAACAATAAATCCACAACCAATACCATTAAAAACTAACTGTATTCGAAAATGCAGGTTATACAATATTTAATGCAGATGATAAAAAATAAAAATAATGTAATATAATATAAATGGATGCATTTGCCATTATAATCAGAATTACATTTAATTGAATTAATCATATTACAGTTGAAGTCAGAATTATTAGCCCCCCTTTGATTTTCTTTTTCTTTTTTAAATATTTCCCAAATGATGTTTAACAGAGCAAGGAAATTTTCACAGTATGTCTGATAATATTTTTGTTTGTTTGTTTTATTTTGGCTAGAATAAAAGCAGCTTTAAATTTTTTTAAAAACATTTTAAGGTCAAAATTATTAGCCCCTTTAAGCTATATATTTTTCGATAGTCTAACAAACCATCGTTATACAATGACTTGCCTAATTACCTTAACCTGCTTAGTTAACCTAATTAGTTTAGTTACGCTTTTAAATGTCACTTTAAGCTGTATAGAAGGGTTTTGAAAAATATCTAGTCAAATATTATTTACTGTCATCATGGCAAAGATAAAATAAATCAGTTTTTAGAAATGAGTTATTAAAACTAATATGTTTAGAAATGTGTTGAAAAAAATCTTCTCTCCGTTAAACAGAAATTGAGAAAAAAATAAATAAACAGGAGGGCTATAATTCAGGTGGGCTAATAATTCCGACTTCAACTGTACTTTAGATTTTATATCGTTGCATGTTCTCCCAGTGTTGGTGTTGGTTTCCTCCGGGTGCTCCGGTTTCCCCCACAGTCCAAAGACATGTGCTATAGGAGAATTACGCAAGCTAAATTGTCTGTATATCTGTGTATGTCCTGGTCCTCCAGGTTGGGGGTTTAGCATTGGGCTAACAATCCACCTTGTAAAAATGAGATGTTACGAAACCAACATGGTGTGGCTAAATATCAACTTTAATATAAACGGCTCTGGGAGAAAGTAAGATTTTATGTTCAATATGTGTTTATTCTACGTTGTTCTAATTGACTTAAAATCAGCACAGTTTTACTGTTAGGTAGACAAACCAATTAGATTATATGTTAAAAAACGATTATGGATTCTATAATGTTGATTCGATCGACTGAAAATCAACATCGATTCAACATTGGGTAAATAATTGAGTTAATTTCAGGTTAGATTTAAATTGAGTATCTGACTTTAATTCAACATTACCCAAAAGCAAAACGATGTTGAATTGATATCAATGATCAACTTTGATTCGATGTCACAAAAAAAAACGTTGATTTTAGGTTGAAATTATGTCATTTTGCTATATGGGTATATAAAATAACGTGGAATGGCTTTATTGACGTAACAATTTTTTTCTATACATCCAGCACAATCTCATGGCAATTCGTAGTGTTAGTGTGTTAGTGGTTAATTTGTATAAACTTGTACAATCTCATTCTTACAATTTACTATGATTGGCTCATCCCCCAGTGACGGTTGGGTTTAGGGGTGGGGTTGAGTGCCACACCTATTTTAGAAAAAGTATATTTTATTATTGAACTCGTACAGGTTTGGTATGAATTAGCCACTAAACTGGCAAAATGTAACATACTGTAGTTACTCTTCTTTGTGAGATCTATCCCCGACTAAATAACCAATTCTACACCTAAACATGCCCTTCACACAAAGCTTTCTGCTTTTTTAGAAGATAAAACGTCATTCTGTATAATTTATAAGTTTGTTTCCTCTTTTTTATAAAATTAATTTATATGCCTTGATATCAAGTTTGTTAAAACTCTGAGTCACTGACCTTTGGATTGTCTCGTTCACATATTAATGGGGTAGTACCCTATTACAATCAATACTTTTATTTTGTAAGCATGCATTAGATTTTTAAAACGCTACAACAAAGACGTCTTAAATTCTGCACTTTTGAACTCCGTATTATAGGGCAAGAGAGCTTAATGCTCTGCAATTTAAGAAAGTACATGCAATTACAAAAAACACCAGCAAATAAAGAAACAATCCTCATCAATTTGACAGCAGATGTGTTGCAAATTGGTTACAACCCAAACAACTGAAGAAACATGCAGCAAATTGGTCACAACACTTGCAAATATCCACACAATGGAAATGTTTCAAGGGGACCCACAAACATGACGGACCCTGCTGAGATATGGATGTGCTGTTATGCCATAACTGTTGCTCGTTACTGTTGCTTAGTAAGTGATTAGTGGTCTTTGAAAGGCGAGTTGTTTTTTGTTTATTTCAATATCCTGATTACATGACATAATAACACATCCGTATCTCAGCAGGGTCCATCATGTTTTTGGGTCTCCTTGAAACATTTCCGTTGTGTTGATTTGCTGTAAGTTTCTTCAGTTGTTTGTGTTGTGACCAATTGCTGCGCGTTTCTTCAGTTGTTTGTGTTTGCAATACTTGTGCTGTCAAATTGATGAAGAGAGTTTCTTTATTTGCTGGTGTTTTTTTGTAATTGCATGTGCTTTCTTAAATTGCAGAGTGTTAAGCTCTCTCGGCCACCATGTTATATTGACCAAGTATCCAGTTTGTAGCACAAAGAAGGATTATAAGATTTATAACAACATTTATAAGACGAAATATTTTTGAGCATCAAATCAGCATATGGCAATGCTTTCTGATAGACTTTAAAGGGCACCTATTTTACCCCTTTTACAAGATGTAAGCCTTTGGTGTCTCCAGAATATGTCTGTAAAGTATCAGCTCAAAATACCCATCAGATTATTTATGATACCCTCCATGAATCTGCCCATTTTGGTGTCTAAATACATTGTAGCTGATTTTGTAGCCTGTGGCTTTAAATGCAAAATGAGCTGCTTCTCCCTGCCCACCATTCTCACATGGGTGTCTGCTTCTCATCATGCGTTACATCAGATAAACAGCACAGTGACAGAGACAGACTCGGATGAAGCTGAAATATAGCTCATTAGTCAAAAATAAGTATGTTTTTGATGTATCTGTGGTGGAGATTATTCAAGCCTTTCTGAAATGATGAGTCTCACACAAATATTGTTTTTGCAGTACACACACACAAACACACACACACACACACAGACATATTAGCATTTATTGACACCATACTGCTGTGGTGATTATAGAGGTTAAGAATTACATAGCAATTTTACTGTCATGCTCTGATTTAAAAACGTTTTAAGCTTATAAAACTTCTAAAAACCACAGACAGTTGTTAAATATTTTAATATTTTGCCAAAAATGTTCTGCGTGTGGACATTTGTATACATGTTATTATAGAAACTTGGCGCTTATCAATCAATTCGGTGGGCGGGGAAAATCGCACATCTATGTTTCTACGTCATGTTGCGGTGGGCCTTAAAATCACTGGAATTTGGATCCTATTTTAACGTCAGGAAATATAAAAAAAGACTTGTTGGGTTTTTATCACTCCAATATGACAGTGGACACACTAGCATACAGCTTACAAAAGACACGACTCACAAGACTGCCTTTTTAAAAAAATAAAATCCATTAACATACTATTTAAAAAGTGATTTCAAGAGTCATTTAAGCACGCTTCACACAAAAATTAAGCACTAAAAAGAGAATTCTGCCAAAGGAGGGACAAACTACATCATAAACAAAGATATGAAGAAAACAAATACAAAAGGCATTAGAAAAGAACAAGGGAGAAATTGATTACAGTGATATAAAAGACAGAATGAATAAACTTTTCAATAACAACGAGTAAACAGAAGAGATGATATGAGTCACAGTGAAAACATTATGGTATTTATTTATATCCCTCAACATTTTAGCCAGAAACTGATATAAATGGTCAACTATTCATCATAAGCCAAACACATTCATTCAGCATGTTGTTATTTAACAATCTGGCACACAGACATCAGTCTTATGTATGTAACTGGCCATTGACCCCTGCGTACAATAATTCGATCTAATCACATATTTATCTCTTTGAAGCAATTACTGATATTACACTACAACATAAACAACCCTCCTGATTAGCTATCTCCTATTTTGGCATCACATTTCAGCATACAATCTCTTCATCTCACACACTGACATCTGATTGTTCCTCCAGATTAACCGGGTCATGACCAGAAGCTTCTCCGAAATGCAATGACATAAAACAAAAGTCAATTAAGTGAACAACAATTACATTTGCTTCCTTCTGTTTGTGCCTCCAGCAATGACTGAGCAGCGAAAACGTGCCAATTTTTTATGCTTTCCATTATAAACCGCCGTTTACTTCATATCGCTTCCTCTTATTTACCTCTGATGTGCCTTTCCTGACATTCTCCTCAGTCTGAATGCGGTGGCGATTGCGATGGAATGCGTAAAGGCATCCTGTTTTTTTTTTTTTTTTCCGAGGACAAAGATGGTCGCTGGCGGCACGCATTGAGCTCAAGGGAGAGATGGACGCTATAAAGTCAAAGCCATTGTTTTAAATCAGGCTATTGTTAAGAGCATAAACCTCATGAACTTATCAAGGAGTAACACTTTACAATAACAGCACATGAATAATGATATATATAAACTAAACACTACTTTTTATAATGAGTTATGCACTAATCAACAACTAACTTGTGTTCTAACTAAGTTCATGTGTGAATAACGGGTACCTTAATTACTTGTTGTTCGTGTTTGTTGATTAATGTATTAATAAACATTTTAATTTTAGCAAAATTTAACTAGCATGAACACAACTTGTTAATGTATCTTTATGTCATCACTTTACTTGAAGGGGCACATTTTCGTTAACTCGTTCTTAACTACTCATGAACCCTTGTGTGTGTGTTTTTTTTTTCCAATTTCACAGATTATTTTTTGTGATAACAATCATGGCCACCATGTTGAAGGTTTTGTTCAAACAGAAGTGCTCAATACTGGCCCTTGAGTGATTGAAGGAGTGATTTGTCAGGTAAAAGTCATAGACATTTTTCACCTAATGGATTAGCAATAACCAGCAGAACACCAAATCAGTCAGATTCATAAATCAGGAACTGAGACTGCTGAATGGATCAATGAATCAACTGATTTTGAAAAGATTCAGCTTTAATAGTTTACTCACAAATTGTGTATATATATAAAAATGGCAGTCAGACAATAGCATCCTTCATTCATTTTTCTTTGCATTATTTCTTTATTCATCAGGGATCTCCACAGCGGAATGAACCACCACATTCCGCTGTGGAGATCCCTGATGAATAAAGAAACTAATGCAAAGAAAAATGAATGAAGGATGCTATTGTCTGACTGCCATT
>CAIGQZ010033112.1:19119943-19146519 GCA_903798205.1 Danio tinwini
GAAAAGCAGGCATGAATGGCACCCACAAGTGAAATTTGAGAACTCAATAAGCGTACACAGCGGCCTCTGGTGGATTTGTGAAAACAAAATCTGCAAAAAAAAAAAAACTTTCCTCCTGGGACGTATTTGGCACTTTCCAGAAATGTATAGCAGCATGTTTTTAGAATGAACCTGGGTTGTGAGTTGTTCACCACAAAACTTGCAATGTGTGCTAACAAAATCATATTTTGATTTCATTTGTACTTTAAAAGATCTTTTCTGCTCACCAAAGCTGCATCTATTTGATTAAAAATACAGTAAATAATCAATATTGTGAAATGACAAATGAAGGGTAAGTAAATTATCAAAGAAATTACTTTTTTCTCCCTTTTTTAAACTTAATTTATTCATATTATGGAAAAACAATCTTTAATTTAATGGAAAAACAGTCATTATCCCAGTCTTCATTAGTCCAGTTTTCATTATTCTAGTCTTCACTTATAGTACACTGGCATTGCTCTAATCAAGGTAAACAAGTTAAAAGATACGTAAAACACACTACGATATATACAGATTAATGATTAATAATGTAACCACTAAAAATGGGACTTTAAAACAGGCTCTCATATCTTTTGTCATATTGATACTGAAACAAAAAACAAATGAGTTTAACCCTCTAAGGGCCACTCAATGGCAATAGACACACAAACAAAAATATGTGCAGTGTTCCTGGGTGGTTCTATTAAAAGATTTTTTTTAACTAAAAGAAATATAACTGTAATAAATAACAATGAAATTACAATGGAAGTTCCAATAACAAGACTTTTAAACTGTAATCAAAGGGTTAAAAAAACACCCTCTTTATACTTTCTATTTATCTACATTCCTGCTACTGAATAATCAGCTCTAACAACAAAGCAGAAGCAATTGAAGCAGAATCCAGTCTGCAGTTCCTCCCTCACAAACACACACAAACATATACTGTGCTCAGAGGTGTAGATGTCATATTATTAGCACTTAAATGCTTTTAGGGTATCTACAGTATGTTCCCTCCTCTTATAAACACCAGTGTTTAGTTTTAATTACAGTCCTTCCCTTCCCTTTGACCCGTCCGTGCACATTTTCTGTCCTCAAACTCCCTCTGTTAAAATGGCTGACTATACTGAGTTTTACCTTCAAGTAGTTCTGACTTTGTGTTTTATTATTTCATGCAAAGGATTGCTGCATAATCTTGAAGCCAAACCTATAACGTAATCAAAAAATTATTTTATTTGTTAGTTTTACATTACAAAGGTGATGGAAATGCAAATTTACAACAAATCATAATGAAACTATAACTTTAAAGTTAGCTAACACACACATGCGTCTCATGCAAAGTTATGGCCTTGATTTTCAATTGAATTTTTGGGCTGGAACATTATTATTATTTTTTTTGTATCCAGTGTATTATAAAGAACACATCCAAAATACTTGTTAACAACTTGTGTCTGTGCAGTTCAAGTACAATAATTTTTTTTAAAGGCAGTTTTCTCAAATGTTCATGTTTTGTACTACAAAAATATGCATATAAGCACATATTTAATTAAGCATTGTATTATTTGCATATATAAGCTGATATTAGAAAACTTGTTTACACATTTTTGTTTGCAATTGTTAATGTAACCAATCAAATGTGAAAGTATAGTGGTAAATATTAGTTTTTTTCTATTTACCTTTCAGGGCCTTGCTATTAAATCTGTAAGCCAATTGACTTAAATTCTAGCCCTTTTACACATTACAATTTTAAACATTGTGTAAGAAACACAGCTGAACTTTGTGTTTATGTTTCCAAATGTTGTTTAAAGGCAATCTCAAGTCCAATCCAGGCTGTTGCTAAAACGGAGACAAAAACTAAAACAAAATAAATAGTTCCTTATATCACTAACTGGGGTTGGTTAATATTTAGACCAGACTTCATTCGAGAGAAAGTGATAATGGCACATAAAGATACTAGGATGACACTTAATTGCACTAGGGTTGAACCAGATTCAAATTTTATACCTTGACACATTTAACCTGTAGATTTCCATTGATCATTGATTATACTGCTTACATATTTGTCTTATTGCACGAGAATGACAATTACACAAAGCCATCGAGGTGGGGGATTATATAACTAAGATGAAGATCATTGATGTTTCAATTGAATTTCTCATCAGGGTTGAGGATGAAAAATACTTTTCATAAAGACTCATAGATAATATCTTATATGAAACTAAAGGATTTTTTTTTATAAGATTTTATTTTGCCCTTTATAATTTCCTAATAAAGTATAAAGCAGTAAAAAGATTACCTGTTTTATAAAATAATAAAATAACTTCTGTTTATTCTAGTTCAGAAGTAATCGTGTTGAATTTTTCACAAAAACTACACATACACAAAAGCAGCACCTTTCTTGCATTTAGAAGTACACGTAATCACGAAAATGTCACATTTTTACTACAAATTGGCAAAATTTAAGGCAAAAAGTAGAAGTTTGCGTTACTGCATATTATTGTCAGTGATTTAAGTCAACATGGAATCAAAATTTACTCTTCTTATTTTATAAAAAGCCTACTGCTTGCTATAAATTATGTATCTGCGCGCTTCATTTATTTGTAAAAATTAATTCGCCCATTTAAACAAATACCATAACTTTCCCTCGCCCCTCGAAATGACTTTTTTTCACTTCTGGTCACATGGAATGCCTTTAGGGTGGAGCGTGTCTCGTTTTTGTCCTGCTTTCATCCATTCGTCTATCTTCTTACATTTTGTTAGCAATGTGCTTCCAAAGACCTAATCAGTTCACAAAGATTACAATTTCAGAAGGTATATCATGGGGAAAAAGTTAAATCTTAACTCCCATTTTATGACAACATAAAAATTTGATAATAAATCAGTATTCATATTTTAAATGTCGAGCAATTTCAATCTGAACTTGCTTTCTTATAATTATCACTGGAGTTTGCGCTTGGCTTCTATGAACACTTTCCTGTGATTGGTCTCCTCATTTATTTTGACCATGAAGAGATCTACATGACCGTGAAGAGAACTGCAATAACACAATTCTACAAGAATTTCCAAATAATGAAAAAAATTCTTATTAATAGGGTATACGTCCCATTAGAATACATATTCTAGTGGTTGCCAAAGTGGGGGTCGCAACATTTGGAGATTGCCAAAAATCAAACTCATTTTATTAAACTATTAGAAATTTCATATTATTATTTCAATTTTTTTTGCGACCTCTGGGGTGACTATGTTATATTAAAGACTCAGATACAGCACATTTTATAGCACCAGGTTAAACTTTCTGACACCTTTACAACACTCACATTCATTAATAATAAATACAGGCCACAACTGAAGATGAAGGATGTTCTTCAAGTGGTGTTCTCCAAAATGAAACAACGAATAAGTAGGGATGTACAGATCCGATCACATGATTGGAAACCGGGCCCGATCAGACACAATCAGAATAGGATGTTACCTCCTTCAAACTGTGAGATATGTAAACTTGGGATTGCAAGAGGTGGAAGGAAAAGGCTACATTTAACAAAACAAACCTGATAAGGCACCTCAAAAACAAACACCTGGCACAATACAGCAAGTTTACCCAGGCAACTCAACCAAAGACGAGACATCTCACGCTGCAGGAGAATTTGAAGAGAAGAGAAAAAAATGCAGTGTGACAGTGCGAAAGCACAGTACATCACAGCCAACACAGCATAAATTATCGCAATGAATGACCTGCCATTCGCCTTCGGAACCCTGGATTTCTTATGTTTATGGAGCACGTAGAACCTCGATTTGAATTTTTGATGTATTATAGAAGTATCTGATCGGGTTTTGTTAAATACTCAAAATCAAATGACTTGGACTCGAAAGGCAAATAAACCTGATCGGGACATCCCTAATGAATAGACTTCTGTGTGCGAGGTTTATAGACTTACAACCACCTCAGAGGATATTAGGGGTCGCAAGTTACTGGTATTGTAATTTTGGGGGTGGCGGGCTGAAAAGTTTGGGAACCTCGAGTGCATGTACAGTAGTAGTCTATATGGGTAATTGATTAAAGGTAATAATATAAGATGACCTGCACTAAATTCATTATGAATTACATGTCCTTTAACCTATGTTTGTGTCGGTAGTACAATTTGTTTCTGAATCTTTTGAGATAAAGAGTTTAATGAAATGAGAGAAGCAGCTGAGAAACTCCATATGAATAATCAAAAGTTCCAAGAAGAATGAACTAAAAAAAGACACTTATGAAAAAGCCTTGGACAAACTGGCTTTCGGAAGTGAACAGATGATCAGCCACGTTTTAGACTCACATGTTTTTTTCACTTGGGAATAGAAATTCTTGCGGAAGCCCAGATAATTGACTCTATGCTGCAATCTTTTTTCCCCGGAAACTATAAAAGCTGTTTTGCACAGGCCATGAATGCCTCCCACACAGCTCACATCAGTCCACCTGCTCGGGCCCCTGTGGGAGAGCTAGAAAACTAGAATCAAAGAGGCATGAATGAACAAACTGCACCATCTGCTGGTCTCCAATCACAGCACACTACCACAAGCAGATTTAGTAATTCCTGGTGTACCTTTATTGGTTCAGAAATGCAAAACGTCTGTGACAAATTTTGGAGGGTATTTGCTCCATCCAGAACCTCGGCTCTTGACCAACTTCACTGAAAGCCTGTCCAGTTTTTCATTTCAAGTCTTGAGGTCACAACTAAAAAAAAAAAAAAAACGCAACTATAAACAGAAAGTGTAAAGAATAATAATAAAAACCACAATAGAAATCCCTTTAAAAAACCAAAGTAAACAAAAAATTTTTCATATTTTCACATGTTAATAAATATGGACCATAGACTTTCTATCTGTACAGAGACACTTATCTAATCATTTCATCTTATGTATTATAAAAAATATGACTTCAGTGCAATTTCCCTGCAAGGCTCGTCGCCTAAACCTTCGTCTCTTGTCTATTAAACAGCAACGCCTGTCTCGTTTACCCTAACATACAAAGAAAACCTTACCGCTTCTTCAAACACCAGCTCAAATAAAAATCTATATTCATGAAAAGAATTCACAGCCTTTTTTATCTTTGATACTTCAAGCAGTAAATCTGGACAGAAAAGGCACACATCACTAGAATTTGCGCAATACTGGACAAGAGACGAAATATTGGAATTACTCAATTGAAGTTTTCATCTTGGTCATTTAGAAACATATCCATACTTAATGTTTTACAAGTACAAGATTTTTTGTTTGTTTTTACATATACATATTTAAATAGATATATTAAGATTGCAATGTCAATAAAGATTACAGGAGGGACAGACGTAATCGATTTACAGAAATATTTTTCCAAGAAAAAAAAAAGTGCATCATATTACAATCTTGAATATTGCAGAACAAACATTTACAAAGTTACCAAGAGTATTGAAAATTGTGTATATAAAAAATAAGCGCATTACAAAAACAAAACAATAGTAGTATTAGCAGTAGAAAGCATTTCACCATTGTGCATGGAGGGTTTTAAGTGCTATCTGGATCAGCGTCAGATCCTTCTCCAAAAGAGCCACGTCCCCTGAGTGGCGCCGCTACAGGCTTGTCTGTCCCACACAGCGGTCTGCTTTCACCTGTGGAACTCGCTTCTTCCTCCTGCGAGATCCTCTGGGCTCCTTCATCGCTGTCTGCCGCAGTTTTCCTTGATGCTTTGAGACTATAAATGCGAGTCTTTGTGGTGGAGCTCGAGTCACCATATTGCTTTCTGACCTTGGCAGTCCATTGCTCCCCTATACCTTGCTTTAAAGAGAGGAGTTTGGGTACAGCCAGGCTTGTACTGGGACAAAGCTGGTCAGACTGACTGGCTCCCTCATCTTGGCTTTTAGTTCTTTGCGGACTGCTTTCCGGAGGTGAGATCCATGGATAATCCCTCCTGGCGAGAAAAAAAGCGGAGTCTTCTTTGGGAGAGGTGGGTGAAGGGGTGGATGATGACTGTCGTTCCTGTCTGGGCCGTGATGGGGGTCGGAGCTGCACCATTTGGATGCCCCCAATGGGAATCATGTGATAGGGCATGCGGGCTTGATCTTGGGAGTGCAAAGGAAGGTGGCTAAACATGCGGTCCACTGTCCGTGGAGTCACTTGTGCCGGAGGGAAAGGCTCGCTGGGAGGAAAGCGCTGGGATGGGGAAAGCAGGCAGGGATCTGGATCTGCTTGAGTACCAGGCTTGTCCTGTAGGAGGAGATGTGACATTGGAAACAAATCTGTTGTACATATTCCTTTGTCTGACAGTGTTCAGTTTACATTACTTTGTGTGTTTAGTTTTACTCTGGGATCCACAAAATTTACATTTTTGTGCAAGAATGTGCCAAATTAAATTAAATATTTACATTAATCAACATTTAAAGGGGTCCTGTTTTGCTTTTTAATTTTCATCTTTCTTTAGTCCACATGAAATGTGCATTGAGAAAGATCTGATTCTGTAGCTACAAAAACGTCCACTTTAAAAGAAGTTATTCTTTATATCAATAAGCTGTATCAATAACTGTGTTTTTTCTTTTTCTTATTTTAATAATTTATATTATAATAATGATTACTGTGTTTCCCATTGATAAGTTGTGGCTGGAAGGGCATCTGCTCTATAAAACATATACTGGATAAGTTGCCGGTTCATTCCGTTGTGGCGACCCCAGATTAATAAAGGGACTAAGCCTAAAAGAAAATGAATGAATGAATAATGATTACTGTCAAATGGGATTAGAGCTGGTTAAGTTGCATTAGTAATGTGTTGTCTTCAGGGTTGGACAAAAACACATACAAATTTATTTTTAAACAAAATACCAAATATCTTAACTTTAGGTGTACCAAAATATACTACAAAATACAGCAGCCACAAATGTATCAAAATAAAATACAGCATTTTGTATTTTAAAAATACTACAAAATACTTTTATAAAGGAGAGTGACATTTCTTTGCAAATCTTGTTTGAAAGCAAACGTGGCCAGAAAAATTGCCATCATCTCTGTACAATGATTATTCAACCTCTTAATATTTTAAAAGGGGGTTAAATAAAGAGTTAATTTACATGTTTTGCTGACAGAATTTTTCAGAAATCTTTTTTTTTGCTATTGAACTCGTCAATACTCAAATGTAAAAACTGTATTAGGAGTTTTTTTATTATAAAAACTTTTAAGGCTTACATATTGCCTTTTCATTAACTTTACAGTAGACCTACTGATCAACTACTGGCCTTTAAAACAGCTAATGAAGCATTGTGGGAATCACCATCGTAGGACTTATTTATATGTTGTTTGTTTTATAGACAAACATTTGGCATCAGCAATCCATCCAAAACTACTATTATTTATACAGTAAACTCTCCTAAAAAAAATTGTAATGCTTCTTTAAATGGAAGTCAATAACATCCAAAGCACCAATCAGAGGGTGCATTTATATGATGTCTTGATGTAGATTTCTTACAAAGTATTTTACAAAATAAAAAAAAATACAAAATTACAAGACACTTAAGTATTTTGATACAAAATATTATTCATCATTTTCATCAGCCCTATCAAATACAAATGACAAAATACTATTTTGTATTTAAAATACATGTATCATAAATACTGCCCATCCCTTGTCGTCATGTCCAAGAGATGTTTTCACAGGTCTATGGCTATTTTTTGGCTATATTTTTTAGGTATTTGGCTGTTACATTCAGAACCAAATATCAGGAGATTACTGATATTTAGCTACTGGAAAAAACCAAAGCATGAGCTGTAATTGGGCAGGGACATGCAGCTCATTTACATGTTTAGTTTTTGCAGTGTTTTTGCTTTTATCCAAAAAGTCTCATTTGCAGCAAGGCACAATAATAATCTGTCAAGTATTTTTCCATAGAAGCATTCTGAAGAATAACATCTTGTTAAAAAACCCAGCATAACAAGACCCCTTTAAATTGTTACGCTGCCTACCTTTTGAGTATTAGTAGCTGGTTTGCTGGGCTCCCAGTGGAGGCCTGCGGGAGAGCTGTGCGGGCGATGCTGGGGCTTTAAAGGTGTAGGAGAGGATAGAGCTCTGGCACTCCTGTATCTTGCGGGTGACACGGGTCTCAAAGGAGAGAGAGGTCTGAGAGGAGACAGGGCTCTGATGGGTGACGGGCCTCTCTCTGGGGATGGAGAGAGATGGCGACTGGGTGAGGATAATTCAAGCCTTGGAGACAGGCTTCTGAGAGGAGAGCCCTCGCTGCTTGGGGAGAAGTTCCGCGGGGAAACCTCCCAGCCCTTTCGAGAGAACGACGCCTTCTTGCCTCCTGGAGACATGGCTCGTATGCCAGGCCAAGGCCTTTGAGGTGAAGAGTATTCCTCTCTTGCTGTAAGGTCAAAGGGCTCAGTCTGTGAGCCGTGGCCACTTTCAGAAAGGTCACCTGTGGACTGACGGGTATCAGTAGAGCAGGCTGAAGATGGCTCATCATGGGAAGAGAAGTCCTCTTCCTCATCTTCCTCATCTTCTACTTCAGAATCTTCAACGTCAGAGAACTGGTGGCCCTCCTGGTCTTCTGACTCACACACTCGCTCATCACTACCCCCTAGTGGACAGAAAAGGATATGTTTATTATACAACAAAGAAATGAACAAGGAAAATAAATATGCAAATTAAAAACTGAGCCAAAAGGGAGAGCGGATCTAGCAGAAAGAGAAGCACTTATATATCGCTTTACAATTATGTCAGAGGGATCTACTGATGTTCAGCATTTACTGCAAGGGGGAAAGCATAGAGAAGGATATGCCGTAATGGGGATGTATTAGAATCCCATATGATGTCAGGATCCCAGTTTAATGTTCTCTAATGTTCCCAGTAGTATGGAGCTAATAATATGCCAAAAACAATGTGAATTTGAATTGTGTTTATTTTGGCGCAGTGGGTAGTGCTGTTGCCTCACAGCAAGAAGGTCGCTGGTTCAAGCCTCGGCTGGGACAGTTGGCATTTCTGTGTGGAGTTTGCATGTTCTCCCTGCGTTTGCGTGGGTTTCCTCCGGGTGCCCTCACAGTCCAAAGACATGCAGTACAGGTGAATTGGGTAGACTAAATTGTCCGTAGTGTATGAGTGTGAATGAGTGTGCATGGATGTTTCCCAGAGATGGGTTGCGGCTGGAAGGGCATCCGTTGCATAAAACAAATGCTGGATAAGTTGGCGGTTCATTCCGCTGTGGCGACCCCAGATTAATAAAGGGACTAAGCCGTAAAGAAAATGAATGAATTATTGACAATTGTAATTTAATAAATCTGAATTTGCATATGCCATTAAAACTTTTGAATTTCTTAATGGGATTTTGAATTTCATAACTTGAATGTTGAACATATCTGAAATAAATCTGAAATTTAAAACTGAATTTTTCAAGGCTGATTTTTATAGACGTGTTTTCAAACTTCTGATATTTTGTGTTCTGAATTCACAGACTGCAGATATCCAGTTTGTAAAACTACAGTTTTCAAGATGAAGAAATTCCGAACATCAAATTCAATATCCTAAAATTCAAAACCAGAAGCTCAGATCGTAAAGTTTCTGCAGGTTTCCTCTTTTTAAGACCATTAAGATCCAAATTTTAGACTTATACAGGGTTAAACACTAAAGATTTTTTTTCTAATGGCCCATTTTTCTATTAATAAAAGATCATGCAAAGGGATGTGTTGCTTTAGTTTTCTTTCCCTGATTAGAGAATTTAATTTGGAGAATTTGCTGTAAAATTGTATAAAATGGATTATTGGTAATTGGCTGTCGATTGCGTGGCTTTACTTGCACATAGGACAATTAAAACCTGTTTAAAATGATTTAAGAATTTAATTTAAGACTTTTTAAGGCCTAAAATTTAGTTTTTGAAATTGAAGACCTTTTAAGATTTTAAGACCCCGCGGACACCCTGCTCTTTTGTAGCTTAAATTGCTGAAAATGATGTATTACTTCTAAAAAAAACTATATATAACACTGTAATGCAATAAATAAATAATTAAAATCCGTTTTTGAGCTCTGCTTCATTCATTAACTACATTTTAAATCGAGTGAATGGAGAGTTGCTGAATGAAATGTCCTTGCAACATGGACTGAGAATGAGAAAAGTGAAGAAAAGACAGCGAAAGAGAGTCAAAGACAGACAGACAGACAGACAGATAGAGGGAGAAAAGCAGTTTTTAGTTCTGGCTTCATATAAATCCAGCGAACTGAAGGTCAGTCGTGCTTCTCTTCATGGCAAACTATTTTCATTAGACTTTCACCTTCAAATTTAAAAGCAAACTGCAAGGCTGACATCGCTTTTGCACCAATAAGCAAACATGCTAAAATAACACCGATCTGGAGGAACAAATTCTTGAATCAAGCTGTTGACAGGAAAAAAGCAGTTTAAGGGGTTTATACTGCACTGAGAAGTGTCATATACAGTACATGTGCTTCATAGTAATACAATAAACTATGCTGGAATATACAGTTGAAGCCAAAATTATTAGTCCCCGTTTCTTTTTTTCCCCAATTTCTGCTTAACGGAGAGAATTTTTTTTTTAAAACACATTTCTAAACGTAATAGTTTTAATAACTCATTTCTAATAACTAATTTACTTTATCTTTGCCATGATGACAGTACATAATATTTTACTAGATATTTTTCAAGACACTTCTATACAGCTTAAAGTGAAATTTAAAGGCTTAAACCTAGTTGTTAATTAGGTTAACTAGGGAGGTTAGGGTATTTGGGCAAGTAATTGTATAACAATGGTTTGTTCTGTAGACTATTAGGAAAAAATTGCTTAAAGGGGCTAATAATTTTGACCTTAAAATGACCTTAAACTGCTTTTAATCTAGCCAAAATAAAACAAATAAGACTTTCTACAGATGAAAAAAATATTATCAGACATACTGTGAAAATTTTCTTCTTAAAAATTTTCTTATTTTGAAATTTTTCTCTGTTAAACATCATTTGGGAAAAAATTTAAAAAAGAAAAAAAAAAATCAAAGGGGGGCTAATAATTCTGACTTCAACTGTATATTATGATCATGCCATACATATAAAAGTGCAAAATAAAAATAAAAATGCTGAATATTAGAAAAATATGACATTGGGATATTTAGTTTTTCTGCGATATGAACAATTTCACCAGAAAACTTGAATAGCTCTATTTGGAAAAAATATTAATTTAGACTTAATAAAAACATAATAAACAAATTACAAGATTAGATGTATACAACAGAACAGATACATGTGAAATTCACAGTGTTTGGTTTTCTGGAGGACCCTGACAGTATTTAGTAGGGATGTCCCGATCAGGTTTTTTTTTCCCTCGAGTCCGAGTCATTTTATTTTGAGTATCTGCCGATACCGAAAACCGATACGATATTTCTATAATACACAGTCCTGATAAGAATAAAGAAGAGCAAAGGAACCGGATGTTTATTTTTTTTTTATTTAATTCCTCTTATTTTAACATTCAACATCTCTGTTAACAAACAAAGCGCTTTTGTGAGGTAGCTTGAACAATCAAGCAATAAATAACATAAATTCTTCACTTTTAGACTTTAGTGCAACAGTAAATATAAAAAAATCATATATTAAAACAAATAGCACCTCAACTCAAAGTTTACATATCTCAGTTTGTTATGGAAATGTCATCATCAACTTTTTTAATACCCATTTAATACTTCAAGCTGCTTCCGTGTTCTACTTTGCCGGCAATTAACCAATAGAGTTTCTGCAACAAAGTGATGTCATGCTGCACGCATTTTTAAAAAACAATGAGAATATATATACATATATATTCGAGTCCTGATCGGGAGGTAACGTCCTATTCCGGTCGGGTCTGAAACTGCGTGATGGGGCCCGATTTTCGATCACGTGATTGGATCTGGACATCCCTAGTATTTAGGTATGAAAACTAAATCAAATGTAAAAATAATAGTCTGTGCAGACTTCATTGTATGAATAATTATGAAGAATATAATTCAATGTAAAAAATCTTTATTAAAAGTTACTAAAAAAATGAAACTAGAAATTGACTGAAATGCCCTCACAGTCGCAGGTCTTTAAACACATGACGAAGATAAACTTTCACACTTGGTTAACTTTCACTTTTGGTTAATCTCTAAAGTGACTCCACAAATATCATGTTCTGAACTGTAGCTCCTGGTCAACTCTAACCCCAACAAATAAACTCAACATTGCAGATCCTACAACTGCAGATGTGCACATTGCATTGCATATCGAAGCTTAAACAATATATTGTGCAGCCCTTTCACTGAGTATATGATACATTTAGTCATATAGATTAAACCGATAATAAAACACTTTGAAGTTTAATAGTATTATACTGGCATTTTGTTACTTATTTAATTATTATAATATGACTGGATTCATATTATGTCCTAAAATAATATAATGAAATAACAGTTATGAAATAGCAGTTCTATATCAAAATTAATATAAGAAATGTTTATTTATTTAAATTATTATGAAAAACTATAATATATATAGTATTGCTGTAGTAGTAGTAGTAGTAGTAGTAGTAGCGTGTATTTTATATAGCGCATTTATCATGTATGGCCATACACCCAAAGCGCTTCACAATCATGAGGGCGGACTCTCCACACCACCGCCAGTGTGCACCCTCCACTTGGATGATGCGACGGCAGCCACAGGACAACAGCGCCAGTGCGCTCACCCCACACTGGGTTATAGGGGGAGTGGAGAGACAGTGATACAGCCAATTCAGTGGATGGGGATGATTGCTGTAGTTCTATAGTACCATAGCAATGTTTCTTAAATGCTTTTATTATTATTATTATTATTAACATGCTTCCCAATTTTGTAAAGAAATATTAAGCAAGTACCTACAGCAAAAAAAGCAGATGTAAAAATGCTAATTTTAGGCCCCGTCTACAATAATTCCTCAATTGCATAGACGTTATGGTTTCATCACCTCAAACTGCAATTACAAATCATCATTCAAAACACATACAGCTGTAGTCAGAATTATTATCCCCCTGAACATTTTTTTGCCCCAATTTAACGGAGAGAAGATTTTTCTCAGCACATTTCTAAACATAATAGTTTTAATAACTCATTTATAATAACTGATACAATTTATCTTCGCCATGATGACAGTAAATAATATTTTACTAGATATTTTTCAAGACATTTCTATACAGCTTAAAGTGACATTTACAGATTTGACTAGGTTAATTAGGCAAGTTAGAGTAATTACATTAGCATTATGCAAATCATTTTATAATGATGGTTTGTTCTGTAAACAATATTGCTTAAGAGGGCTAATAATATCGACCTTAAAATGCGTAAAAAAAAAAAAGCTTTTATTTTAGCCGAAATAAAACAAATTCTCCGGAAGAAAAAATATTATAGAGAATATTGTTAAAATTTCCTTGCTTTCCTAAACATAATTTTAGAAATATTTGAAAGTGAAAAAACAAACAAAAAAAATATAGAATTTTGACTTCAACTGTACATACTATCTTATTGTCAACAATACCTGCTTCCTCAGTGTCCAGCTCAGAGGACTCGGATGCTCCCATCTCCAGGCATTTCTTACCATGGGCCTTAGACTTCATGTGTTTGGTAAGGTTCCCTTAGAGGACAAGATAAGTCTCAACATCAACACAGTACCAAAACGACAGCATTTAAAGAGATAATAGGATGAGTTTGAATATATGCATACCTTTGGTTTTAAAGGCGAAGTTGCAGTACTTGCAGACATACGGACGCACGTCTGTATGAGTGCGAATGTGCTTTTTTAACATGCTGGGCTTCTTACAGCGAATGCCACATTCACCACACACGTACTTCCCTCTTCCCCGTCCACGAACATACACGTAATCCTCGTTTGACTTATACCTGTTCAGATAAGAAAGACAGATAAAGATGTTCATATAAAAATAATCCATAAGGTAATCACATTCATGAAGAAAAATAATATAAAGATCTTCACTTTGGCAGGACCCTTATGTGAACTCTCCAAACACTGAACCTCTCATTATAAGAGCTCTGGGTTCTGCTATATATTTTCAGCACTTGTCACTATGCAGATAGTCTCAAAAAATCCACACTTTGACTCAAAAGTAGGTGTTTTTTGCTGGTGAGACAATTCCACTTGAGGGCAGAGAGCTAAAATTGACCAATAAAATTCATAAGCTTCTTAATAAGCATCAACTGAAGATCCCTAAACTGTATATAATACATAGATGAAATATTTGTCGTATTAGTCCTATACATTTCTTAAACAATTAGGAATGAATAAAGTTGCTTTCAAACCAAAAGAAGGAAACAAAACCAAAGAAAGGCATGTTTTAATAAGGCTAAAAATGCTTACTATTCCACAGACAAAGTAAACTGGCTAATTAATAATAGTACATATTTTAATTTTGTAATATTGTTTCAGTATTTGTCTTTTGCTCATTTATGTTTTGAATATAATAGGATGATAACGTGAATACTCATATACTTATAAGTGGAAAAATGCAGTTCTAGTCAGCATTGTGAAACAAACTTCTATACATGTATAGATGTATAAATAATAATTTAATATGAAATTAGTCTAATAACCAAATATACTTATATGCACTATACAAGGTTAAAGTACTATATACACAATACAGTAGTAACAAGTAAATAAATGTGTAAATAATAAACAATTCAATTCAATTCATGTTTATTTATATAGCGCTTTTACAATGTGGATTGTGTCAAAGTAGCTTCACATTACAGTGAATTGAAAGTGTTTTCAGAGTTTAAGTTCAGTTCAGGGGTGTGTTTCCCAAAACCATCAAAGGTCGCAAGTTCCGTTGTTACAAACATAGTTTGTTGATTTGCCGTTTCCCAAATCCAATGTTCCAATGAACATTCGCAAACTGCGTCGCAAACTTGAGCACTTGAAACTACACCTCTAGAGCTGTAGTTAGAAACATAGTTCCTGGCTGTGTTCTATTCCCACTTATCATCCCTGTCCCCTATTCATTTAGAACATTCTAACATTCAAAGTTGGAATTATTAAAAATAAACAAGGCCTTAAGGTAATCTCTCTTAGGTGTAATTTGCTTTCAAAGTTTTTTTACAGTTCAGTTTTAGCAATCTTAATGTTTACAATTGTGCTCCCTTCGCAGTACACTTTGAAAACATTTATATCATTTTGAACACAGCCTCATGGTGAAAACTAGGTGAGCTATTATGTAAAAGTGGAATTTATGTTACGTCTCCAAAGCTTGTGAAAATATTTAAGCTTGTGATTTAAGTGACTTTGAACGTGGCATCACTGTTGGTGCCAAATAAGCTGGTCTGAGTCTTTCAGAAACTGCTGATCTACTGGGATTTTCACGCACAACCATCTCTAGGGTTTACAGAGAATTACAGAAAAAGAGAAAATATCCAGTGAGTGGCATTCCTTTGGCCACAAATGCCTTGCTAATGCCAAAGGTCAGGGGAGAATGGTTAGAGCTAATAGAAAGGCAACAGTAACTCAAATAACCACTCGTTACAACCGAGGTATGCAGAAGAGCATCTCTGAACGCACAGCACATCAAACTTTGAGGCGGATGGGCTACAGCATCCGAAAACGACAGCGGGTGTCACTCCTGTCAGCTACAAACAGGAAACTGAGGCTACATTTCGAACAGGCTCACCAAAATTGGACAATAGAAGATTGGAAAAATGTTGCCTGGTCTGATGAGTCTTTATTTCTGCTGCGATATTCGGATGGTAGGGTCAGAATTTGGCATCAATAACATGAAAGAATAAATCCATCCTGCCTTCTGTCAATGGTTCAGGCTGGTGGTAGTGATGTAATAGTGTAGGGGATATTTTTTGGCACATTTTGGGCCCATTAGTACCAACTAAGCATTGTGTGCCAATTCCACAGCCTATTGAGTATTGTTGCTGACCATGTGCATACCTACAGTGTGCCCATCTACTGATGGCTACCTCCAGTAGGATAATTTGCCATGTCATAAAGCGCAAGTCATCTCAGACTGATTTCTTGAACATGACAATGAGTTCACTGTACTCAAATAACCTCCACAGTCACCAGATCTCAATCAAATAGAGCACCTTTTGGGATGTTGTGGAATGGGAGATTTACATCATGGATGTGCAGCCAACAAATCTGCAGCAACTGTATGACACTATCATCATGTCAATATGGACCAAAATATCTGAGCAATATTTCCAGTACCTTGTTGAATCTATGCCATGAAGGATTAAGGCAGTTCTGAAGGCAAAAGGGGGTTCAACCCACTGCTAGTAAGGTGTACCGAATAAAGTGGCCGGTGAGTGTATACAGTATATTTTAATGTGCGCTGTTCCAAATCTAGATGTGGCAAACAACAAGCTTATAAGGTAATTCTGCAGTAGTTGGAGAAAATATATTAATGTATAATTGCAATTATAATGCATAGTTGCATTATTTGATTTGCTTTATATGGCAGATGGATGATGGGATGCTTTTGGATAGACAGCATATGCATACTGAAAGCTGTAGGTGTGCTTTCATTACAAGTGTAAAAATGGATGAAGTGGAGAAAAAAAACAGATTCTCTACACATCTGTTTCTACTAGGACAAAACAAATCTAATACACTCCATTTAGTAGGAGCCAGCCCTTATTCATGCTACTGCAAATGCAATCAGAGGAACAACATTAAACTCTTTTATTACACAAAAAACACCTGTTGACTATTTTTAGAAAAAAAAGGGGACATCGACTACACACATGTCTATCTTTGACTGTCCTGCAGTAACACTGTGTTCTACTAATGATGAAGAAAGTAAACTGCAAATATTGCTATGAGAGATGCAGACAAAAGGGTGCTGATGGATGTAAGAAGTTTTGGAGACGAAATGGAGTGTGTGCGCGAGACAGTCTGATGTGATTAGGGAGCGCGTGGGTGTGCAAGGCGGAAGAAGAGTACGAGCAAAATAAAGACAGAAAGAGAGAGAGAGAGAGAGAGAGACAAAGGAAGCAGGGATAAAAATGCAGGCTGTGGTGAGTTGTTGCTGCAGTTTAAGCACTCGAGCACATTGAGAGCCCTGCATAAGCAGATGAATGCAAGAGACCCTGCTAATGAAGCCAGAGCTTTTGATGTTTACAGGTCAGCTTGACTATATCTCCTTTCTATTATCCATTCGTCCATCAATCGGCAGGCCCGTTATTCTTTTTTTTATTCAAAACGGATTTTCTAATCATCTTTTACAATGCATGGCTGCACGATTATGACAAAAATCATAATTGTTGATTATCGGCATTGATGACATACTTATGACTATTAATGTTTTTTTAATAGAATTTACATTGTTTACATTTACATTAGGTGCTTTTTTTTGGTAATATTATCTATATTTTTATTCATCAGAAACTAATAAATTTCATTATTTCCCAATTTCTCATCTTCTTTTGTTATTGACTGAATATATATACAGGGGTTGAACAATGAATTTTAACAGTTCTGTCTTGTTCCTGAATCTAATTGGCTGATAGCCGTGCAATATTCAGCAAATAACAGCACTCGTACAGACTCTTAAACTCTTCATCCTTGTGTATTACTCTGCCCACATACAGCGACAAGCAGAGGACACTCTACAGTTGGACAAATATTGCTGCTGTTGGACAACATAATGTAGTTATGAGGCTTTTTATTTAAGAATGTAGTTGTTTAGATTGCAACTATGCAGTTTATTTATAAGGATTTTGAAATATTTATAATTTTGGATTCAGTGCATCGGTCGCCATAAGTCTGTCTGAGTAGACCAAAAAGTGACGGTTGATGTTCCGCCACAAGATGGCGGCAGAGACAGCATAGTAAGTCCTTAGAGGGAGAAAAACTCAGCATTTTCTCAACATAAGTTTTAAACTACAGCTGAACAAATCAATGTAAATCAGGTAAGTGGCATTCTAAGTTGATCTCTCTCTTTTGTGTTTTGTAGTGCTGTATTTATTCCAAAGAAACTGGTAATATTTATTTTACTTTGGCTTTTTCTGAGTTAATTATTGTGATATCCTGATTGCAACAGAGAAATACTGTGAGATCTCTGCAGATTAATGGCATTTCATGCCGTTTAGCCTTATAATCTTAAAATGTGAGTAAAAATGGCCTGTTTTGTGATCAGTTCAGACCAGGGGTGTCCAAACTCGGTCCTGGAGGGCCAGTCTCCTGCATAGTTTAGCTCCAACTTCCTTCAACATACCTCCCTGGATGTTTTTAGTATACCTAGAAAGAGCTTGATTAGCTAGTTCAGCTGGGTTAAATTGGGGTTGAAACTAAAATATGCAGGACACTGGCCATCCAGAACCGAGTTTGGACACCCCTGCTTTGGACATTAAGCTAGAAAATCATTCAAATACTAGTTCAAAAGTGACGTTTGTGAACTGACCATCAGCTTGCAGATGTAAATGAATGGCAGAAGAAAGTAGTTCTTCATACAAAAGGGTTTTTAAGACTCTCCATGTTTGATTTTATTTTGTTACATACATGATTTTGCCATTAAACTGTTGTATAAACGCAATATCACACTTGTAGCAGTGCGATATGGCTGTATATCGGCACTGGTGGGGGGCACTAAGGCACTTGCCTGGGGATTCAAGCCAACGCACACCTACCACCAGTGCCGATTCACAGTGCGAAAATTTTAAATATGGACCAAATGCTCGTTTTTTAAAAACGTCTAATAATCTTGTTTAATCCTGCCCCTTTTCGCTTAAAATATTGCACTGCACTCAACATTATGGGTGACATATCAGATTTAAAAAGAGGTTGGTGCACGTCTCGCATTAACACTGATCAAACACAATATGGTTTTTGTCAAAAAAAATATTCGATATACAATGGGAATTATTTTGGTCCAAATGAGTTCAGAATATGTGATGTGAGATTATAAATGCATTTTGTGTTGGATATTACGGATCAATAGTGTTACACATACAAAATCAAATTAAGATATCATTGTGGCGACGCAGTGGGTAGCATGTTCGCCTCACGGTTCGAGCCTCGGCTGGGTCAGTTGGCGTTTCTGTGTGGAGTTTGCATGTTCTCCCCGTGTTCCCATGGGTTTCCTCCGGGTGCTCCGGTTTCCCCCATGCAGTACAGGTAAATTGGCTATAGTAAAAATTAACCGTAGTGTATGAGTGCGTGTGTGAATGAGTGTGGATGTTTCCCAGTGATGGGTTGTGGCTGGAAGGGCATCCGCTGCGTAAAACATAAGCTGGATAAGTTGGCAGTTCATTCCGCTGTGGCGACCCCAGATTCAAAAAGGGACTAAGCCGAAAAGAAACTGAATTAATGATATCATTGCAAGTTTAACTTTAAGCTTTGAGACTTGAAATTTAGAGTTCACTGAAGGTGTGTGAACTTACCGGACCTATGGGTTTTCAATCCAAATCAGTTGTCTATATGTAGCAAAATATATTTAAACCATATACAACAACTAAAAAAATTCCAAACATTGATTGCCACCATTTTAATCCATTTCAGAAGAAAAAAATGGTCTTAGTTAAGTTCTAAAGAGCACCAATGGGGTATATGCACATGGACTTTAAACTTCAGTAAGCCAGTCCCACACAATCTGGTGAATTGTCATCCCATACAAAATCGCTGCGTTTAAGATCTGATTTCTTTAAAAAAACAGCGATCTTCACTGCCTGGCTGAGATACGATATAAAGTGGATATCAGAAAAAACAAGAAGCACTGCATTCAATTATATTTTTCCAAACCATGTCTTTAAAATATGGAAATTCATTTTACCACAGTATTTTCAATGGAATTTCATCGCTAGCCTGCTGCTAATGACGGGGCCTGCGTTTAAATGGTCTTTTGTCTCTTGTTATGCTTTAACAACAAAATGGATGCTTAAGTCTATTTAACTGAATGTATTGTAATTACATTACAACATCAATGCTGTAAAAGTAACCTTATAAAATGCAAAATAGTCACATAAAGCATTCACCGGAAGTTCATCATTGGCTAAACAGTAGCTGTGCATATAGCCCATTGTTGCTAACAATTAGTGTTCCAAAAAAAATTAAAAAATAATTTTCTCCTTGTGAATTTCCATGCTGAATGTTCAGTAGTTATTCTAGTCAATCAAGGCGAAAGTTTTGTTTTTACTCTTGTGCTATGTAGATATAGTTGGCAAAACACTAATGAGCAGCAGACTTCAAAAATAAATCTGCAGAGCTACTAAGCTATCAGCAGTCTCTCTCTCTCTCTCTCTACGCTCCATCCAAATTCATACCTTTGAGCAAGGCGTGAATTCTGCAGACAACTGAACAAGGCAGGATAAATGAAGTCCCTAATGGCTCATAGTTTCACCTGTACTATCATCTCTTTGTCACTCAGATAGTAAAAAACAAACAGAAAACACCAAGTTGAGGGGTAATCACTTTCTTTGTGAGGAAGATCATAAATAAACTGCTCTATTAGTACTTGTTAACATGTATATGCTATACAAATGCCATGAAATAAAATACTTTAAGCCAATTTTGGATAACATGAGCAATATGATTACATGAATGTAGCAATGCTAATAACTTTCAGTAGCATGATCCAACTATTTTTAAATAGTGAATTTCCAAATCACAAGCTACTTCTTCCAATGAGTAGCCGAGTACAGTGACAAAATGTGCTGCTATAATATAACTTTTTATTGTTCAGCTAGCTTTTTAGCTTGCTAACCTACAGATTCCAAATAACTTATATTTGAATTTACTCACCCGCCCTCAAAAATGCAAACACGTACTGCCTCACTTTGTGTCGAGGTAGCTGGCATGTCATCAGCACTCTCCTTAACTTTGTCCCTCATTTCACTTGGTGGTTCCTCTTTTACTTTGACGGGGGTGCTGGGTGGTGAGGCATGTACCTACACTCCAGACAGAGAGGCTAATTTACCAACACTGTCATACATTTACACAGCTTAAATTGAATGTAGAATAAACATACAAAAGTGTCTTAAATATGCATATTATTTTACAATGTAAAATTACAGAGATCATTACCTCTGACACACTGGTCTCCTTGCTGTCCGTAGGAACTGGCTTGTCAGTGGTTGGCGGTGGAGCTGTAGCCATAGTGTATGTTTCAGCACTATGTTTCTGTTTTGAGCGCAACAGAGATAGTAATATTTTGGTGGACAAACCAGGTATATTGGGGTTATGCATGCTAATACTCCACGAGGAATAGACGGATGTTGAATCTCTATGTGTAGATGGGTTGGGCTTTGTATAATTCAGGTAGCACCAACTGACAGATGTTGTGGTATGCAAACTTGGATATGAAGGATCCCCGGTTCTCTCTGGACTTGCTACCCTCGGAGCATACTGATGTTCTGCCTCTTCCCTTTCCTCCTCCTTTAAGGTTTCAGTTTTGTGTTGGGGTAAGTTCTGCTTACTTGACTCTTCTGTTTCTATTACTTCTCTTGGATCTTTTTCCCTGCCGACATTCTCTGCATTTAGCCTATGCTTATTTTTACCCTGACTTATAACCTGAGATTTCTCATCACCTTTGTTATCAGCATCTTCCTTGTCATCCTCTTCTTTGTCCTCCTCTTCTTTTACCCGTTTTTGGTGCCGCTGTGCCTCTATACTGAGTTCTAGGCTACCTGCGGGAGACAGCATTCGTTTACTTCCTCCTGCACCAAGTTGCCCATAGCTGTCATCAGATGAAGTTCCTGCTCCATGTTCGAGAGGCAGCGGCAAGGGAATATAGCTCTTAGGGCTTGGCGAGGGCAGGCTAAGGTAAGATCTCTGAATCTTGTCTTCCTCCAGCCTACCCATGATTACCATAGCTGTACAACAGATTGGATGTTGTGTTGTGGCTAAAATTTGTGAGATGGTTGTATACATGGCACTAGCATAGGTAGGAATGTGAGTCTGTAAGCGCACAGGCACTACAAGAGACACCACTGGCACAAGCTGTTGAAGGCAAGGAGCAATCACAGGATGGGGACTGTGGCGAACTACTAGCTGCTGTTGTGAATGACCAGAACTATGCAAAGAAGATGGTGATGACCTAAACTCCCTAAAAAGAGGCCCAGAAGGGACCTGAATAGTCAGATCACCTGGCATGGGAAAGCAAACAGCCTGAGCAACATCACTTGATTGTAGTGGGAATAAAGTTGTGAGTGGCTGAAGGGGCAGGCGTTCTACATACTCCATGGGTCTTTGATTTAGCGGAGGTGTCTCACTGTGAAGGTAGCCTTGGTGAAACATCTGCGATGAAACGACTGCTGAGAGTCCTGTAGTCACTGGGACGAACCTAGTCAGCTGACTTGGGGAATAAAAGTCAGGATTTGCTTGCTGTATTGGAAAAACTGCTGGTGGGAGGCCAAGAGGGGACTGGAACAGCTGCAAGGTCTTGCCTTTATTCTCTGAGCTAAACCTAGAGGTCCTGTCTCCCACTCTGTTCTCTGTGATTGTGAAAGGAGGGTGAGCTGGGTAGGACTGGCAAACAGCTAAGAAGCCATGTTTAGAAGATGGCTCCTCATGGTCAGGTTCACCAAGAGTTCCGTGTTTCACCAAGAGACATTTTCTCCTCTCCTTCCAAGTAGCAGAAGTACGCTCTAGAGATAGGGAGCCATAGTCAAATGACTTACTTCTTGTTTCTTCTACATGTGCCGGGTGTGCCGGACTTGCAGATGCCTGTTCAGAGGTTGAGCGGCGCATCTCTCTGTGAGACTGATGGTATTGATAGAGACTTGATGGGACAGTGAGCATGTGAGATACTTGTGAGCTCCTAGTAGCACTTTGCATCTCTGAGTCTGGCCTTCCCATTTCCTCAAAGGATGCAGATCGGCTGGAGGCATGGGAAACATTGCTCTCTTGGCTTGGGCTGTGTGGCAGGGATACTGACTCAAAGCTAGATTCCCCTGATGATTGGGTTGCCTCAGCCAAACGGAGACGCTTTTTCTTTGGCGGTAGCTTCTCTGCGGGGAGCTGAGCCAGACTTTGGCTACGCTGAGGCCACTGGAATTCCTCCACTTTCTCAGATTCTTGAGAGGTGATCACTGGTTGAGATATCATCTCTGAATCAGGCTCCTCTGTAACAAGAATTTCTGGAACTTGAATGTTGGATTGACGAATTAACCGGGAAGTGGAGGTTGGTTTTAGCTCCTGTGATGGCTCATGTTCTGGCTCTTCTTCCTGGTTTGTCATAGGGATGCTTTCCTGTTTTTCAAATGATCTGGTATGTTGGATGACAGAAATTTCTTTCCAGGGACCTCTCCTTTCTAGCTCACTTTGTGAAAGGCCACAAGATGCACCCTGATTATCACTACAGCCTGGCATAGGCAGAGGCTTGGAGCAGAATGATACAGCTGTTGGACCTGGACTGGGTGGGTCTTCCTCAAGACTCTCCTCTTTCTTTTTCCGCTTGCGAACAGCCATGGCCATAGCTTTGAACTTGTAGCTCATGATCTGTGGCTGGTTTTCAATTAAAGAACTGCCTTCTTCACTTTGAAAACTATGTAAAGATTTACTCATACATGCTAGTCTGTGTGCAGCAAAAGAGTCTTGATTCTTTAAATGACTTCCACACATTTCACACTCATATAAGAAAATTTCCCTTTCTCGTTTTATTCCTGATTCTGTTTCTTTTAAATTTGAAGATGGAGGGCCTGCATCCTCTATAATGAGCTCTGCTCCAACCGGCATCTCAATAGCAGGCTGGCGTCGCAACATTCGTTGATGAGACCCAATTCTCATTTCAGCTGCTATGGCCTGCTCATCATCAAAGGAATGACTGAGACGAAAGCTGTGTGAAGTCGTATCTGAAGTAATACCAGAAGATGGCACTGATTGACTCCTGTAGAGAAAAGCACTAGAGCTCTGACCAGCCATTTTTTCTGCTTCTGTCAAATACGAACCAGTTAATTCGCCAGCAAAACTACCAGAAATAAGTTGAACAGCAGAGCCACAAGAGCCAGGGGCTTCTGCTTTTGGTTCAAAAACACAAGGTTCTTTGGTTGAAGAGAACTTAACAGACTCAATGCTGCTTCTTCTAGAGAGCGAGGAACGTCTTGGTTTGACACTATCAATTTCACTTGTATCTACCACGGCTTCATTTATAGTGATTAGCTTTGTTATATGCTCAATGACTTGTGTCTTGGGAACAGTGAAAGGGATTGATTTTTCTTGTTGACCTGAAGATGATGATGATAACTGCAGTTGTTGATGTGGAATACGTTGCTGTTGTCCTAGTCGTCCATACTTTCCTAGAATTATCTCAGCATATGTTTTAGCACTGGCATTTGGTGGGCTCACTTGGGAGAGCTCGGCACTCCCAGAACTAGAAAAGTAGCCGGATTCTGTGCTCCCCTTACTGCCAGGACCCAGTGAGGATCGTGTCTCATCTGAAGATGTTCTGGGTGCACGTTTTCTCTCACTTAGCCTCATTGCTAACCTTTGCTTGACTGCCTGTGAATCCTCAGTTTGGGGTCCCTCCTCTATGAATGACAATTCCACTTTGCAGCTTTTTTTCAGGGTTGGTCTGCCTTGTGAGGTAGATGGTTGGTGCTGCCCCGTCTCATCCTCAGAACCTGTACTCTCCCCCTCCGTACCCTCTTCTTGTTCATCTCCCAAGACTGCACCTTCTGGCCCAATAAAACTTGTTTCCTCATGACTTGAAGCCATGCCTGCTTTTATTCGGTGTGCATGAGATTTTCGGTGTTTGTACAGGTTGCTTTTGGTCTTGAAGGAAAAGCCACATGGGACACATGGATAGGGTCTCTCTCCTGTGTGGGATCGGATATGTTTTTGGAGGACGCTAGGCTTTGCACAAGGTCGGCCGCAGTATGTGCACACATATTTCCCTGGTTTTTGGGGTTTGCGCTCTTGTCTACAGGGTGTGGCTTCCTGTACCTCTACATTGGGCAGAGACTGAGTTTGATGGACGTTGTGAGATTGGGGAGATGGATCTCCCAGGGCAGAACAGCTGCCTCTTGAAGGACCAGGTATTTCTGAAAGCTGCCAAGATGACCCACTCGCTTGGGACTGATGCCGCTGCTTCTGCCTTTGGAGCATTTCACAGCGTTTCGGCTGCCTGTGTTGAAGGCGGCCATGTGATCCATGGACAGATTGCGAGGTAGCTTGTTGCTGTAACTGAGGCAGCTGTGCTGCTATCAAAGACTTTGACGATGGCTGCGGTTGTTGACCAGACTGCTCCCCATCAGCAGACTGCTTTTCTTCTGCCTCCATAGGATGTGGGGTGGAGGCCTCAAGGACACAATGGGAATGGTTCTTTGAACACCAATCTGATAAACATCATCGCATCAATACCCTTCCAATAGGAAAAAGTCTTTATGCTTGCTTTAGGGGGCTAATTATATTATGCCATAATTAATGTAAGATACCGGATGACGTCTTAAATGACAAAGGCATAATTAAACAGTGCCATGGTGCAGCCGCCATATATGTGAATGCTGGTTGTTTGCTAAACGTCCCCTCTCCTGTTCACAAACAGCCTTGGTGAAATTCATCATTGTGTGTCTTTTGGTCTGATGCCTGGCAATGGAGCTTGACAAAAAAAATTTACAAATTGCTTTTGAGGCACTTTCTCTGCTGACATGTAAATAATTCTTCAAGATCTATTTGTATCCAGTCTTCAGCTTGTCACATGTTAGAACTTCACTGGCCCTGAAAAGAATCAGACACATAAAACAACTGGTCAGTTGTTAGAATAAAGAGTGCTGGGAAAGCTACAGCTATTGCCAACCATCGTCTTATGTGATTCCTTTTTGGATTCATCAGTATTCCTGACTCCCAAACCGCTAAAAATGAGAATTTGAGATATGCATGTTTACAATATTCTAAAGAACAACAAAACATGCTTCTTGATAAATTGCCAATATTAAGACTGATGGTCAGGTCAATTATACATGTATGAACACACAAAGAAATAGCTTTTTTCAAAATTGTCTTCAAAGCCATTTATGATTTTTGCACAGACTGGACAAATATCTTTAGCTTTGAAAAAAAACAGTTGTGACAAAAACAGGAATCAAAAAATTCATATAGCTTAGAAGATGATTTTCCCCATATACATCATACCTTAGACTATGACAATATATGAGGAATGCTAGGGGTCAGCATACTTCCAAGACTATTAATAATAATGAACAATATGGGTTAATGTTGTTGTTGTTATAGTAAACCTTACTTGAGTTTGGCAAACCACAGTCTGACAAACACCTTTTAACGTACTGCCTTGAAATACACTTTAAAAAGAGCAATGCCTTTCTTGCTAGAGAATTATATTATATTTGACGATACAATTCTAGATACATGACAAATAAAACAGTGGTTTATATAGCCTAATTTTATGTTTTTCACAAAATATTGTTTTCAAATTGCCATTTTCCAGTGAATAACATCTAATATTTTCAGAAAATTATAATAAACTAAATTTAACACTATTTAATGACATTTTTGTCTTACAAACAGGAACTTAAAAACTGCTTGTCAAAGACGTTAGTTCAACTAAAGTCAATATCTATATCTATCTATCTATCTATCTATCTATCTATCTATCTATCTATCTATAT
>CAIGQZ010033112.1:19148323-19192321 GCA_903798205.1 Danio tinwini
CTTAACACAAACCAACATATAACTGGTGCCACTGTTCTTAAGTAAGATTCATTCATTCATTCATTTTCTTGTCGGCTTAGTCCCTTTATTAATCTGGGGTAGCCACAGCGAAATGAACCGCCAACTTATCCAGCACGATTTTACGCAGCGGATGCCCTTCCAGCCGCAACCCATCTCTGGGAAACATCCACACACTCATTCACTACGGACAATTTAGCCTACTCAATTTACCTGTACCGCATGTCTTTGGACTATGGGGAAAACCAGAGCACCCAGAGGAAACCCACGCGAACGCAGGGAGAACATGGAAATGTAGCACGCCCGGCAATGAGCTGGCGGTGCTGCAGTTTAAATTTCTAAAAGATAGAAATATGAGAGAGTCAAAGTTTCGTTGCTCTTCACAGTCGAGTCGCTCTCGTAATGTTTATTACAGACATTTGATCACAATATACTATAATTTCATAAATATTTCTATGCAGTAATACTTAAAACAGACTATACAACATCATTAAACAGTGTATTATACCCAACAAACCCTTGTCTTGTCTCAATAAATATGCATTATATGCATATATATAAATAGCTCATTCATAAACATATTATTCACATACAGGTTATTACTTAGTTCTATACGATAACTATACTTACTATATCACATTAAGGTAGGCTTCATAAGTATTAAACATTTTGCAAAGTGTCCCTTTAAGCATTAAATATCTCTAGCACAGTATCATATCTGCTCTGTATATATGGACTAGCTCTGAGAAATACAAATGTAAACAAATCAGTTACAGTCATTGAGTATAACTGTCATCTTTGGTTAAAAGTACATTTACACAAAATAGTTATTAATGCTCTTTTTAACAACCTCAGTACAAAAATATAACCTCTACATTGAACTTAAGCGAGGTGGAGCTCTTTTTATAAACTTTGCAGTTATCAATTAACGCATCGGCCGCTGGCGGCTGTTTTGATACATTGTCAGCAAAAAGATAAAATCTTCGCTACAAAGTAACTATTTCACTGCACGTTACCCTCAGTAAACTAGTTAAGACACTCACATGTATTCTTCACATTTCAATGACATTATGACAGAATTTACCCACCTAAAAGATAGAAATATGAGAGGGTCAAAGTTAAGTTGCTCACAGTAGAGTCGCTCTCGTAATGACAGTCCAGCAGCTCATCATTACCCTAGCAACTTCAGACAACAAACTGTCCCACTCATTTTCTCCACTCAAGGTAATTCCAATAAATACAGCATTCGATGTAAAAAAAATATACGATAATTATTATTATTAAGGAATAAATATACATATGCATATATTTACATGTGACCAATCATTCAGAGTGTCACGCAAACTCCACACAGAAACGCCAACTGACCCAGCCCAGCCGAGGTTCGAACCTGCGACCCAGCAACATTCTTGCTGTGAGGTGACAGCACTACCTACTGCGCCACTGCGTCACCCTGGAAGTGAAAGGTTTGGACTGTACTTGGTCAGCAGAGAAACACATGATACTGAATCCTAAATACTAGAGTACCAAAGAAATCAACAGTCATTTGGCACAGATAACAGACTCTTGTAGCATCAACAACAGAGAGAAACGAAGCCAGGCAGAGGTCAAACAAAGGATGAACTGAAGGCACGAGGAGAATGTGACAAAAAATGATGCAAGATTCCCTCTACTTCTTCTCTCTCTCTCTCTCTCTCTCTCTCTCTCTCTCTTAAGCATATGGACAGGGAGTATTGAACAGCTGGGACCTTCTCAAACTGACATGCAGACCCTGTTGTACTGACACAATCTTACTTCCTGTTTTGTAACGTAGTCATTATAAATTCTGCATTTCAGACTGCTCAGAATTTGAATTTTTCCCACCTCATAATTGGAAAGAATGTCAAGAAAGTGAGATTAAATAGGATCAATGATCCCCAACTAAGCATGGGCCGGTATAAGATTCTGACAGTATGATAACCTTGAATAAAAATATCACGGTTTCACAGTATTGCGATTACTGCTTTAAAATAAGTTCTTTTTAAATGTCTGAGTAAAAAACAACACATTTCCCCCCTTTGAACACAATATATTTTATTTTGAGAAACATTTAAAATATTTTGGAACAGTAAACATGTCAGGCTGAATAATTCATATGGATCATTGACTTCTGCTGTTTTTATAATTTTCAAGACCACAGATTTCTTTACAATTTAAAACAACATCCTTGGAATTATTTTCTGCTGGAGATACTGTTGTCCTAGAAAAAGAAAACAAAAAACAAAACAAAAAAAAAAAACCTTACATATACTATCGGAATGGTATAACAGAAATTTTGGTGATATTAAAACCTTAATTTTTCTAAACCGCAGTATACCTAGAAAACAGGTATTATCCCATCATTATCCCCAACTTCTTTGGGATACATCATTTGATGTCACTTCCCAGAAATTCTGCTTTCAGTTAAAATAGCATTGAGCTAAATATGTCAAAATTAAAACAACATTTACCATAAACTTTAACATTACATTTAGAAATGATATAATTTTATTGTCAAAACTGACACAATAACACAAAAGTCAGACCATGCCGATATCATGTGAAGGTGACATGTGATTGACTGGACTTACTAAGGTCTGATGTATCACATTTTAATCAGGATAGTCCCATGTCCAACCTCTTCTTAAATGTAGCAAATGCCCATATTCCAATTAAATGTATACAGTCAAGCCAGAAATGATGGTCCCACTTTATATGCAAATACACATTTTTACAATGTACTGTACTTACGCTTGATTAAATACCTGCATGTAATTACATCTGTAATTAATTTCCGCAATTACATTTAAAATTACACTGTTGATCCTTTCTTACACCTTAACCCACTCTTAAACTTACCCTATACCATCAATCCGGTCTTTAACCCTATCCGTATCCCATCCAAAGTGCACCAGAAGTGTTCTGTAATACATTATCAACACAGTAAGTTTATTGTTTTTATATTTAGATGTAAGTACATAGTTGTTAAGGCCACTTAATATAAAGTGGGACGGAATTATTCATAGCCCTGAAGAATGAATAATTTTGGGCTTGACTTTATAGTTCAATGAATACAACTTTGTTTAAAGAATGGTTTGTAAAATAACCATTTCACAGTATAAAAACCCTTTTTTCATTAAATAGATCATTTTGTGGAATGGAAAGATCCTTTGCATGTTAAGAGGTTCTTTTTAGAACCATCAATGCCAAAAAAGCACCATTATTTAGTGTTTATGGACAAATCTTTAAACACAGGAAAAAACTTAAGTTAATCTTAATTAATAATAATAAAAAAAACAATAATTTAGGTTTGGTTTAACTCTTTAGATGTGCAAAAACAGGACCACAGTGCATGTATGTACTGGTAAACCAGCATCTGCATGTCGAAAATCTGACATATTGTGAAGGTGCAGTAAAATGAGTGTGCTTGAGCCGATGAAATAACAAAACCGTCAAGCCATTTCCTAGAATAGCCCACGGAAGCTTCTAGACAGAAGTGGAAAAACACATTTTAGAGCTCTCCCATTTTCTTGCTTTTTCTCTGCCTCCCACCGTCCTGGTGACAACTCTCCAGATTTGATAACAGAAATGTCACCTTGTTCGTCGGATGTTAATTGCACCAGCAAAAATGATATAAATATCTCCCGAATGGATGCGGTTGCCTCGCTTCTAGTAGTTTCCAGGTGAGCTGACCCTGCTCCTGTGAAACATGCTTTCTTTAATAGAAGATTCAAGGACTCTAGAGGCCACGTGATGGCTTCTCAAGGCTGTAAATAAGGAGAACAATTTGATTCAAGGAGCTCATTTTGTCTAATGCTTGCATAATTACAATACACAACTGATGGCAGTGTGATCTAAATAATCTAATCACAATGCAGTCTTGTTTCCACTTGATATTACCATGCTTTTTCAATAATAATAACCTGTTCACAATAGGGTTTGGCTATAAATTGATAATCATTATGCCAATATAAATTCTATATTAAAAAATAAAAGAGAGAGAAAGCAGTGCAAGCTTAGAGCAAAAGCAAAAACACTAAACTAATATGAATCACACATGTTTTGATGATTTAAAGACGTTTAAAGCCTGATGAATCGACACTGACACCACAAACCTGGAGATTCACTGAACCACATGGATCTAGCTAGACAGTTTTCCAATTCACAAATCATTAACATACCAAGAAGTTATTGACTAAATACCATGAAATGAAGAATAATCATTAAATGTATTAAATTATGAAAAAAATTATGAAATTATGACATTATGTTGACATGGTTTCATTATTTTACAAAAAAAGAACAGTATTTTTTGCTATTAAGCGATAGCAAGTTTTGTTCTACAACTTTTACTTTGAAAAAAAAGAGACTTTTATAGATTTAATTATCAATTTTATTGACTAATTCGGAAAACTGTATATTGCTAATGTTTCTAGCCATTTCACCCATCCCTAGTTCATATGAGTCTCTTGTGAACACTTGTGTTTGGACTGCATCCAGATTCTTTCCTCTTATTTTCTCAGGCTCTGCATTATTTTTGCTGGAACCCTCAGCGTTATACAAATTTTAAGTGAATAAACCCAAGTTATGCAGCTTGGGAGCGAGCAGGAAAGCAATCAATGAAAAGAATTTGGATGGATATCAAATCTATTGAAATATTGCAAATGTGCATAATCGTAATGGTTTGCGAAAATACGCAATTTAATACAAATGTATCTTTGAGTCCCTGTCATTAGCAGAGTCTCTTCAAGACTTATCAGCACATCAGGCAATGTAGTTACATGACAATGTGCATCTCTGAAGCCAAGAAGAGCAGACATAAAGGTTTTCTTGTCAAAAATCTGCAACAATTTTAGTATTGATACTGAAATATGACCAAGTGAGCCATGTTAAAAAATTCAGTAACTAACTTAAAAGTGCTTCAAGTGTTTTTGATTTCTTGATTGATATTATTTTCTGGTTGATATAACTTTTGCTATTTATTTATTGTTAAAATGTCTAATTTGTTTTATGCAACAGTAAAACTTGGCTGTTCACTTTCAGAAGTTGTAGGGATGCTTTTATTATCCTGAAAAAATATTAAAAGAGTTGGTTATTGTTACGGTCCGTGGGAGTTTGGGTTTTTGTTGCTTTCTCACTCTCTGTCGCTCTCTTTCTCCTTGTCTGTCATTCGCTCTTTGTCTCGTCCTATCACCTTTTGTTCCGCTATTTTTTCTCTCTCAGGTACTTGCTGATTGGATCTCCAGCCTGTCACTCCTCATTAGGGCGTTTTCTCATGGACCAATCAGGCTTGGTTCCGCGGACTTTAAATTTGACCGGCACACCTTGATTGTTCAGTGCAGTGTGTGCGTGGGTTTGTGCTGTGTACGCTTGTTTCTGTTTTTGTATTATGATTTGTTTTGTGTCTCTGAACTAACCCTAACAACTGTAAATTCAATATGGTTTAAGAGTTTATCATTTCTTTTTGGAGAAAAAGGAATAGGTTAACAAGTCGCGCAACATACATTTTGCCCGTAACGTTAGTTTTTTGAATTGTTCAGAAACACTACACTGTAAAAAAAAATCTGTAATTTTACGGTTTATTTCCGGAAGCTGGGGTAACGGCCGTTAAATTACAGAAATTTACTGTAAAATAAAAGAGGTTGAATTACAGAAATTTACCAGAAATTCAAATTTAAGGAAATTTCTGTAATTTAATGTCTGTTATTTTACAGTAAATTTCTGTCATTTAACGAGTGGTATTCCAGCTGCCAGAAATAAACCGTAAAATGACAGATGTTTTTTACAGTGTAGGTAAGTTGGTGAGCGCTGCTTCTTGTTTTTTTGCTTATTATTTTAGGGAGTGTACTTTACCGGTGTCGCATACACTCAGGATTTCGGTTTCTTTTTCACATTTTTACTTTCATTAGAAAGTTTAGAGGGGATCTTGTGTTCTAGTTTATGTGGCTTTTGGTCTTGTTTAGTTCTTTGCTTTGGTGCCACTCTAGTTCCTCCCCTCTAGGTCCTTCCTCCTTCTGATTGACTTAATTCTTTCATGTAAGAGCAGGTGCAGCGATTGGAACCTTACTGGTTTTAGACTTCCAATCACTTCCATTTTTTGCCATTAAAAACAGCTCATTATGCTGCCTGATGTTGCAAACTTAAATTTTCTTTATATTTTGAATTGATTGAATTTATTATAATAATTACATTTTATGTATTGTCATAAACACAAAAAAACTGTTTGACCATTTACTCCCATTTATTATTCCCAGTATTGTCGGCATGGTGGCTCAGCAGTTAGCACTGTCTCCTCACAGCAAGAAGGTCACTGGTTTGAGTCCTTGCTGGGCCAGTTGGCATTTATGTGTTAAGTTTGCATGTTCTCTGTGTTTGCGTGGATTTCCTCTGGGTACTCTGGTTTCCCCAACAGTTCAAAGACATGCGGTACAGGTGAACTGGATGAACTAAATTGGCCGAGTGTGTGTGAATGAGAGTGTATAGGTGTTACCCAGTGCCGGGTTGTGGCTAGAAGAGCATAAGCTGCGTAAAACATATATTGGAATAGTTGGCAGTTCATTCAACTGTGGCAATCCCTAAAAAATAAAGTACTAAGCCAAAGGAAAATGAATGAATATTACTCCCAGTGATTTCCCTATAGGCAAATCAATCAGATGTTCTGAAACAAATTGCAGAAAGCGTTTACTTTCACAAAATAACAGCAATCCAATCAAATGTACTTCAACTACCCTTAAAACTGCCCAAATTTGGACAAGCTCAAAGCAGTTTAGACCCCATTTACACTTGTATTTATCCCCAATTGTTTCAGAATTAACAAAAACGCCTGGATTAAACAGAACCATCATATCAGCCCATTAAAAATCAGTTTTTATATTTTTAGTCGAGTGTAACACCAGATAAAGAGTTTGTGCATCTCCTTCTAGCTCCTACTCTTGGCATACTGGCTCTGGTTCCCATGGAGACAGGCCTACAGCTACAGTAGCCACGGCAGATGGAGGGTGAGCTGGAGGTCTAAATTTGTCCCCCCAGCATCCTTTCCGAGTGTAGTGGCACGCCGGATAAACAGGCTGACCTCCGCACGCCGGTGGCAGCATCTCATGACCCCACGTGTCCACTCGCTGAGACTTCAACATGTTCATCAAAGGCAAACCCACGGCGCCAGAAGGCCCCTTCTGAATGTCACACCGCAGGAGTCATGGGCACACCTCACCACCCCGCTTATCCTGGCATAAACATCAACATTCAGTAAAGATCATGGGGGGAAAGACATCACGACCCCTCTGATCCGTGCTGGTTATCGTCTCTGTCCAACATGCAGGAAACATCCCGGAATAAGTCGCCGGTGATTTGTTCAGCTACGTGCCAGAAACGGCTATGTTTACAAAGCAAATGAGCAACCTATAAGAGTATCATTTGGCTATGCAAACTAGTCAGCTAATGCAATCTATTTGTGTATCGTCGACCGTAATAGCAAAGGATTACACCTTGTGACTGTTTGCGGAACAAGAAGCTCACACGGATGTCCACACCCTGTCACGGGCCTGCAGTCTGCTGGCTCTGAAGACACTTGTGCTTGTGTGGACACTGTGATTGAATTACCACAGGGAGGGAAAAAGGAGAAAAGTGTTCTCTAAATCTGAACAATAACATGAGCTTTCCAAGTTTGTGTGAACACTCAGGCCAAAAACAAAGAGGAAAAAAGAGTGGAAAAAATGTGGCCTATACTGGATTAGGAATTTGAGTAACTAAAAAACAGGAAAGAGACACAACATATTGAATTGTATATTATAGAATTTAAAGGGTATATAAAAATATAAAAGGTATATTGGAAAATATAAAGGGTTTTGTTTTCAACTGAGTGTATAAAACTTTTATAAACACACATTAGAATGTGTCCTGTTTTTTATTCTAGACTTCTTTCTCAGAGCAAAAATAAAATGGCTTTTCTTTTCAACAATGTACTTTTTGTGCTTAAATAAATCACCCATACTTTATGTTTCTGTGTATTATTTTACATTTAGAAAAAAGAAGTGGCATGTGAAATAACGAAAATAGTTGTTAGAAACCTTCAGTATATGTGGCCATTAGACTGATTCTCCACAAACAAGGAGAGAGAGAAAAATTATAAGACATTGTCTCAGAAAAATAATTCCAGAAATTTCAGTTTGCATGATATTGCTATTAAATTTAAAACATATACTCAGGAGATGTTTGGCTTTTGACATATAACTTTTCTTTATTGCTTCTGGACTAATTGAATATATTTGTTTATGCAATAATAAAATGTTTAGTGCGGCGCAATTTTTATTTTTTTATTATTTAAGCATCTAAAACTTTTTTATGTTTTAAGCATTATTAACTCTAGATGATGGATAGTACAGCCTAAAGTGTCTTCTTTCTAAAGGTACATGAACTGTGATTGTAGAGCAAATTATTCAGCAACTGTTACTGTTTTGGTTTGGGAAGGTCATTTTTAAGAAAGTGCCTCTGACGGTGTGGGAGACAAGGACACCGTTATTGTCTCAAAAAAACTTTACAGAAATTTCATTTTGCAGGCTATCTTCATCAAATTTGAAATACAAACTCATGAGACACTTGGCTTTCAATTCAGATTTTTTTCTAGGTCACTACACTAATGTTTTCTTGTGTTTGTATATAGAAAGACAAATATTGAACACAATACAGTTTTTCTTTCTCAGTACTTCTTAATGTATAACTTTTCATATTTTTTTGCATGATAAGAAGAAATGATTCTTGAGCACCATATCAGAATATTAGAATAATTTCTGAATGATCATGTGACAATGAAGACACTAATGCACACTTTGTAAACTGAATTTCAAACTATATCTAAACAGAACGCTCACCAACGCTGCAATTAAGACCAAATCCAAACAAACAACGAAACTCGAAATAAGTTAGTCAAAATAAGTCAAAATAAGTTTATCACATGAAAGGGTTCTTAGTGAAAGATGTTACACAATTCAGATTGCTTCAACAGTGTCTTTAAAAAACAACAACATACGACTATGTTTATCTGAGACTAACATCACCACACATCACAAGAAAGCCCACTTGTAAAGCACTACACAAGCTGAATCACTGTAAACTATTTGGTTTACCTAACAGATCTTCAGATGCTGGCAGACAGACTCTTGAACAGGGAGTTCAAGAAGCTTTTAGTGTTTACCTTGATTAAGGAGCAACAAGGGCAAATCAGGTCAGCAGGTCTTTAGTTTCACTAGCCCAAGGTGTTGTTTGTTCGCATGTACATACTGTATGTACCAGCAAAAAATAAAGGCACAAGCCACCCTGGATCAGTGTTTTTTTTTCTCTCACGTTATTTAAAACATAAATTACTTAATTTAAAAAATAATATTTTGACAAAATTCAGTTTTTTAAAGAAAACAAGTAATCTTTGATATTTGTTTGTTGAAATAGCCCATTGCAGGTTACTGTATGTCAGAATCCAATGTAATTAAAATAAACATATGAATTTGGTTCACTAAGACATGAATATGTATTACACAAACTAAAAAAAACATCACTCGAACACAGCTTGAAAGGATTGTTGAATTACTGTTTGGTTTATATTAAACTAAACCAAATCAGTTTTAATTTAACTTGACCTGATATGCTGGAATGTTCCACAATCTGAAATACTGTTATGCTTATTTTATTTTATTTTCTTCATCAATGAGTACATTTACATGGACTCCAATACCAATACAATTAAGACAATACACTACCTGACAAAAGTCTTGTCACCTATCCAGGTTTAAGGAACAACAAATAATAACTTGACATCTAGTTGATTATTTGGTTTCAGAAGTGGCTCATATAAAAGGCAACAACCTCTGGATTACACTTATTTTACCAAAATAAAGAGTTTTGATGAACTCCCAGATGTTATCAAAATTCTTTGAATTCATATTCAGTGCCTCCTCCTTCATCTTACACCAGACATGCTCAATAATGCTCAAAAAAGTCTGGTGACTGGGCTGGCCAATCCTGGAGCATTTTGACCTACTTTGCTTTCAAGAACCTTGGTGTGGAGGCTGAAGTATGAGAAGGAGCACTATCCTGCTGAAGAATTTGTCCTCTCCTGCAGTTTGTAATGTAATGGGCAGCACAAATGTCTTGATACCTCAGGCTGTTGATGCTGCCATCCACTCTGCAGATCTCTTGCACGCCCACATACTGAATGTAACCCCAAACCATGACTTTTCTCTTAACCAAACTTGACTGATTTCTGTGAGAATATTGGGTCCATGCAGGTTCCAGTAGGTCTTCTGCAGTATTTGTGATGATTGGAAAATTGACCTTCTGCCACTTTTCCAAAGCTATTTGTTGCTCTTACAACTGGGATGATTGACAAGACTTTCGTCAGATAAATTACTCTGATTAAGAGTCTACCAGTTAAACAGTGATTTTTGATTACCTTAATCCGCCTAAAGTCATAATCGAACTAAATAGAAATCAAAGAAATCATGTCAGGTGTTGGACAACAAACAAATGAGAATGGCTTCAAGCAAGAGGGCACATTTTTGGAAGCAATGGACATTATGAAGTCCCTTGATTTTTAAGTGACTTTGTTGCAGGAGCATGAATGAAACACGAGCGTCCAATGTTGACATTTTGTAATGACGTCAATCAAACTACTTTATGTACTATAACATGAACACTAAAAGGAAACATTCAAAAAGCAACTCTTGTAAACACTTTAATCATATTACTACCTTATTCAGATTAAAGGTGCAGTAGGAGATTATCTTCAAAAACATTTTTGTTGTGCTGGTTAAAAGTCTCTTCACATTCCAATAACATTGATAAAAAAAATGATCTAAATGTATTTATATGTATTTTTATATTCAGGGTAAGCCATAAAACAAAAAACGGTTCATCCAATTAAATAGTGTCAGGCTGACATCTCTCATAATTCTGATAAGTAGCTCAAACTGTCTGTCAGCAAATGCAGATTTGAACAACTGCGCAGCCGTTTGTATGCAGCTCTGCCATTTGTGCATAGACGTGCTGCACGTTCATGAGAAAGAGAGGCAGAGAGAAAGAGAGAGCATGTGCGAGCAGTAAAAACATGCTGAATTAAAACTTTTTAAACTCCTGAATCAATATTGGAGTTACCTTTGCATGCTGGAGGAGGGACGACACCATGGCTGAAGGATTTCTTTTAGACAGGTAATGTTCTGTTTTAAAACTATTTTAGCTTTACGCAAAGCTGATGTAGATGTTGTTGTTACAAATGGGTTATATGCACAGAAGTGTTGTTCAGTCACTGAAATCTTCAGGCGAAAGATCAATGTGACTATTTTCAGTTTTATAAGGGACCTTTTACAGCATCGATAATGTAGATTTTATTTAGTTTAACAACAAAACACCAGTAAATAGCGCTATTCCATCTAGCCTGCTTTACTGAGCCGAAGTTGGTTTTATATTCACATCACATTGGTTCGTTTTTGAACAATGATGACCTGTGACGTGCTCCCTATATTGTTTACCATGCTGCTTTGAAATAATCTAAATAATAAATCTGCTCACTTTTAACACATGAGAGAGGGTTCTGCTGTCATCTTTAAAGGTGCGCGTGCTTGTGTTTCAGGAGGCGTGGCTCTGGATGGCAGGGGAGGGACTGTGGTTCGCTAACTGGTTAGCATTGTGGCATACTGCACCTTTAAGGCAAATAATTAGATATCTAATGTCAATGTAAACATCTATGTTAAGCTGCTTTGACACAATTTACAGTGTAAACGTGTTATAAAAATAAAATTTACTTGGTTTGTTATTGCTGTGACTGAAAGAAAGTGGCAAATTGTTCAATCCTCACACTAGTACATACTGTAAATCCTCAAAAAACAAGGAAGTTATTCTGATTTTGGCTTCTGCCTTTAACACTAAAAGCTTCAGTGGACATTCCTTGTAAAATACACAGAAAACCATCTTCAATGTGTATAATTTTTCATTCAATATGTAGAATGAAAGTAGTTGATAACTAAACACTGGCTGAACTTTCCTTTTTAGGTCAACTATTAATTGAAAAAGTTTTACAGCATAAAAACAAAGACTAGGTAACACATGCTCTGTTTCGAGTGTACTGTAAAAACACAGCCACTCAGGGCTTCCATAGTAACCTGAGACAAAGAATGAGAAAGATGAGCCGTGCGAGTGCGCTTCATTCATTTACATTCGCAGATGGAACAAGTGGAATGGCTCAGTCTTCCAAGCCGCCCACAACAGTGCGCTCATGGGCCCGTCAATCACCTCACCCTTCGGCTTTCAGAGCACAGGGCTGATAGGAAAATTCCGCCCACATCAGGAAGTGAATCAAGCAGAACCTCAAACAGAGAGCGACGGTGAATCAGATGGCCCCTCGAACACTAACAAGCGCACAGACCGGCCCACACAGCCGCCGCGATATGATTAGTCATACTCCGGCTGATTTCTGAGCTGCTTTATTCCCTTGTTACCACCACCTCTCAGGTCTCTCCTGGCTTTAACCTTCCAAAAACAAAGCAGCGTTAATGAGGAAGCCTCTTGGGGCTCTTCAGAAGTGCACTTTACCTGCACTTCACATCATCTTCCTGATAAAGAGATTCTTGAAATACGGCATGGGATATAAAGGCTTTAGACACTGCAAAGAGCACCAGACTAGCACGAGTTAAAGAAACATGTTTCATGCTAAAGGTTCAGCAAGCATTGGCCTCAGGCGGTTTCTACACTGCAGATTCTTAACGATTTGTAAAATGGTTTTCTTGAACAGTTATGATAACCACTTGAAGACACTTTTAAATCTAGTTTATTAGGTGTAGAAGCGATTACATGTGAGATGACTGAAGTCTTTGTTTACAGAATGACTCTTCCAAGGGATAATGTACCTCATGATGAAATCTGTGAGTCAACTGTGACAGATTTTCTTGTATGTACCTGTATATACAGAATATGAAGAAAAAAAAGACTGAAAATGTTCATAGTGTTCAGTTGTGTTTGTTAAATATCTATACATCATATAAATTATACATCTACTTTAAAAGTAAAGATCACACATGCCTATTTGACATGTGGCCAAAAAGATAATTTGGGCCCAAATTTTATAATTCTTTCATAACTCATTTATTTCTTTTTTCATTGAAGTTTAATAAAGGGAAATGAATTAGTACAATGTAGCTACAAATAAATATGCTCCATCCTGAGGTCTATGAATGAATCTCAAAAAACATGGCAGCCATTGGCTAATCAATGGCAAACAGAGGCTAATACTGTACGAATGAAACTATATGGGCCTGTTTGTCACATGACCCTTAAGGTTAGCAAGAAATTTGAAAGAAATAGGCCACCAGGTAGTGCCATCATGCATTATGACTTGAATATCATGTGATGTTATAAACATATCTTCTGTCAAACAAAGCAATTATTAAATATTTAATATGCAAAAAAAAAAAAAAAAAAATCCAACCTTTTCTAACTTGTTTTAGATGGTTTGCCTGAATTTCACCGAAATTAGAAAAGGCATCTTGAAATGTTCCAATCAAAAAGTTTTCAAAAGTTTTTTGATAGACCTAAACATTTCTAAATAACATTCATTTGTTCATTTTCCTTTGGCTTAGTCCCTTAGTTAGTCCCTTAGTTCCTTTGGATTAGTCCTTTGTGGCTCATTTCCACTGACTGGTACGGTACGGGTCGGTATGGGTCGGTACGGGTCGGTATGCTTTTATGGTCGTTTCCACTGTCAAAAGGCGTACCAAACTGAACCGTACCATGCCACTTTTCGGCACCCTTTCGAAAGGGTACCAAACACGAGAAAGGGTACTAAAAGGGTCCCAAAGGCGGAGCTAGACGCACAGCTGAACGCTATTGGTTTACAGAGATACGTCACGAGCTCACGCAACAAGCCAGAATGAAAACAAAGGAGCCGCCATGCTTTCATACACAGCCGAGAGACTACAGTATATATCCATATAATAACATATAATAACGAGCCCTGTTCGATCTGGGCTCAAATGAACATTGTCGTCGTCTTGATAAACAGCCACAAAGCAAAAAAAGAGCAGATTTTACCCTGTGCCCCGTAGTTTTTTACGAGCCAGTCTGATGCACGAGTGTTTTTTGTTTGCTTGCGCTCGTCACGTTTCTTTATTTGAAAAAACAAACTTTTTGAGCTAAAGATCATAACGTGCGCTTGATTATTGACGTGCTTTTGAAACCTGATACTGTCAGAAACTGACAAACGCGAGAGTGATGCACCAAAAAACAAAAGGAGATCCCGGAAAAAGCATTATTTTTTCACATAATTTTTTCAGCAAACGTGAACAAACTGCCATGTTTAACCATCACCTTTTGGACTATTATGAACTCAGAATGTTGGAATTACTTTCTAACAAGAGGCTACATGTACTGCTGAAGATTACAGACACATTTAATCATGAGATGTCTGCACTGACTGGGCTCTATTTCCTGCTGTTTTAAACCTAAACAAGGACTTAATGCTTGCTGTGTGTAGTTTTTTTGTAAGTGGTAACATATCTGAGGCTGTAATGGTCTGTATGTGTTTATATATGTTGCATTAATTAATTTATTTTATATAATTGCAGACGTTACAGTAGGCTATTTCGCACTGTCATTGATCTGCTGTTATAATCAACTCATGTTCATAGTAAAGTTAGTAATAAACATTTATACACAAGTATTTATGTGTGTAAAGCATCTGTTTTGTGAGAAGTGCTTCTCATTTGATATGTGAGCGACCCGTACAGCTTTACTGTAGACATTTTCTCGAGCGAAAATGACGTTGACTGCAACTTTTTGTCGTACACCACGCCCACTTAAAGAGTACCATTGGTACCCTTTTAGCAGTGGAAACGCAAGCCTGATAAAGGTGACCCCTACCGACCCGTACCGTACCATACTGTACCAGTCAGTGGAAACGAGCCATTAGTTCCTTTTGGCTTAGTCTCTGTGGTGACCTTCGTAGTCATCAGGGGGTCGCCACAGCGAAATGAACCGCCACTTATCCAGCACATGCTTTACGCAGCAGATGCTCTTCGAGCTACAACCTAGTATTGGGAAACATCCGTACACACTCATTTACACAAATACACTACGGCCAATTTAGTCAATTCAATTCACAGATAGCTCATGTCTTTTGACTGTGGGGAAAACCAGAGCACCCGGAGGAAACCCATGCCAAACACGGGGAGAACATGCCAGTCGGGACTCGAACCAGTGACCTTCTCGCTGTAAGGTGACAGTGCTAACCACTGAGCCACCGTGTTGCCTCTAAATAACATGCATGAACTAATTTGACAAAGAAATCGGCAAAAGGGCCACAAGGCTATATCTCTGCAAAGTTTAATCATATTCAGACCAAACGAGGAGTCATGCTATGCCAAACATGAGTTGAGGTTACTAGCACAGTTTCGGCACAGGGGTACCAAATGGTCAGAAGAACTAATAAAAAAGTCTCTTTTTGTGAAAAAAACAAAAACAAAATAAAAATCTGATTTTTCAAATTTAGAAAAGCAACAGAGTCAAACTGTACCAAACGTTTTGCCATAATAGGCATTTTATTGTACAAATTTATTATACAATGCTATATTTTATGAACATATTACCATATTTTTGCTAAATAGGCATATGTCAGTCCCATGCCCTGAAGGTTTTGTAGCACTAATCAAAAACAATAATGAATTTAATTAACTGCTTTTAAATATTTCCTTTCACTGTATGTCATGAGAATGGTTTTGATAGAGTCCTTAGATCATGCTGAGAACATTAATAACAATTACACCAAATTTGTATTCTTGCTTCCACTTTTTCTGAATTCCTCCTTGACCATATTTTTACCTGTTTTAACTCAGATGAAATTATAACATGTTTTTGCATAACTGGATCTGGATGCCAAAACTGGTTTAATGTATTTCTTGCAATGTTATGTCATACTGGCACCAAACTTTGCGTGTAATTGTCATTCCTGGTTAATCGCACCAGTTCAATAAAGTAAAAATCACACATAAATATTTGACATGTGACCAAAAAGATATTGTGGGCTCAAATCAAGAATTATTTACACACTTTTTAATATAAAACCAAGATTAATGAAGGGAAATTAATTAGTACAATGTAGCTACAAATGAATATGCTCCATGCATGTCTATTAGGACATTGGTATATCTTGAAAAACAAGGCCACTATTGGCCAATCAATAACAAACAGAGGCCTATCAGAATGAAACTTTATGCGTCTGTTCGATGCAAGAGCCTTAAGGTTTGTGAGAAATCAGAAAGAAATAGGCCACCAGGTAGTGCCATCGTACTTTATGGCATGTACATCATGTCATGTAATTAACATCTCTCGTCAGTCATACCTTTTGTTAAATATTTATTAACATGTAAAAAAAAAATAATAAATTTGTCCGATTTTTACCATACGGGCAACGGGCATCTTTAGATGTTCCTGCTAAAAAGTTTTTAAAAAGTTTTTTTGATAGACCTAAACCTTTCAGAATAACATATATGAACTAATTCGACAAAGAGCTCAGCAAAAGAGCCACAAGGCTATATCTTTGCAATGTTTGATCCTATCCAGGCCAAACAAGAAGTTTGTTGTGCTAAACATGACTTCAGGTTACTTGCACAGTTCCATAACAGTGCCACCAAACCATAACTTCTGCCACTAAAGGGTCAGAAGAAATAAATAAATAAAGTCTCTTGCCCACAAAAACTAAGCAAACACAGTCGAACTATACCAAACTTTTTCACGATAGGCATTTAATCGTAAAAAATCTATTGTATAATGCTATATTTTATGAACATATTACCATATTTTTGCTAAACAGGCATGTGTTTAAACAGGCATGTGTCTATTTCCTGAAGGTTTTGTAACGCTGGTCGAAAATGATATTGAATTAACTGCTTTTAGATTTTTTTCTCTGTATATTATGAGAATGGTGTTGTCATCGAGAACATCGAGAACATCAATAACAATTATCACATATTTGGATTTTTGGTTCCACTTTTTCTGAATTCCTCTTTGATCATATTTTCACCTGTTTTAACCTGTTGATGAAATTTTAACATGCTTTTCACAAGTGTTTGCATAATTGGATCTGCATGCCAAAATGGGTGGTATTTCTTGCAATGTTATGTCATACTGGCACCAAATTACACACCTTTGTGCGTAATTGTCACCCCTAGTTAACCACACAACTTCAATACAGGAGAAGTGTCACCAATTGGTCAAAAATGATGAATACTTAAATTCATTTAATCCTTAGTAATCGCTTAAATATTAAAGATATATCATCACGTCTTAAAAAAAGATACAAATACGATCTAATCTTTTTAAAAGCTGTGTAGGTATTCAAAAGGGAAAGAAAAAATACCTACACATATGATTCAAAAAATAATAATTCGATGACATCAAACTTAAATACACGGTTAACAAAACCAGCCGAATACTCACTCTGAAAGCGGATCCCCTCATGTATAGTAATTCCAGTTTGTGTCTGTTCTCCGAGCGGAACAGAGCGTACGGATGTCCATTACCTGAGGAGCTCTGCCACCTCACACTGCTAAAGCATGAATGAAAGCCACCAAACGGCGTGGCGGATATGAATGTTTGTGTTTGAGTGGGTGTACTTCTGTGAAGTGACTGAGGGGGAGAAAGACAGACAGAGAGAGAAAGAGAGAGCGAGAGAGAGAGAGAGAGACGGGAGGGAGAGAGAGACAAGGAGGAAGAAAGCGGAGCGAGTGGGTGTGAGACAGACATGGAGACACATGGTGGCAGAGAAAAAGGTGTGTGAATGAATACGCTCACAGTGATTGAATAACAGGCTTCTGCTCCATGCGCAAGCACAAGCGGGAGGGTTGTTGATGCCGTGATAGACAATGATGCTTTTTTTGGGGGGCTTTGTTAGTTGTGAGAGGGAAACGTACACAATAATATTTAGCATCAAGACCATTAGTGTGTCTTGGGTGTTGTGATGGTCTTTTCTTTGTTTAAAGAAATTCATTGAGTAAAATGTTCAAAAGGAAGAAGGATTAAAAAAAATAAAGATAACAATAAGATTATGGAGTATCATTTGTATTTTTATTTATTTTTTTATCTTTTCTCTGGGTGGCATGGTGGCTCAGTGGTTAGCACCATCACCTCACAGCAAGAAGGTTGGTGGTTCGAGTCCCAGTTGGCATTTCTGTGTGGAATTTGCATGTTCTCCCCATGTTCGCAGGGGTTTCCTCCGGGTGCTCCGGTTTCCCCCACAGTTCAAAGACTTGTGCTATAGGTGAATTGGATGAACTAAATTGGCTATAGTGTATGTGTGAATGTGAGAGTGTAGGGGTGTTTCCCAGTACTAGGTTGCAGCTGGAAGGGCATCCGCTGTGTAAAACATATGCTGAAATAGTTGGCGGTTCATTCCACTCTGGCGACCCCTGATAAATTAGGGATTAAGCTGAATGAGGATGAATGAATGAATTCTTCTCTCTTTACATTCAGTAGACATGACTTGACATCATGACATGACATCATATTACTGTAGGTAACAAGGTAATATTGTTTTATGTTTATATCATAAACCCAGTGTCAGATATTAAATTAGTACTGTGAAACAATTAATTGCAAATTAATCACGTTCAAAATAAACGTTTGTTTACATAACATATGTGTGTGCTGTGTACACTACCTGACAAAAGTCTTGTCGATCCCAGTTGTAAGAGCAACAAATAATAAATTGACTTCTAGTTGATCATTTGGAAAAGTGGCAGAAGAAAGATTTTTCTGATGAATCATCTATTGAACTGCAAGATTCTCACAGAAATCAATCAAGTTACATTCAGTTACATTCAGTATGGGGGCATGGGAGAGATCTGCAGAGTGGATGGCAACATCAACAGCCTGAGGTATCAAGACATTTGTGCTGCTCATTACATTACAAACGACAGGAGAGGGCAAATTATTTAGCAGGATAGCGCTCCTTCTAATACTTCAGCCTCCACATCAAAGTTCCTGAAAGCAAAGAAGGTCAAGGTGCCTTAGGATTGGCCAGGCCAGTCACCAGACATGAACATTATTGAGCATGTCTGGGATATGATGAAGGAGGAGGCATTAAAGATGAAGCCAAATAATCTTGATGAACTCTGGGAGTCCTGCAAGAACGCTTCCTTTGCCATTACAGATGACCTTATTAATAAGTTATTTGAGATATTGCAGAAATGTATGGATGCAGTCCTCCAAGCTCATGGAAGTCATAAACAATATTAATTCTTTTTCCACTGCATCATGGTTTTATACTGTACATTATTTCTGTTAAGTGACAAGACTTTTGTCTAAGTCAGACCTTAATGTCCTAATTAATTAATTTTAAATCAAGGCATCATCATATTTTATTTTGGTAAAATAAGCATAATTTAGAGGTCTTTGGCATTCATATATGCCACTTCTGATACCAAATGATCAACTAGAAATCAAATTATTATTTGTTGTTCCTAAAACATGGATAGGCCACAAGACTTTTGTCAGGTAGTGTATATTGGTTACGTACAGTATATATAAAAAACACAATCGTGTGTATAGTTAAGGAAATATTTTTTCTATAAATGTTGATATTGATGTATTTATTCATTCATTCATTCATTCATTTTCTTTTCGGCTTAGTCCCTTTATTAATCTGGCATCATGTTTTAAGCAGCGGATGCCCTTCCAGCTGCAACCCATCTCTGGGAAATGTACTATACAATTTATATTTATAAATATGAATATATAATCAGATATTTAAAAAAATAGCTTTTTATGTATGCATGTTTGTACACATTATTCCACACCACAAAGTATATTATGTAAATAAAAACTTTAAATTTTGTATGCGATTAATCATGATGAATCATTTCACACATTATATTTGATATTTACACGCCACGCAGAAACTTCCAACATTCCATTGCTATTCACTTGATTAGCTATCTCAGTCACTTAAACACTGGCAAATGCTGTTGGATCAGTAAGGTGGAACTAGCTAAACAGAACTTTTTGAAGTTGTCAAGATAAATATGAAGATAAAAAAAAATTATAATAAAAAATATAATAATAATAATAATAATGTCAAATTATTAAGGACTTGTTCCTTCAGTATTTATTACAGTTGTAACCCTGTTCAGAAAGGTTTATGAATATAATGACAGACAATTAAATTTTTACTTTTGGTGCAATTAAATACTTGCTTACTGTACATGTATTGTACTGTCAAATTTGACCAATTTAACAAATTACTGCAAAATTGGATTACTTTTCTAATAATCTTACATTTGTGTACACACAAAACTTAATGATCATAAAATACACAATACAGTGACTACTGACCTCTACATAATACAGTGACTACTGAACGGCACTTGTCAAATAAAGAGTAGTTTATATGATACTCTGTTTTATGCAAGACGTCTCCATGACTCAGTCTGGCTTTCCTTATGTCTTCTGTTAAACAGAAAAATGCAGCTCCATATTTGGACGATGACATCATGATGATCTTGACCACTGACTGGGTGGAACCCTCCACTTTAAAAGCACATAAAGTGAGTGTACAGTCTGCATGTAAATGTGTGCAAGTAAGTGTCTGATACATTATAAAAAGAACTACAGCTTCACTTTAGATCAGAAAAGATGCTTTAAAACATGGAAAGGTATTGTTAAGTCAGGGACAAGACTAAATATTGATGTTGTATGAAATACTCAAAGTACTGTAAGCTAAAGATTAAAAGCAAACCCCAAATTAGCTATTTAAAGTAAGATCCTGCAAGTATATTCAATTAGAAAACCCAAAAAGTTAAGGTAACTAAAACTGTTTGAGGAAACCGATTGCAACAAACTATTTAAGTTTCAAATATGAGTACTGTAAACTTAATCTATTTGAGTAAATGAAGCAATTTGAGCACAGTAAAAGCCAATAAACGAAGAGAAATCAAACTGAGTACTGTAAAACCCAACAAGTTAAGGCAACTCAAACCATTTTGAGGAAACCATTTGCAACAAACCATTTGATTTAAAAAACTAATCTATATGAGTACCGTGAACTTGAGGTATTTAATTAACTCATTACCTTCAACACTGAGTTCAAAACTCTTTTCAAATGAGTAGATTAAACTTTCAGTAAATTTTGAGTTAACTACACTCATTTCATTTGATAAAGTTGACCGTTGGGTTTTACAGTGTAGTGATCATACTTCAGTTGATTGATCACTTTAAGGATTGCAAACGTTTTTTAAACATTCCTTTTTTAGATTTAATTGTTTATTGTATATATTTATTTGCTATACTATATGGTAATGAGGAATTATTTAATTGATGATTACATTTCAAATTAAAGTGCTAATTTGCATATATTTTTAACACATTTTAGCATATTTTGTAGTTTTTAAATTTTGAAAAACTCTTTTCAATCGCTACACATTCAAAAAAGAATAAGAAAAAAGTCATTTGTTAGTAGAATAAAATATTGTATATAATCAGGAGAAATTTAAACGGACATATCCCTCTATAAACACCTTTCGATATTAATAAAATTGTGAGAATTGGTTCGGCCTTTAAAAATATGCATTGTAATTTAAATATACAGACACTAACTGATAGAGTGCAATAAAAGATACACTTAAAAATATACTATTGATTTTTTCTTTACATTAGACATGAGAAAAATCACTACGAAAAGCCTAGTAGCCAGAAATTAAAAAATGGACCAATTCATACAAAAATTGTCACGATCACCAGTAGGCATGGGCTGGTATAAGATTCTGACAGTATGATAACCTTGAATAAAAATATCATGGTTTTGTAATTACTGCTGTACAATATGGTCTTTTTAAATGTCTGACGACAAACAACAACATTTTTTCCCCATTGAACACAGTATATTTTATTTTAACATTCAATAACAGCAGTAAACATGTGAGGCTAAATAATTAAAATAAATCATTGATTTTTACTCTCTTCATTAGTTTCAAAAACACTGATTTCTTTACAACTTGAAAAGGCATCTTCGGAAATCTTTAGTAAAGCCACTGCATTGTTCAGCTCTAGAGCATGCTGGATGTTGGTTTATAAGTGTTTTCTAAATCGTAGACTGATCAGTAGCTTTTGATATGGAGGCTCTTTTTTCTGCTGGAGATACTTTGGCCCTAAAAGACCTCAATTAATAGTCGTAACAAGCACGTAAAAAATTACAAATTAGAAACGGTATAACAAAAAAAAAACCTTGACTTTTCAAAACCGCGATAAACCTTAAAACCGATTATTGTCCCATGCCTAATAACATTCATTATTACCCAGACTACAATCCTGTCACCATATGAACTACAAATCCTGTCATGCACCTCACTCACACCTGTTCCGGTTAACTTTTGATTACACGCATACAGCTGGGAGCTGCTCAAGAACTGATCACTCAGCTTATATTAACTGATTGACACTCACATTGCTGAGCCTTGTTGGTGTAAACCCTGTAATATTACAAAGCATTTTCTTGGTTTAGTCTCTCCATGTTTGACCCTTGCCTTGTTCTCTTGTTTACGTTGTCTGCCATCTTCATCAACCATTTGCCTGTTCTCTGACTACACTTCTTGATTTGCTTGTATGTACCCGTTTGCTACTGTACTTGACCACTGACTGTCCGACTACTCTGAATAAAGCTGCATGCGGATCCTCTCTCTGTTGTCACCCAACTCCATTTTGGTTACAAAAATAGTAAAATAAACAAATAAAATGTATCTATACACAGCATTCACTCATCCACACTTGCAGATCAGAACAGCAGCAGAGAGTGAATGGAGGTCACAGTTATAGGAAATTCCTCCAGGGCAGCAGCTCAAACGCAGAGCCGTGATCGTGCATTGTGGGCCGATGAATAAACACTCTACAAATGGGGCTTTCCGAGTGAACAGATTACATGAGCACTAAGAGCTGCTTTCCACATGATGCTAACAGCACTGAAAACACTCTTCATGCCACAAATGTAATAAAAATAAATACTGAAAAGGATAGTTTTCACCATTTCTTTTGGTTTGAGGCACAAATGTCAAACTACTGACAAAAATGTCACCAAATTTGAGAAAAATGATGCAAAAAAGTGTAATATGCAGAAGCATTAAATGTGTAGCTGATATGAGATGTGAACATGCCATAGCCATATCACCCTGCAGCCCAAGAGCGGTTGCTCACTGGTGGGGTTAGTGAAGCCAGGTGGGGGCACTCAACCTGCGGTCTGAGTCCTAATGCCCCAGTAAAGTGACAGGGACACTATACTGTCAATGAGCGCCGTCTTTCGGATGAGACGTTAAACCCAATCGGCAACCTCCCACTCTCCCTCATGCAACCAATATGGAAGTCTTTTCGCTGAACTTGGCATCTTTTTGGCAACTCGTTTTCTCTAGGATTTTTTTCCAGCTGTGGCGGCAGTCTTTTGCACATCAACCAACTACCTATGGCGTTATTTCAGTGACATGTCGTGAGCACAGTATTACAAGTCGAGTTCGCATTTATGTAATACGAGCACGCAAATCTATTTGCTTGCACTCCGATTTCATCTGTTTGTACACAAAACTTCTTGCACGCCCTTAAATAAAAACTGCTCGTGCAGATTTTCTTGTGCGCTCTTAAATAAACGCTGCTGAAGTGTAATATAGCACGTTTATGTAGTGAGTACGTCTCCAACATTGATTATATTTGCTAGGAATATTTATGAATATCTCCAATAGACCTGCAGAGCGGCATAAATGCTTCCTGAAGTAAAGTGAAACAGTTATGAACTCCAGCAAGATAAAGTATTTGTTTGTTGTATGCAGAACCACAGACCTTTATATATAAAGTAGAATTATGGAAATTGTGTTCATGCTAACTGAAAGCTACGTCGTGTTTGCTGGCCTCATTACAACAGTGTTTTTAAAAGACTAAACAGTTTATTGATATAGTATACAACCAAGCACATGTGGTCAACGAATCGCAGGTAATGAAGTATTAAGCATTTCTCCCAAAGAAAAGCTAGTCTAAGCAAAATGCTAGCAGGCGTTTGTAGCTCCACTAACGCTCCGCCTCCTTGTCGTTATTTGGTCACCCCTGGTGAGTGCGATGAAGCGCTAACAAAATGGTGACGGTTGGCCACGCCTACTTGTAGCTTCATTTGCACTCTTCAGAAACCTATGGGGGACGTCACGGATACTACGTCCATATCTTTTACAGTCTTTGGTTAAACCAAGGTCCTGACTCTCTGTGGTCATCGAGTTCCGGCTGGGTCAGTTGGCATTTTAAATGTTTTCCCCATGTTTGCGTGGGTTTCCTCCAGGTGCTCCGGTTTCCCCTACAGTCCAAAGGCATGTGGTATAAGTGAATTGAATAAACTAAATTAGCCATAGTGTATGTGTGTGAATGTGAGCGTATATTGGTGTTTCCCAATACTGGGTTTCAGCTGGAAGGGCTGCTATAAGTTGGATAAGTTGGCAGTTCATTTTGCTGTGGCGACCCCTGATGAATAAGCCGAAGGAAAATGAATGAATGAATAGTTCCTCCTCATTTTTAACTATCCCCCTTTACTCTTTTGTTTCTTTCTCGCTCTCTCTCTCTCTCTCTCTGTTTTATCAATCTTCCCAAATGATTGTGTGACCTTCAGCGTCATGTGGAGCAGGGCAGCGTTGTGTGTATTGTGTCAGATCTGAATGCAATCTTTGTGCCGATGGTCAGCCTGTTTAAAGGAGGGGGGGTCTGTGGCCAGGCATTGCCCATACTGTAGCCCTCTGGGAGGGGAACTCACATTTCCGTCATCTCTTTGTCTTCTGTTTTTCCAAGAAGTGATGGCACAACGGAGGCTCTGTAAATCTGATCAACAATGGCATGACGGATTGTCTTGTTAGAGCGAGATCTCCACTGCCACAGTATGTGAGGAAAGCTAGGCTAATTCAAGATAGCAGAAAAATCACATAAAATGAAGTGAAATTACAATGTGATCCAGACGGTCAGTACCAATGAAAGTAACTCCTGGAATTGCTGCATATCGCGAATGCTGAAGAGATTATGGGAATAAAGTTTGGTTTATGGTCTTTAGTGTTCAAACTTGAAGATCTCCAGGAATCAGTTTCCGCTCGAGGCTCTTTATAGACATCTGTGTAAACACGATAGAGCGAGGATCAACCACTATATTAACTTACCACTTGTGTTCACTGATAAATCAAACACTGTGACATTTGCCCCCAGTTTCACAGAAAAGGCTTAAAGGGATAGTTCAACCAAAACATTTCTCTTAAGTTGTTCTGAAGTTTTAGAAATGTCTATCTTATATTAAACAAAAGAAGAAGATAGTACCTCCATAGTACACTTTCAGAAAAAATGGTTCAATGTTGTACCAAAGAAGTTACAAACCCTTATCACTGGGGCAGTACCTTTTTATGGGACAGAATTGTACCTGGAGACAAAAAACAAACTTGTACCATTGCAGTTCGTACCTTTAAGGACATGATTTGTACTATGGGAAACCAAAATGTACCTTTGGTTTTTAAAATCTGAAGATACAATATTGTACATTCATCAAAGTTACAAATCTGATCCATAAAGGTACCACCACAGTGAGAAGACACCTTAACTGTCAAAAATGCTTACCAAACATTTATTTAAAATGCCATAAATGTTTAGTTTACAATAGCTATAGTTGTATGTTTTACATTATTGTATTATATAACTTAACAATGAATTTTCTTTGATTTTCTTTAAACATATGCTTTTAAATGATGATTCTTATTTTAATATGGAAATTATTTACAAATTATTCAAATTGAATTGAATAATAAAAATTGCTTCTGAATAAGGAAGGAGTTGTCCAACATGTATGTACCTTTTTTATGAGAACAATTGTGTACCTTCATTTCAGTTGTACCATAAAAGGTACAGAACAGTATCATAAGTGGTCTGTATAAGGTATTTGTAAACTTTTACAAAGGTACAAAACTGTTCCTTAAGGAACATTATTTGTACTTCCGTGTACCTTTTTTCTGAGAGTGTAGGAAAAACATACTATGGAAGTTAGTGACAACTGAATTACAACATTCTTCAAAATATCTTCTTTTGTGTTTAATGTCACATGGTTATAAATTTTTTTTCATCTTATACGGTTGTTCGTCGCACATACTCAAATATGTAACTAGTAACGTAACATACTGTAGGCACCTAATATCTTTTTATTGATAAAAAAGCTAATGGAAATTGCATCAGAATTTTCAAAGTTATCAACAAAAGTTTAGCAAATTAATATCAGATTGTTTCGCAATGAGATGCTTGATTTACGCTAAATAATGAAATAATAAAATAATTAATAATAATGCAATAAATGTGATTAAAATAGAGTAAGTAAATAATAAATTATAATAATCAAATAAATATGATTAAAATGACTGAGGAAATAACAAATAGATGCAATACTACAATGAGTAGAAACAATTAATAACTTAAAATAAACTAAATTAATATATAAGAAACTAAATATTTTCCAATTAAAATCTTAGACCTATTAGTTAAAAAGAATTATACATGGATGATAATGTTTGGGGGTGCATAGCATTTAAAAGATTAAAACCCCCTGCACTAACGTTCACATAAATACTAAACACATTTATACACCCCTTTAAACTCTGACATCACTCTTCAAATAGACCCGAATCCATCTAATATCAACGTCAATAGATGCACACAGATTTAGCAGCATTTAAAAAGGGACGGAAAACGCTCGTGCTATGGTAAACTTTCCCAGCCTCCTCAGCTAAAGCCCTCACTTCTATTAGTGTTCTCCAGCAGTGGGAGTGAAGAGGGTTTGTTTTTAGAGCTAGAGCGATACAGGAGGCCTTTGTCTCTTTGCCTGTCACCACCCAGTCTCTCTCCAGAGGGGGACTGAAAGTCAAAAATAGCCCAATCCCCAACGATAAAACACCTAAACATGAAAAAGCCAAAAACTCACAGCCAGTGACAGCGCTGATGGGAAACAAAGATGGTAGTTTGGTTAGCAACAAGCAAGTGTTATTCGCCTCCTTGTGTAATTCCACATTATTTTCTCTTATAATCTGTCAGAATTATCAATCGTTAACATTGCATCTGTAACTTTGTAACTTCTATGTAACGTGAATACTTGCTAGATGCGTAATGTGATGCAACGTGTCCGTATTGAGCTTTATGAGGCACATTTATGTCATTTTGGCCCTATCCTGGACTGTAATTTAAAGCAAATTAGCGGTCATGGACTTTGCAGACAAAATGTATTTTTACAACTGCCGCCCACAAAATGAGGACCTATAAAAAGGGAAAAGTGTAAAAATGGAACTGCTTATGAAAATATTTGCACAGGGATTTTAAATGTCAGACCAAGTACACAGGAAAGGAGCTCTAAACAAATCAACCAATGAGAAATTTCTCGATTTATTCGTGGTTATCCACTGTGGATCTGGGACAACACATAAAAGTCTTGAAGTCTTGAAGATAATCTTCAATTACCTCTATTTAGAACTGGTCTTGTACCTTTCATAGCTTTATCATAAGTCAGAACGAGCTTTATTGCCAGGTATGTTTACACATAAGAGCAGGCCCGTGCAGAGGCTTTCCAAAGGGCATGTGCAGCATTGAAAATGAGGGCACATCATAGCAAGAACGCGAAGTAACCTAAAAGAAGACCAGGGGGGATCGCATACTGAAAAGCGGGTGTGGGGCTGAGAAAGGCGATCGTGGAATGAAGAGAGGGTGGTGCACTTGCGTTCATTTTGGAAGGGCACTTTATATCCCAGACTCAAAAGGGCATGAACACTGCACAGGTGGAGTACTAAGTGTGCACGTGGCTAAGAGGAAGTGATGGTTTCCCATGAACAGTAGAAAGAGTCACTTTGGTTGAAAGCATCTGTTAAATGAATTCATGAAAATGAACAAACATTGTACTGAATTTGTGGCTGTGTATTGAAAGACATAAAAAGGCATTCTAATTCAAACAATGGCACTTTTTAACTGACTAAACAATTACTAAGTGAACTTTGATGTTTTATTTATTTGCCACAGCGCAATGGACCCGCAACTTATCCAGCATATTTTTTAAGCAGCGGATTCCCTTCTAGCTGCAACCTATCGCTGGGAAACACCCATACACTTTCATTTACACACACACAATTTACACACAAATAAGAAAGGAAGCACCTAGAGGAACCTGGAGGAAACCCATGCGAACACGGGGAGAACATGCAAACTCCACACAGAAATGCCAACTGACCCAGCCGAGGCTTAAACTAGCGAGCTTCTTGCTGTGAGTGGAGAGCGCTACGCCACCGTGCTGCCTGATGTTTTATATTATATATTATGAATATGAACACACACACACACACACAGACACACACACACACACACACACACACACACACACACACACAGTATGTCGACATGCAATGAACACATTGTGGCATTTTGAAGGCGTGAGACTAGGCATGGGCCAGTATAAGATTCTGACAGTATGATAACCTTGGATAAAAATATCATGGTTTAACTGTATTGTGATTACTGCTCTAAAATACTGTATATTCTGGATAAAAAACAAAAAACCTTTTCTCCTTTGAAAACAATAGATTTTATTTTTTTAAAGATTTATAGTATTTTGGAGCAGTAAACATGTCAGGCTAAACAATTCAAATGAATCATTGACTTCTGCTGTCTTCATTTGTTTCAAAAACACTGATTTCTTTACAATTCAAAATGGTATCTTTGGATATTTTTTTTCTGCTGAAGATACCATTGTCCTAAAAAACAAAACAAAAAAGTGTAAATAAAAAAAAATCTTACACAAACATTAGGAATGGTATTATAGAAAATTTTGACAGTATTAAAACCTTGACTTTTCCAAACTGTGGTATACCTTGAAAACAGTTATCGTCCCATGCCTACGTGAGACACACAGCATAGACACTCTTGACAGTTCTGGAAGTCAATTTTAATATAATAACACTACTACCGAAATGATTAAGGCATTTTAGAATGACTAAAACAACACTTCAGATGGATGCAATGTGCTCAGCCTGCGGGTTTGTCCATCCACACACATTTGTATCATCACATGATCTCTCATAACATAATCGCATGACTTTTTTAATGCGCATAATGGAATTTGTTCGGTAAAAGTAGGTATGTTTCCAAGGCAAGGCAAGGCAAGGCAAGGCAAGGCAAGGCAAGGCAAGTTTATTTATATAGCACATTTCATACACATTGGCAATTCAAAGTGCTTTACATAAACTGGAATATAAAAGACAAGTATAAATAAAATAAAAACAAATAACATTAAACAGATAAAAACAGCGTAAATACAGTTTTCCATATTCTAAAACACCAATGTATCATATTTTCTCACTTTACTCTGGGACTTCCCCCTTCTGGGGACTTTTTTGGTACCTATTAATCAATTAGACGTCTTTAACAGATTCGATTTTTCACCTACAATCGAAAAGTTAAAGGTGCAGTAAATTTGACACCCAGTGGTTGAACTAGGTATTGCACTTCTGGATCAGAATAAACACAAGTGTGGGATGCCAGGTTGAGTACAGGAGCGAGTGATTTAAACTGTTTTGTAAATAAAAGCAGTGACACACAATAGAGGGAATATTCTCCATATTAAAAAGAGTTTTGGTTCTAACCAACACCTCGAATTGATATATTAGAAACAGCTTCTAATTCTCACAGCTGAACATGTGAAACCTATCACAGTAATCAATGTGACAATGTGAGTTTGAATGCCATTTTACAGGAGATTTATTGCCATATGCTGAAAGCAGCAGCAGATAGTTCACCTCAGATCTTAAAAATACAATAAATTGCTTGAAATTGAACTTTAGAACTAAACACATATGAGTGATTCAGCATCTACATTTAATAATGTTAAAGAGGGTTAACATGTATTAAATAGATTATAAACCAGATCCTAAAACTGTCAAGAGTGTCTGTGCTCGCGTCTCACGCGTGATTTTTTTCCCCAAACCAGTTAAGCGCAAACCACGCCCCCTACGCGAAAACCCCACCCAACAGCTGTGACTCACGTCTGTGGCTTGATTTCATTGGTCCAGCTATACCACAATGGCAACGAACACAAACTATTTTTTAATACACAATACCTAAAATAAGAAAGGTTAACAAAGTGCATGTATGAAATGAAACGTTGTAAAAGCAGTCTACAGCTTATATAAAAAGGCTGGGTTTAATGAATAAAAATAGTGCCAAAAATACATGAAGCAAACACGGATTTAACATCAATCAACATTCATATCTTATTATCCAGGCATATAATAATAGTTAATTTGTATGTTAGTAAATGCTTTATTAACTCAACTTCATGCAGTTTTGTGACTTAATCTAAAGTGAGGACTTTTTATGCATTATTAATTCCTTAATTATAAATGACAATTAAAGGCTCAGTATCAAATGAACAATACATCTTTGCAATCTTATCTAAAAAGTAAAATTACTGTAAAGTTTAAACATTGCTAAATAACAGGAGTGTCAAAATATGACATTAAATTGGATTGGTAAAACAATATAATAATTTAACAATATATGCTACATTTCAATGTTATTTAGCAATGTTAAAACTGTACTGTAATTTTATTTTAGCAAAGATTGCAAAGATTTATTTTTCATTTGATACAGTTTCATTTGTGTATCTTCAAATGGATATAAATTAATAAAGTTGTTTATGTTTTTTTTCATGTTTAGAATTTAACTGAGCCTTTAATTGTCATTTATAAGGGATTTATAAAGCAAAAATAGTCCTCACCTTAGATTAGGTCACAAAACTGGATGAATTAAATTACTGAAGCATTTATTAACAAACAAATTAACTAAGTATTTGCCTAAACAATAAGATATATGAATGTTAATTTGAATAGTTTATTAACAGTGTATATGCATTTTGAATTATTTTTAAAAGCCACCAAGTACTCTCAAATAACTGGTTTGTAAATAATGCAATACTTAATTTAGAAATTAAAAAAATAATCATTAACAAGTTGAAAGTATGAATATGAAAACACAATCATTAAGTACATTTTACATGTGCTTATAAGTCAAGAATAGAGCATTTGTATCTGCAGTTATAAACTGCTTACTAACATCTGTTAATGTAGAGTTAATGCTTAGCAACTGTTTGCTAATGCTTAATAAAATATTCATAGTGTGTAGTTATTATAAAGTGTTACCAAAATGGGTATCATTTATGTTTTTTATGGGAAGGCTCTAACAATGAATATTATTGCTGACAAACTGATGATTCAGTTTAGCAAGTCAAGAAAGTACATTATACTGTAGGTAATAAAATATACTGTGGGAGGAATCATATTATAATCAATTTTTAACTTGTATTCAGTATTAAATGAAAGGCCTTATTTTATAGTTGTTAATCATGTTTAGGAAGTTGCTTGGAGTATTACATCTTTCAAAAAGTTTGAAAGAATTTGCAGAACATATGTTGGTTGCAGTTCTTAACCATCGTATAGTTCAATAAACTTGCGCTTCAGTTGATTTCCATCTGATATGCAGATTATGTGCAGTGTTGGGTAAGTTACTCTGAAAACGTTATTCATGACTGATTACTAATTATCATTAAAAATAAATACAATTGTATTTTAAATAACTTTTTAAATTAATTTGATCAGAAACTTAATTACTCAGTAAGTCATTTAATTACTCAATATTATAAAAAATGCACAAATCCAAAAGCATAGTCAATAGAAATAAATCTTTTAATTCTTTACATTTGAGTCTAACAGGACCTTTTTTAGTATTATTGCTTAAAAATCTTAAACATTATATCACATATTTTCAAATTTGACAGCATATTTCATACAGACCATTTGCAATTGTTGGACAAATGTAACATTTTTACTTAAAAAATCTGGTTATTTTGAAAAATATCTGAATTGTGACAACAAATTATACACATACGATATACCTATCCTGTTTCTCTGAATTAATACCAGATATGGTCATAATCAGTCATTCAATTTAACGTTTTTATAGCTACAGATAAAGAGGTTATGTTTACATCCAGGGGCTGTGCTAAATTAATAAAAAAAAATTTTTAAATGTTATGTTTTTAGTTTTTTGCTGGTTTTTCTCATTGTTAAGATGATGTTAAATCCGTGTTTGCTTCATGTATTTTTGGCACTATTTTTATTCATTAAACCCAGCCTTTTTATATAAGCTGTAGACTGCTTTTACAACGTTTCATTTCATACACGCACTTTGTTAACCTTTCTTATTTTAGGTATAGTGTATTAAAAAATAGTTTGTGTTCGTTGCCATTGTGGTATAGCTGGACCAATGAAATCAAGCCACAGACGTGAGTCACGGCTGTTGTGTGGGGTTATCGCGTAGGGGGCGTGGTTTGCGCTTAACTGGTTTGGGAAAAAAAATCATGCGCGTCTCACACCTTCAAACACCACCAAACGTTTGTTGCGTGTCAGCATTTGTCTTCTTTGTCATTTATTAAATAAAGAAAAGATTATCGCAGCTTCTCCTACTGCAGTAATTTCCGTTTGTACTGTAGATATTAAATCAGAAAGTGATGACTTTGTTCTCTTTAATTCATTGGATGGAAACTCTGCTTTATTCGCATGTCTTTTATGTGATATTTCAGTTGTGCACATAGATTTAATTCACATTTTTGGATGGAAACATCCATTGTAGTTTATGCGCATCTTTTTTATCGAATAAAAAGTTTATCCTACTCTGTTATGTGCATGCATATTTTATGCACATTTTCAAAATGTATGCACATCTTGGCATTTCCATCAACCGTATTTTTTTTTGTGCAAATCCAAAATGTGTATAAAAATAGGTGGATGGAAACGTAGCTACAGACACACATAAACAATGGTATTTTTTTACATATTGTCTCAAAGGCTAAATATTAAAAATAAAGTAAAAGTTGTGACAAAAAATTACAATATTTAGCAAAGTTAAGCATAATTTCTCTACACGTCAGTGCCGCATGACCCTTTAGAAATAGTTAATGCTAATTTGGTGCTGAGTTTTTACTGGTAACTGTTAATAATTGCAATAATGACTTTTTTTGCTGATTAATATTTTTTGTAGAAATTTTGGTAGTTTTTCAGGATTCTTTGATAAACACAAAATAAACAATAAATTCTTATGCAATAAAATTTTATTCATATTTTGACATTTATTTTTATTTGTTTTATACAAGCATTAATAGAAACGTCAGATAATTTATGTTCAATTTGAAATTTCTGTGAATATAAAAATCACTTTTGTAAATTTAATTTGATCCAGACACCAAAATGTCTTTGACCCATATATTTAAATGCACCATGCATTAAACACAGACAGACACACACACATAGAGCCTCTTATTCTCTTGGCCTAATGTGAATGTAATCCTGATGGACTGCTGCACACAAGTCCTTTATGTTTTATCATCGATCAATAAAGCAGGTCTTTGGCTCAGATATGTGATCTGATTATGTCTAACTAGAGTAATTCTAATTCAGTGTAAAGTCTGCACTGTATTAGAGCACCAATATCCCTCAGTGCTGCCTTTACCCAGTTTCACTGACCCAAACCACACAGAACAACGGCCAAAAGTCATGGGCTAAATTCCAGTTTCAAAATATATGTAAATGTAGACTGTTCAGACTCCGGTGGCACAGAGCAATACTGCAGAAGCATGAGTAGGAGTGAAGCTCTCTGGTGCTGTGTGTTGTGTAATACGGTACTTGCACATCCTCCCCTATCATTTACATTAGACTTACGCCTTTGGCAGACACTTTAGTGCATTGAAGATGCATTTAATCGGTATGCGTGTCCTCAGGGAATTAGACACATGACTCGGTTACAAGAACTATGATGTATAAACTTAACTACATGAATTACCACCAGCATCGGTTGCATATTCTGCATAGGTCCAAACCTACAACTTTTTAGGAAATGAGAAAACCCTGCATATTTTTAACCTTTATATTTTTTCTGAGGATGCTTTTCCATGAAAATGTTAGTTATCACATTGAGTTAAAACTTGAAGGTCTCACAAAGGGAATTATAAGTTAAAATTTAAAATTATAAATAATAATTTAGCACTTTTTTGGAGACCCTTGATAAATCAGGGACCAAGTAGAAGGAAAGTGAGTGACTGATCATAGGTCTAATTGATCTGAGCCTATATTGGTCAAAAAGGTTGTCTATTGAAAAGTGTTCATATCAGAAGCATTTTTGCCATGTGCAAATAGTTGTAAGCAAAATTATAAGCCCTGCTCTAAAAGTTCATTCATTCATTCATTTTCCTTCTGTTTAGTCCCTTTATTTATCAGGGGTCGCCACAATGGAATGAACCAAAAAACTTATCCAGCATATGTTTTACACAGCGGATGCCCTTCCAGCTGCAAACCAGTACTGGGAAACATCCATACACACTTATTTACACACAAAGTAAAATGTGTTAAAACAACATAAAAGTTGTTTTAAAAACATTAATGTTTCTAAAACATTTATAATAACTAGTTTCTAACATTCTTTTCAACATTGCCATGATGACTAAGTAATGTTTTATAAACAAATTTCGGGAGGAGCACCCGCAGATGCTCAGCAATTCAATACGTCATTGACAATCATTCTATTAGCCAATCAGTATTAGACTAGGGCTGTGTATTGGCAAGGGCCTCACGATACGATGTATATCGCGATACATGGGTCACGATACGATACAATAAATATTGTGATATATTGCAATAGTTTATATTAGTATGCGTGTCACATATTGACAACTTGATAAAGTCGGCAGACAAATTAAAATTCCAATTCCAATTTATTTTCCATCCATTCCAATTCACTAAAACAGCACAGTGTGATTGAACAGAGAACTATGTATAATGCAAAGCTTACAAATGGCATTTATTTTTTGTCTAATTCAGTACTCACTGGTATAGCGTTTAGGGTTGGGCTATGTTGACCAATTTGGCATCGTACGATGTCTAATGTGAAACATGGCGATGGACGATGGACATAGGGGGAGGTGAACTAATTATTTATGAATAATTAATAAATTCATAACTAATTAATTATTTGTAGCCTACCATTTCAACTACCTGACCTGCATGGCCTTTGTTTTACTCATAACCAAATCATAAATAAATAAATAAAGATAAGTTACACACAAATTACCACCGGGTTACTCGATCTGACACGACAGTGAACCGTGCCGTTATGGCGTCCACACACTTGCTTGGTAAAAAAGCTGCACAACCAACAGGAACTAACCAACAGTATCTGAGGTTTTCACTAAAATTACTTAGTACAAGCTTGAAAGCGAAAGACTGAAGCAGTGTACTGATGCTGTGACACGTTAGCTGATAGAATCAAAAGACTGAAGAGTCGTTAGATTGAGACAAGATTAATTAAATGTCACGTTTAACAACTAACTTATAGTGAGACGCAATCCAGTGGTACATCCTTGATAAACGGTCCGTACCAAAGCAATGACTGTATAAAATATAGAGTCCGTACACTGTTCTCTGGAGTTCTGACGAGCGCATGACAGTGTGTGTGTGTGTGTGTGTGTGTGTGTGTGTGTGTGTGTGTGGCTGTGGCTGTGTGTGTGTTTGGTCACGTGATATGCGTTTTCAGCAGACGGAGGGCTGTTCAGGAATGCTTGGTGAAACGCCAGTTTGGATGTGGATCATTTTCGTTCTAAAATGCCATTTTAAAACTAAGCTGTATCAGTGTAAACGGGGCCTGAGTGTGTGTTTTTCACGAGCTGGTTTGCAACGGGGGCGGTGCGGAGGATCGGTGATGCCGCCTTAGCAGCATCATGATGTCTATAGGTCATCGGCAATGGCATAGTCTATCGACCCAACCCTTATACCTGTTAAAACCAAAGTGCAGCCACACGTCAGCTCTAAAAGCTGGAGGCACCTTTATATTTTATGCCATGGTCACTCTTGCTTACTTCTGATCCCGTACTACTTGCCGTTTTGTTGATCGCGGGTTAGGGACATCTACAGGAGCGGAGGAGGAGGTCATTTGGCACAACTTGGATCGATACTTGAGGTTGGACTATCGATACACTATCGTAAAAGAAACTATCGCGATAGTTAGATGTATTGATAATATTGCACAGCCCTATATTAGACCAAACCCATATAAATACCAAAGTCATCCTACCTGCATTATCTCACAACTTTAGCATCCCTCCACCACCCCAACACCTCACTTCTTAAACATTATCTACCCAGGGGAGCGTTCTGGGGCCAGGCTAGACACCTCGCTCGAACCCCAACTCCTCACTATTCCCTGATACGGGGAATAACACGAGTTGGGGGCATCTTCCCTGAGCTCAGAGCCCTCTCCCTGGACAGCATGCCAAATACGCTTTTTCTTTAACATCTGTAAGTGTGAACTCGTGAAATGTATAATATTTTGCAAGATACTAGTATTCAGCTTAAAGTGCAATTTAAAAGCTAAAGGGGCTAATAATATTGCCCCTAATAACAATACATAAATACTGCTTTCATTTCAGGCAAACTTAAAGAAACAAAAATATTAAAAAGTACAATACAAAAAAATACAAATAAAAAATATTACACGGTGGCTCAGTGGTTAGCAATGTCACCTCACAGCAAGAAAGTAGCAGGTTCAAGCCCCAGCTGGGTCAGTTGGCATTTTAGTTTAAGTTTGCATGTTCTTACTGTATTTGCGTGGGTTTCCTCCAGGTGCTCTGGTTTCTCCCACAGTCCAAAGACATGCGTGCAGTTAAATTGCATATACTAAATGAACTGTAGTGTATGTGTGTAAATGAGTGTGTATGGGTGTTTTCCAGTGCTGGGTTGTGGCTGGAAGGGCATCCACTGCGTAAAACATATGCTGCATAAGTTGGCGGTTCATTCCACTGTGGTGACCCCTAATAAATACTAAGGACTAAAAGAAGCAAAATTATGAATATGATGAATGAATATTATAGGAAACACAGCGAAAATGTCCTTGCTCGATAAAACATTACATGGGGATTATTTGAAAAATAATAGAAATTTCATGAGGGCTAATCATTTTGCCTTCAACTGCATTTTCTATTTGTAGTTGCAAACATTAAGGCCTTGAAATGGTGCACGCATGAATCCATGCACACATATTTCCACTCCTAAAATTCATAAACTTTACAAACAGTTTGAGGATTCATTGAAGTTACAAGATGTATTTGCAAGTTATTATTAATACTTCTCACTGTTTAAACATTAGTAAAGCTCATTGACAATTCTAAAGAGTGGCTACACGGTTAATGATTTTTGTAAGTTACACAGTATTAAACTGTAATTTGGACTGTATTTTACTGTAGGACAGCTATGCAGTATGTTACTGCATTTTAAAGTTGCATTGTGAAAATGACTGTATATGCTGCACACACAGAAGAGGCAAAGTTTTCTGGTGGCACTATGATATGTTTTATTGCTGTCACACTGCACAATCTGTAACAAATAAACACAGACAATGAAAACATTGTGAACAGTGTTTCAGTGTTGGCAGTGTGACTTCTTTATGTATGCGTGAAACCTCTTGCAGCTTACGTATCACTCACTAATCGCTGCCAGGACGTACAGGTTAAAATGATGGCCATCAACACATTATGACTAACCTGAACTTATGGTAACACTAATACTAAATGATGACTAATTAATGCAAAAATAACAGCTATAATAAAAATAAAACAAAACACACGTCTGCCATAACTCTATACCTCTACATATATTTTACTGTAATACTGTAAATACATATTCAGCAAAATAAATGTAAATACAGTATTTTTGCTGTAATTGATTTACAGTAGGTTACTGGTGAACTGCTGTCAGTTAGTTATTGTAGATTACACAGGTAATTATTATGGTGTAACAATATTAATATATGAAAACAAGTAAATAAAAGTTTTCCAGAAATGACATAGTTTTCAGTGGTTTTGTCATTGTGTGGAACTAGATAAAGCCTTCTATGTGAACAACAGACAGAAGAAAATAAACATGACACATAATCAACCCTAAATGTGTGAAAGAAAAGAGACAAAACATCCTGACAGAAGGCAGCAATCAAAATCTTCACTCGAGAAAATAAAAAGAGCATCAATGAGGAGAGATGCAGACAGTAATGAGCATGACATGTCATGGGAAGAGAACACAAGCGATAAAAATAGAAGGAGGAAGTCACACTTTTAGAAGCCGCCCACTCATTTTAGAGCTGATGAGTTTCTCTCGTCATTGCGTGGGTGACAAGACTCAAAGCAGTGGGAAACCACATCACACACTTTTTTTTTTTTTTTTCTACACACTCCCCAGCAACAACTTGAACTTGCTGAGACATGACCGACAAGACCAGGAAGTGAAAGTCAGAATGTTTAAAACAGGTTTTACTTGCAGCAGGCATCAAATGACAGCTGATCTTTTGATAGTAAATTTTACACACTGGATTCATTCAAGTTTATATTCATGTTGAACATTCAAAGATATCAACCCGAGAATGACATGAGAGGGATTTTGTCACAGTAAAAACAATAAAAGTATGAAATAAGTGTTGTCTGAGTAGTTAAACTCAAACATTTCAGACAGCAACACACATAGCTCTGTGACAATGAACAGATTTTATCTCCACCATTTGCATGCACTGCTTCCTGTGTATTGATAGCACCAGCATCACCAACCAGGACAGGAACACAATTTTATCTGACAGAGAGAATCAATCAATTAACCTGTATGGTTACAACTATCAACTATCATGAGATTCTATCTAAATGTGTATCTTCAGTGAGTGTTATACACCGACCGCTGATGAAGAGAGCAGAGAAAATGAATTCAACAAACACGCATGAAATTGATCTAACATGAAGAATCCTGCTTTCTCCTCAATGAAGGAGCACAACTGTTTTCAACAATGCTAACATTGTTACTTATGCAGTAAAGCAGCATATAAAAATAATTTTGGAAGATCATGTGACATTGCAGACTGGAGGAGTGATCCTAAATATTAGAAATTTTGTTTCCGGTGAGGACTTTGAGAAACTTGTTCATGCTTTTATCAGCAGCAGGGTGGATTACTGTAATGGATTCCTCACTGGCCTTCCCAAAACCACAGTCAGACAGTTGCAGCTCATCCAGAACACTGCTGCCAAAATGCTGACCAGAACCAGAAATCAGAGCACATCACACCTGTCTTTAGGTCTTTACACTGGCTCCCAGTTACATTCCGAATAGATTTTAAAGTATTTTTAAAGCAGGGTCAATCCACCACATGGGAAAGCTAGGTTGCTGCTGGAAGTGGTTTAAGTGAGACCAGCAGGGGGCGCTTAACTTGTGGTCTGTTTGGGCCCTAACGACCCAGCATATTGACAGGGACTCTATACTGCTCAGTGAGCGCCGTCTTTTGGATGAGATGTTAAACCGAGGTACTGACCCTCGTTAAAAATCCCAAATTTGCCCACTGGCCTCTGTCCATCATGGCATCCTAACCATCCCCATATCATAATTGGCTTCATCACTCTGTCTCCTCTCCACTAATTAGCTGGTGTTGGTGTGCGGTCTGGTGCAATATGGATGCCGTTGCGTCATCCAGGTGGGTGCTGCACACTGGTGGTGGATGAGGAGATTCCCTCCAATGTGTAAAGCGCTTTGAGTGTCCTGAAAAGCACTATATAAAATGTAAGGATTTATTATTATTATTATTAATTTTGATGATCTTAAAAAAATTTAATCTTACTGACTCCAAATATTCACTGTAAAAAATGCTGGGTGCCACACAAATGACATGTGTAGGGACAACATGAAGGAATTAAGTTAACTTATTTGTTTTTGCAGATTTAAGTGGATTGATCATAAAACAATTAAGTTGTCTACAAAATATCTCAAGAATTGTGCTGGTTCAGCTTATTTTATGTAAGTAGTTTAAACAACAGCAAATGTGTTTTTGAGTGTTTAAATATTGTGCCATTCAACATTTTGAGATTAAATTTAACACTAAACTTTTTGGGATTTCTTTTACAAAATATGTACTTCAAAAGCAAAAAAGGTTAATTTATCATTTTGAGAATTATATGCTTGTACAGCACATTGCATATACATATATATATATTTACATTTTAAAATATATGTTATGCTTTAAAAAAAAGCTATGGCTGTTACAGCATATGGGGTCGCCACAGAGGAATCAACCACCAACTTATCCAGCATTTGTTTTACGCAGCGGATTGCCCTTGATCACTTGGAAAAATCCACACTCATTCACACACACACACACACACACACACACTTATACACTACGGTCAATTTTAGCAGACCCAATTCACCTGTACCACATGTCTTAGGACTGTGGGTAAAAGGAGCACCAGGAGGAAACCCATGCGAGCACGGGGAGAACATGCAAACTCCACACAGAAATGTCAACTGACCCAGCCGAGGCTCGAACCAGCGATCTTCTTGCTGTGAGGTGAACGTGCTAGCCACTGCGCCACCGCGTCGTGATTGTGGCTTAAAAATATATATATTCCTCTGCTATTCATATGCATAAATATGGATTCCCTACAGCCTAGTTTGTGTCATGTTAGAAGTTCAAGCCACCCTAAGCTTTTTCAACCCAAAAATGTATGCACTTCTGTTGGCCTGCGCAGCTGTTTGCCGCCCAGCTCATATCAGTCTCAGCATATTCTTGGTTTAAGGCTCTCATTCCAAGAGGATCACCTCTGTGTTTGTGTTCATCGAACGCACAGAAACATCAGTCACAAGACAGCAGATATCAGCTCATCAAGCTCACCTAATCAGCAGACATGTACAGTTGTGCACAATCTGCTCTCCATCTCTCGACTGGCGCTGAACTCAAAGACTCTATAAATCACGCACGGTGGTAATATTAGACACTGTGCAGCCTGTCGCACATTAAATTACAGTTGGCAGCCATGAATGCAGTGCAGTGCCTGTGCAAAAAAATAAAAATAAAATAGTTCCAAACAACACCAAATAAACTTCCCATTCACACCCAACAAATGGCTACTTGAAAATAAAGGAAGAGGCACAGACATAAACAAGCTAAATAGAGGGAAAAAAACATTCTCATTTGCCCATTGGACACGCTTAATTAGCTTTCAATAATGGCACGATGGTTGGGAGTCAGTGACTTCTTAGTAGTTTCTCGGCTTGAACAAAATGAGGCTTAACTCTCAGTTAGCTGTCGTTCAGAGGCGCATTAAGCCAGGGTGGGTTACTTAGCGTTTTGTGGTTTATGTTCCTGGATGGGAGGATTCTCCCCTGATACCAGGCGTCTATTTCTATCCACTCTCGCTCGGGTCTCCTGGCTCACTACAGAGAAAGAGGGGTTTGACTGTGGCTGATCTCCACGGCAGACCTCTGAACGGATGGAGTATGAGCACACATGGAGACAAATATCATTTACAAAGGTATGACTCAAGTAGAGGGCTGAAAAACCTCCTTGGGGTTAATGGCAAACAAACTTGTTCACCACCAAGTCTAAATACTTCACTGAATAAACCATTTAAAACTTCTCCTCCCGTAGGCAAATCAATCAATCATAGTGCTGAAAGTGTTTCAGTTTTAGACTATCACTATCCTAAAGGGGTGATGGGGATTTGCAGTGACAAAACAACTGGAGGTCATTCATTTCCAATCAGACTAGGAGATCTGAATCACTTTTGCACAATTTGTTAGTTTAAAAAAAAAAAACAGAAAAAAGTGCTCATTTTTGGTCAAAGCTGAATATTTATTTTCAATTATATATTTTTATTCAATTTACACTACTGTTAAAAAAGATTGAGGTCAGTAAAATTTGTATTGTGTTTGAAAAAAGTATCATGGGCTCAAACAGAATGCCTTTATTGGAAATATTCTCATTATTCCAGACACTAGGTCCAATGGTACTAAAGACAGTCAAAACAATCCAAAACACACATTATACATTAAATACTAAATATCGAATATAATACAAATGAAAACATCTGTTTTAATAGACTTTAAAATACAGCTTATTCACGTTAAGCACCCACCACATTTTTTTTTCTTTTTTAACGTCACATGATATTTCCGATATTGTTAAAGAGCCCCAATTATGCATTAAAAAGGGTCATATTTTGGTTTTGGGGGTCTCCAACAACTGGCTGATATGCATGCAAGGTCTAAAAACACTTTCATTGTCTTATAATATGCATTTATTTTTACTTAATTCTCCCAACAATTCCCATATGGTTCGTTCAGCGATTCATTTGTTCCCAAACCCCTCCTTAGCGCGATGCTAATCTGCGCTGATTGGTCCGATGACCCAGTCTGTTGTGATTGGTCGACTGCGTTCAGCGAGAAACAGAGAGAAATGCCCACCACGGCTTATCAACAAGTAGTCAGAGTGCGGAGTGTATGTGTGAGCCCAATGCAGGAGTGCATTAAAGCAATGCAGTTCAACACCAGCATATTGCTCTATTCTTCACCATAAGTAAAAATAGTGACACACATTCAGTATTAATCCACACAGTGGTAAAAGCTGAACTATTTTAAAACTTGACTGCCGCATGCGTGTAGGAACAGCTGACATGGCCATAGCTACGACATCAGGCAGAGAACGTCAAGCTCACAAACGCATTTAAATCCGTAAACAAAGCGGCACGGGTCTTGTTTTCAACGTGCCTTTAGATGCGATATGAGAATATAAAGAGTTAACCAGATACAGTACAAGCAGTTACAAGTAACAAAACAATTAAATACATAATTTGCAAGCTACAGAAAACGAGGCGGCAACCATTTTAAATCGCACTTACTTACACTTGTGAAATGAAGGAAGAAACTGATCCATGAACTGTGTACTGTAAAGTTCCTGTCAAGCTCTGACAAAGTCCCATATAGTCTTTTCTGATCCTTCCTTTAACAAACGGCCGAAGAATCTCCCGTTGTCAGCATGTAGATTGCTGAAGCATTTGTCAGAAAAATTATGAAAACACAGCACAGAGCTGGGGCTATAATGCTGAAATATTTTTTGCAAAAATAAACTTCAACCTCTGACTATCTTTGAGTAGGGAAAATGACCCTAACTTTCCCTCACATTTCAGAGCACAGTGTCTTTGTGACATGATTTACCTGAGATCTGCTACAGTGTCTTCCTCTTTTTCTTTCTACGGTGTTTGTAGGCAGAGCTGGGGGTTTTCCCAGGTTTGCGCATGCAACAAATGGGCGAGGCTTAAGTTCCATATTGACGTCACACTAGCACGGCTAAAGACTTGTTACAGCGGCAATTCATTCAAACCACTATGAGTCAACTCTTTTATAGATGAATTAATAGTTTTAAACACGGTGCACTTTCAGAATTAAGCCTTGGATATTTCACTTCACTTAGAGCATACACTGCATGGAAGGTCATTTTCAAAAACCCATAATAGGGGTTCTTTAATTAATCCAGATTTTATTTTATCACACATTACATGGAGTAAGGTTGTTTTACAAAGGAAAGGTTGTTTTAGAAGGTTGTGGAAACACTCATATTTAAGATTTGGGATAAAATATAAATTTCATGTATTGTAAGCACACAACGAAAAAAACTAAAATAATAATTTCCAATAAACTTCTGACAATTATTCAGTCTCTCGATAATTATTAAGTATTAATTTGCTACATATCACAAACAACATAATATAGCCATTATAAGCTTCAATTAAAAAACATGCTATTTGTATATTAATGCAAAAATACTAGGGCTGTCAATTGATTAAATTTGTTTACAAACTAATCACACTTTTTTTGTGATTAATCATGATTGCTGAAACAATTTAGCTTAGTCCTCCTTAACATTTAGCCAGTTGCTGAGTCCAGTCCATTGACATTATCGGGGGACAACTCACACACACACACACACACACACACACACACACACACACACACACAC
>CAIGQZ010033112.1:19192331-19209526 GCA_903798205.1 Danio tinwini
ACACACACACACACACACACACACACACACACACACACACACACACAGTGTGTAGTACAGCGCACTCCCTTCAGGTGATGCAACCTTAATTGTTTTATACTGAAACTTTCCTTCTAAAAGCGCTTCCTTGGTCTTATCCATATTTCTTTGCACATTAAACACACGCAGGGCGGGAGCAAGCTGAACTGGTGCTCAAGGGGTGTCGTGGATGAAAGTGAGGACCGGGGGTTTGCTCACTATTCTACTGCCCAAGGCGGCCTCCTAAACACACGTCGGCCACAACAGGAAATAAAAAAAAAAACAGCAACTGCATTAAATGCGTTCATTTTTTTACGCATTAAATATTTCAAATTAATCAAGTGCATTAACACGCTTATTTTGACAGCCCTGAAAAATACAAATATATGGTTGATTGTATGACAGGGAAATGTTTTCTGTAGAGCTGGGCGATTTGGCCTAAAATCAAAATCACGATCAACTAAACATTTACTTAATTACGATTAATGAATGATTATTTTATTAATTTATTTTTTGTCCTCATAGTTCACTGACAGGTTTTGTACAGTAAATATGCTCACATATTACAAGCGAGAGATTTTTGAATGAAGGGTGCATTACTTGATTTTAAATAATTGAAGGAAAACACACTTTCTACTATCTATGATTATTTGTTGAACTTCAGTGTTGAACAACTGAAATTAAAACACACATTGCCTAAAACTAGCAGTCACTTTTTTATATAAAAAGTGAAAATAAATAACTTGCACTTGTGGAAACAAAATCAATTATTTTTTTATGTTTTTCATATTAACAGTAGAAAATAAGCAGCATCTCTTCTAAATAAAATAACTTGCAATATCTTGCAAATTCTTTAAATAATTGCAAATTCTTTAAATAATATTTTAAACAAACTTTTTTAACCTTCTTGTATCTTCTTTAAACAAATATTTTAATTTTATTAATATTTTAATGTAATGGAAATTATGCCATCTCAAGGCATCTCTGGCAAAGCTTTCAATCTCTGTCAATGTAGTGCAAAGGAAAACTCAAGAATAGGTCCATCGTCCTACTTGACCAGAGATCAGATGTGGCTGCAAAGTGGCTCTTGAAGTAAAAGTCAGCTTTAAGCTTGTTTATACTTCTGCGTCAAATGTAACTGTTCATGTATACTGCTGCATGCTGTTTGTGTGGCTCTGCAATAACACTTCTGAAATGCTAGCTGGCAGTAGGTTTTTATGTTCATCTGTGTTGAGTTACTACGCTGGTGTTTTGTTTGCTCTGAATGCTACCTTAACGTACAAGTAGCTAAAACTCGCTCATTCAGAGGCAGGAGCAGATGTGCAACCACTTTAATAATGAAGCAAACACAAAACAAAAGTTTCCATCTGGAGCTCCTTCACGACACTCAACATTTGTAAACACACGCTCCAACAGGATTCCCTCTCCGTGCTGCCCACAATCTTCACCGATATCATGCCTACCAATCATAAGCTCCGTCCCAAATGTCACACCATACACTATGCACTCATGCACTAAGTAATTATACAATTACACACTCAACAGCGTAGTGTATGTATGTAGTGTGGTCCCAAATGGAACACTAATGTTTTTTTACTAAGCGGAAAACCGTTTCACAGATGAAGTTTGACGGTTACCAAATTAGTGAAATAAATGGCCAAAGTCCCAAATAATACCTGCCATGAGTATAACCGCATTCACCATCGGGAGTCGATATAATCACTCTCATAGGGGAATTCTGCTTTCACAATCCAAAATAAATAATGTAATCCAACATGAGTGCCCGATAGCTTCGGCCCTTTCACTATGTGAGTAATGCAGCGGTTGTTGAGTGTGTGAAGTGTCCATCATTCCACACTTCATTTTAACAGTTGAATAAGTGCATCATCCAGGTAATTAAAGAGCACATATTATTTTTAGAGTTTTCAGTGTGAACGCACTACTTACACTGTTAATCAACCTCGAATAATCAGACTGATTATAGGTTCTGAATGTTGATTACTTTTCAATTAATCGCCCAGCCCTAGTTTTCTGTATGATTATGTATAATAAAAAATTTAAAATGCTCTGCCAGTGTTTTGTGTGGCAAGCACTTATAAATTACTTGTGGTTCCTATATTATCATAAATCCTAATTTAGCTCTTTCAATAATCAATTCCTATAACTTAAATGATTCTCAGTTACTGTCTTGCCAATAAGCGGATACTTCCGCCAATAATTCTAGTGCCCCAAGGCATGATTACACCTTTAGAGAAATCCATTTGGACAATATTCATTTATTCATTCATTTTATTTTCGGCTTAGTCCCTTTATTAGTCTGGGGTCCCCACAGTGGATTGAACCACCAACTTATCCAGCATATGTTTTACGCAGCAGATGCCCTTCACCACTGCACACATACTGTACATTTCGGAAAATTTAGCTTACCCAATTCATCTATAGCGCATGTCTTTGGACTTGTGGGGGAAACAGGAGCACCTGGGGGAAACCGCCACCAACATGGGGAGAACAAGCAAACTCCTCACAGAAATGTCAACTGAACCAACCAAGGCTCAAAACAGCGACCTTCTTGCTGTGAGGCAACAGTGCTAACCACTGCACCACCGCTCCACCCCCATATGGACAATAATACAGTTAAAAGTTGTATAGTTATCACATATCTAAAAGATAACTGGCTAACTAATAGCCATAATGAACATGAGGAAGATTTTGTGAAAAACAAAACTAGCATGATGCGATATGGTAGTTTTAGCATTCTCTGGCATAAATGAAGGATTCTTCTCAATTACAAACTCAAATGCCCCAGTTTTCCACCATTAACAAGGCAGAAGTGTGTCAGAGGAGCAAGCCAGGCTCGCCGGTGGTCTGGAATCAGGTCAGAATGAACTCCTGAGAGATGGTCACACACACACTAAACAAAAAGCAATGCTAGCATTTAGCTTATTAGAAAAATGGATTTGTAGTCAAATCACTGTTGCAATTTGAGAGAGGAGATTGGGGATCCCTTTTTACGGAACCCTGAGCTACTGTACAAGCAATACATTTCAAATATCTGCTGACAGGGCAGCTTTAGCCTACATTTTCATACTATGCCACATGTGTCATCGAGAAGCCCAGTAATTGAGGCGCAGGGGGGGTCACATGACTCTTGTCAGGGGGATTGGCAACCACACTCCGGCAGCTGTCATCAACTCATAAAAATCTGTTGAGGGGAAATCTGACCTCGCTTCCACCGCGGCCTGTCGCTCCCAGCAGCTCTCAAACAAAACCCCTAGGATCTCATCTTCCCTCTCACTTGGACTCAGAGCTGCTGGGGAGTGTCTCTGGATGATGGCTCAGAGCTTCTGTTGTGTATCGATTTAGTTTTTTTTCATTTTTTGCATGTGTGTGTCCGCGCAAGTCGATGTGCCAAACAATACTAACACAAGCAGAAAAAGGAGATTATCTCTTGAACACTGGTAGGTATGTGCCTGGCTAGCGGATAAACTTTTCTTTCACTTGCTTTGTATTTTATTTTGTTATTACTACAATAATAATAATAATAATAATAATAATAATAATAATAATAATTATTATTATTATTATTATTATTATTATTATTATTATTATTATTATTATTATTATTATCTGTCAGTATAGTTTACCATACAGGCTAATATTAAAAATACTAGAATGTTTCCCCTATTGTAAATATGTTAAATTGTTCTCTGACATCTACATAGTACAGTATGTATGTGGCTTAGGTATATTTAACATTTCAATCATTCATTCATTTCCTGAATTCAGATCTGAATTTCAATAGTCATGTCAAAGCAGTAACTAAATAAGCATACTATCATCTCAAAAACATTGCAGGAATTAGATGCTTTGTTTCCAGTGAGGACTTTGAGAAACTTGTTCATGCTTTTATCAGCAGCAGGGTGGATTACTGTCCTCACTGGCCTTCCCAAAAACACTCAGACAGTTGCAGCTCATCCAGAACGCTGCTGCTAGGATTCTGATCAGAACCAGAAAATGAGAGCACATCACACCTGTCCTTAGGTCTTTACACTGGCTCCCAGTTACATTCAGAATAGATTTTAAAGTAATATTACCTGTCTATAAATCATTAAATGGCCTAGGACCTCAATACATTACAGATATGCTCACTGAATACAAGTCTTACAGATCACTCAGATCATTAGGATCAAATAAATTAGAAATTCCAAGAGTTCAGTCAATACAGGTCAATCCGCCTTCAGCTATTACACCCCCCCCCCTCCCCTCCCCGGAAATGTGCTATATAAATAAACTTGCCTTGCCTTCCTTCGGCTTAGTCTATGATTATCAGGAATTGCCACAGCGGAATGAACCACCAACTATTCCAGCATATGTTTTATGCACAGATGCCCTTCCAGCCACAACAAAGTACTGAGAAACAAATTCAACATTTCTCCACAGATTATTTTATACTATTTTATAACCTCAGGAATTACCCCTAAAATGAAAAGCTTGCTTTTGACCATATTTGGAAAGATTGTGAATATTAATGAGCTTTACTTATGATCCCATTTAGATTGTCAGAGTCTGTGTTTTATTCTGATTGACATGTTTTTCACAGGGATTTTACATTCACCTATAGATATTTCCAGATTTTCATTCTAAGGCAGTTTTAACACTAAAGGCTGATTTACACTTTCGCCTGGCGCAGTGTCATGGACCTCCACTGACTGCGCGTGCACTTCACAAAACAGACGGGCCTTTTATACTTAACATGTTCGTCGTTGTGATATTCTTTAAAACGACAGCAGGCGGTAAAAAATAAATAAAGTCAGGCGGATAAACAGAAAAGTAGAAAAATTCCGGAACTATGTCATATCATTAATATCGTTCAAGATTTTTAAACTAATTATTTTTATTATTTTTATAATTTATTTGAATGATTATGAAGATTTTTATAACCATTCACAGTTTTAAATCAAACTGTGATGCATCACTTGCTTTTGTTCATATCTCGGACAGTTCTACCTATTAAAGTTAAATATCAATGACATGGATTGCTCTACAAATATATTTTTTTATTATGGCAAGAGTAAAAGCTCAAAAAGTACACTTACTAAAAAATACTGACTTTTTTATAGGATTTAGCCTGCTCCAAAATTCACACATTGCTGTCTGGCTAGTTTGTGTCCTCTGCTTATACGCCTTGGCAAAAATGGTCCAACATTCCTGACCATTATCATCAATAAAGCCTAGAAAAACAGGGCATCAGTATATTATAAACCGATAGGTTAAAATAATCTCTTCCAGTTATCGAATAAATAATTTTGTTAATTCATTTTAGTTCTTTAACTATTAAATTGTTTTCAATAAAAAATTGTAATACACTCCTGAGCAAAATCTAAAGACCGGGGGAAATATTTCAATTATTCACATTTTGCACTGGTGGACCGTAGTCAGGTTGTAAGTACTGCTTTAAAATGCACACTCTCACGATCTCTAGATGACAAAGGCAAATAGTGTTTTTCTCTTTGAACGTTGCAGGATTGTTGAGCTGCACAAGCAAGAGCTCTCACAGCGCGTCATTGCTGCCGAAGTTGAAACAAAATTTCACCTGCACTGAGCCGGAGGATCTGACAGGCTGTCTAAGAAGACACAGGCAGATCCTCAACCCAAATTAAGGCCCTTACTGATGTTGACTGCAGCCCAATAACCATAAGATGACATCTTCGAGAGAAGGGCTTAAAGAACAAAAAATATCTTCAAAGACCACGTCTTCTCCCACACCACAAACTTGCCCATTTGGAATTTGCAAGGGAGCACCAAACATGGGACATTGAAAAGTGGAAGAAAGTTTTGTTCTCTGATAAATTTTTTTTTTAAACCTGGATGGTCCTGATGGCTTTCAACACTACTGGCATGACAAGGAGATTCCACAGGAGATGTTTTCTACACGGCATAGTGATGGAGGCTCCATCATGATCTGGGATGCTTTTCCTTCAATGGTAAAATTGAACTTCAGGTTGTGCAGGGGCGTCAAACCGCTGCTGGTTATGTAGACATGTTGCAGCGGGCATTCCTCTTGACTGAGGGCCCTCGTCTGTGCAGTAATGACTGGATCTTTCAACAGGACAATGCTGCAATTCACAATGCCCGCCTGACAAAACGCTTCTTCCCGGAAAATAACGTTGCTCTTTTGGCCCATCCTGCATGCTCCCCTGATTTAAATCCCATTGAGAACATTTGGGGATGAATGGCAAGGGACATTAAAGAGACCAGTTCCAGGTCATGGGTGACCTTCTTGAAGTCATCTTAACCACATGGAGCAAATTTACCACCAGCCTCCTGGAAACACTTGTATTAAGAATGCCAAAACGAGTGTTTGAAGTAATCAACAAGAACAGAGGTGTTACTCACTACTGAGTCATTTTTTTTTTACTATTTTAATGCTATTGCCACGTTTTTTTGGCCTATGGTCGTAAATTTTTGATCAGCTGATTTGAGCCTGTTTGAGTTTAAATGCTTTTTTTTCCTTAAATTGCCTATTCTCTTTTTTTTGGGATTTTGAGTATTTTAAACTTCTTTGGGTATTTAAAGCAGTACTTACAATTGGATTAGGATCAACCAGTGCAAAATGTGAATACCTGTAATGTTTACCTCGGTCTTAAGATTTTGTTCAGAAGTGTATATACATCAGTGTATATACAGTTTGAATGGTGGAAAAACATATTCTGTAGTTGTGTATTAAAACCACAAGGGTCTCCACTTTTTCCAGTGTTTCATATTGAACTGAAATGAAATGCAGCACCGTGCGAACTGTTCGCTCGAGTAAAAAAATTTATTTGTGCGCTCCGCCAGCTGAAATCATGTCGTGCGCTCCCAAAGTAAACTTCCGCAAACTCTGCGATGAGGTCATATTCGTCGCGTGCACTTAAGCAAAATAACGAACACGTCGAGTATAAATCAGCTTTCAGATTACCATCATCTAATACTCTAAAGTTTACTTTTAACTCTTTGGCAAGACAGTTTGTTAGATGTAATCTGTGAGACACGAATTACAATGAAGTATATTTTATCATCAAAATTCACTTGATATATTTAAAACGACTGATCACATCTGAGTTTTTTGGGTTTACTTGACATTTATTTAAACAAAATTATATAGAATAATTAATAGTGTCCAAAATGATAATACTGCGCTTCCCCAATTCAAATATGTAGGACTTTCGGATTACACCAAAATAATGATAAAAAACAAAGAAATAACTTTAAATTACAAAATATTAACTACAAAGAGGTCAATAAAATACAGTTTGTTTAACTGTACAATAAAATGCTTAAATAACATGTAGTATACAATCTTTAAAGCAAAAGCAGCTCATGCTGATGACAGGTTACAAAGCATCACAGTTACATCATTGCTCACCTTTCAAATCAGTGTAAAAGTGAGTTCATTCTGGACACAGGTAGCTTGCCAAAACCCCACAGTACATGTCTACTGCCAAAACTGCATCATCCCTCACCTTAAGGCCAATGACGATGTCACTTAAGTGGACTGAATGAAATTCAAATGAACTAGAAATAGCAAGCAAGGTTAGCAGCAGTGCAATGTCGTAATAATACACCCTTAAGTCATAAAAGACATCTCTATAATGTTAACCTGGGTGTTTGTTAACCCGATTAGCCACATGTGTCAACAATCCTGCACATCAAGATGCTTTGACGGATGCTTGGTTTCTATTTTTAACACATTGTGCTGGTTAATCCCACACACAGTGATGCGTCACACCTAGTTAGAAAGAAAATGTGTAACAATCCGAGAGATACCATCTCCAAATTTAACTTTTTGAGGATGCAGATCTGAATTCAGCAAGGCATACTTATTTTTCACACTGCAGAGGACAAAAGATAACAGCTGTAGGAGGATGTCAGTGTTACAGCACCCTGGAGAGATGATTCCAGCCAGCCAAAAATGAGTTTACTTGCAAAAATTAAATGCACCGGGTGCACCCTTTTTTAGATCCTATAACATTCACGTATGATAAAACACCTGAGGTTTTATAGTGCTGTTTTTAAGGGTCCTTGGGTCGCTAGCTTTAGTCTCCTGCTGTCAAACAGATTTAATACCCAACAAACACGGAGTCCCAATAAAGACACTTTACAATTTTACTTTACAATAAACACTGCATATTCTGTCTCTGATCTCCCTGCTGTTTGAAGTCTGGTGATGTGTGTGAGTGTGTGTGTCTGGAGGAAGTGTGGATGAGGAAGGGCTCTGAGCCACTGAGTTCACAGCCTGTCTTCATTTTACTCTAAATGTTCTGTACAACGACATCCTGCTGTTATGGAGCCAAGAGTGACATAGTCACAGTACTTGGTCTGAAAGCTGACATAATGCTTCATTAATCTTTCCTGATGATATGCGGGCACGTCTGACGGTGTCTAAATGGTACATGTGCACGAATATCAGTCAGTTTAAAGGCAAAGTTCAATCAAAAATAAAAGTTCTGTCTTGTAGCAAATCAATACACTTCATTCCAAAGGCCATTTGACACTATCACATACAGTAGGCCCCATTCATACCTGATACGAAGCGTTTTCATCAATCTGATCACAACCGGACAACACCCAAAAAGTATTAGTTCGATCAAATATGAAAATGATGTTATCAATTACTCACTCGCATGTCATTCTAAACCCCTGACTCCATCTTCAGAACTCAAATTAGGACATTTGAGGTGAAATCTGAGAATCTGAACAACCTCAAAAAAGACCATATGCCTTTAGTGGTTCAATCGGAATATTATCAACCTACGAGAATACTTTTATGCACATATAAAACAAAAATATCAACTTAACTTCAACAGTTAAGGTGCCCACAGGATTCATGATGAACACATAAAACGTAGTGCATGAACTTGCGCCCTATACTGACACTGAGGCAAAGAAACTGTTACTGTCCGTTCACGCCGAAGGTAGTGAGAATGTGAAAGTAGCTGAAAGTCATTCATTTTCAATGGGAGCAGTGAGGAACGTGGAGGAAAGTTGCAATCAAGTCAACTTTATGGTAATGAGTTATGACGCAGTTTGGTGGCAAGCAATTGGAATGTAGATGTACACTGCTTGAGAGGATTTCAGAGAACACAGTCCTGTGAACTTTGGTTCCAACCACAGTTGTTCGCAATGGTTTGAATATTGCAGTCATTAGATTTCCAATTATTTAAGATGTTTTCTCACAGGGACATAAATAAAAAAAATTACTGGCAAGTTTCTGATGAGCGTTTTTTTTTTTAAGCGGGTATCTCATGCTAACTATAACGAGTACAAAACGCAGACAGCGTTGTCGCCAGAGCATCCAGAGTTAACTTTGACACTCTCACCGCCTTCGGTGTGACCGCAGAGTTTAATAAAGTAAAATGCATTAACGGTGACGCAGTGGCGCAGTAGGTAGTGCTGTCGCCTCACAGCAAGAACGTCGCTGGGTTGCAGGTTCAAACCTCAGCTGGGCTGGGTCAGTTGGCGCTTCTGTGTGGAGTTTGCATGTTCTCCCTGCGTTCGCGTGGGTTTCCTCTAGGTGCTCCGGTTTCCGCCACAGTCCAAAGACATGCGGTACAGGTAAATTGGGTAAGCTAAATTGTCCTTAGTGTATGAGTGTGAATGAGTGTGTGGATGTTTCCCAGAGATGGGTTGCGGCTGGAAGGGCATTTGCCTCGTAAAATCGTGCTGGATAAGTTGGCGGTTCATTCCGCTGTGGCGACCCCGGATTAATAAAGGGATTAAGCCGACAAGAAAATGAAGGAATGAAAATGCATTAACCCTGAATACTGGTGTAAACTGACCTAATAGCTAAACATTACAGGATGTTTTGTTGAAGTCTTCTGGCCAGATGAAATCAGTTAAATCAGGCAGAAAAAAACTATGTTAAATACGTACGCAAAACATTCGTATTTGTGAGAAAATAGTATAGTCCTCAGAACGGACCTTATAAGAGCAATTCCAGCGTTAAGTATATGTTAACATTATATGGAAACATCTGTTTATATTTTTCAAAACAACTAACCAAAGAGTTATGGGAACAGAAAAATATCAATCGTGAAAATTTTTTTTGATTTTAAATGAAGAAAATATACATGCGTTATGGAAAATCTGCAAGTTTACAGTTCACAACATACTTTGTAGAAATTCTGTGAATTTAACTGCACAACCCAAAAGTAATAATGCTAATAAAAAAAAATAATAAGAGTTGGAAAGTTTGCCAATTAATGTTGTTAAGTTTTTACAAAATTGTATTCTCAGCTTTTGTTGTCATTGATATTGCATGTTGATGTAGTCACTACTGTTAGTATCTAATGTTATCCATGTCACCCATGTCTTTGTTTAATCTTAGTCCTGAAAAAAAAGTCACCAATGAATGAATGATCGCAATTGAGAGTTTGTCTCACAGGTCTGAGGAAATTGTGCATTTATATTTGCCAACTCTCACCTTTACACTCATAATTGAGTATACATCTCATAATACTGTCTTAATAACTTGTAAATGTGATTATACACTCACCAGCCACTTTATTAGGTATACCTGTCCAACTGCTTGTTAACTCAAATTTCTAATCAGCCAATCACATGGCAGCAACTCAATGCATTTAGGCATGTAGACATGGTCAGGATGATTTGCTCCAGTTCAAAGCGAGCATCAGAATGGGGATTAAAGGTGATTTAAGTGACTTTGAACGTGGCATGATTGTTAGTGCTAGACAGGCTGGTCTGAGTATTTCAGAAACTGCTGATCTACTGGGACTTTCACGCACAACCATCTCTAGGGTTTACAGAGAATTACAGAAAAAGAGAAAATATCCAGTGAGCGGCAGTTCTGTGGGCACAAATGCCTTGTTGTTGCCAGAGGTCAGAGGAGAATGGCCAGGCTGGTTTGAGCTGATAGAAAGGCAACAGTAACTCAAATAACCACTCATTACAACCAAGATATGCAGAAGAGCATCTCTAAATGCACAAGACGTCGAACCTTGAGGCGGATGGGCCACAGCAGCAGAAGACCACACTGGGTGCCACTCCTGTCAGCTAAGAATAGGAAACAATTCGTATAGGCTCATGAACACTGGACAATAGAAGTTTGGAAAAACGTTGAAAACTGATGAGTCTCGATTTCTGTTGCGACATTTGGATGTTATGGTCAGAATTTTGCATCAACAACATGAAAGCGTGGATCTATCCTGCCTTTTATCAACGATTCAGGCTAGTTGTGGTGGTGTAATGGTGTGGGGAATGTTTTGTTGGCACACTTTGGACTCATTAGTAACAGTTGAGCATCGTGTCAATGCCACAGCCTACCTGAGTATTGTTGCTGACCATGCATCTCTTTATGACCACAGTGTACCCATCTTCTGATGGCTACTTCCAGCAGGATAACGCAATGTCATAAAGCGTGAATCATCTCAGACTGGTTTCTTGAACATGACAATGAGTTAACTGTACTCAAATGGCCTATAAAGTAACCAGATCTCAACCCAATAGAGCACCTTTGGGATATGATGGAATGGGAGATTTGCATCAATGATGTGCAGTCGACAAATCTGCAGCAACTGTGTGATGTTTTATGTCAATATGGAACAAAATCTAGAATATTTCCAGTACCTTGTTGAATCTATGCCAAGATGGTCCAACCTTGTACTATTGAGGTGTATCTAATAAAGTGACCGTGAGTTTATAAAGTGGATAAAAGATTATACATATGAGGAAAAAAATAATGAGAAAATAATTGTGAGATAAAAAGATCAATCGTGGTGAAAAAAGGCTTACACAGGCTTTGTGTGAGCCGCAAAAACAAGTATGAACCAAAAGGCGGATTAATGCTTTCATTATTCACATTCTTAAAAAGCATCAGATGCAACTTCAAAAATGCTTCAAACTTGCTAATGACTGCGATCTTTTGTATAACCCCGAAGCTCAGTCATTTTAACGACACAATATTTTATGAGAAAAGTGAGAGAACCAATATAGGGAGTCCAAACCACAATATCTGATATCCCAGGGCCTCTATCTCTGGATCCCACCCAATGACCTCAACAGCTCCGAGCAAGAAATGAGAAGACAAAGGAAAGACATTTCTCTCTCTCTCTCCCTCTCTTTTAAAACTCTTCTACTGGTGAATTGCCACAGAATGGGAGCTGGCCAAGGCCTTCAACTCCAGCGCCGTGCTCAGAAATCAATATACAGTGTGTATTGAGTTTGGAGAGCACACAGAGGAAGCAGAGATCAAGACTGTTTTATCGAGCACACCAATCTTGGGCTCAAGCCAGAATCTTTTTATTTCAAGGAACTGATCAACTTCTTTGACTTAAAACCAAACTGCTGTATAATGAGACCAGAAAAAAAGACGACAAAAAAAAAATCTTTAGTACTTCTGTGAGGTTGAATCAAAGCGAAATGTGTGTGAATAGTATTATAACATCTGGCCTTTCCTAGGTCTTTTGATTGAAATAACAAACCATTTTTTCTTTCAAATTTGATTTGCTCACAATAATGACTTAGATTTAAATGTCCACTTTGGGTGCAGATTTTGATTTTATAGACCCTAACAAGCTGATCTGAAAACTGCCATCATGCTAGCTAGTGCAAATATTCTGTTGTTTAGACTCACACATGTTCACACATTTGTTTATTGTCCAACTCTCATTCTTCACCTTGAAAAAAGACTGTCTAAGTTGCATGTTGAAACATTTGAAGTGTTGGATGTGACCATTTATAGTTATGGAGCTCCAATAAGTCAAAATGACACCTTTTTTTTTACCTATTTTTCAAGATTTAAGAGAAGTCTTTTGTGTCTCCAGAATGGTTCTGTAAAGTTTCAGCTCAAAACACCATAACATTTATTATAGTTTTCAGAATATTGGATTTTCTGCTCTGAACACACTGTAGCTGTCTTTGTGCCCGCCTCGGCTGCGTCAGATAAACAGCACAGTGACAGACATGAAGGAAGCAGATTTCACATAACGTTTGTGAGAAATATACAGTAAAAACTTTCCCAGTGACTATTTGATTTATGTGTTGTGGAGTTGCACTGATAAGTCGCACACACACAGACAGTGTGCGCTTTTAACTTTGCACTGTTTTTACACTGCAAATGTGACCGACATTAATATCCACTGCTTTATGGATATCTGTTATGTTGATGTACAAAATAAACCTGACTTAACGTCCACAAACTGGGATTGAAGCGTCTTCTTTTATAATTGTACTGATATGCGGCTGCGGTGATAAAATAAGGACGGTAAGTTTGCTGTATTTCATTACAAACATGCAACAAAAAACATTTTAAACTCACATTTGATGATGATTGATGATCACAGAGAGCTGAACAGATCTTTTAATCCCAGTTGCTTTGCACACATCCTGTTTTCCTGTCAATCAATTCGGTGGGCGGGGAAACCGCACTTCTATGTCACGTTGCAGTCACCTTCAAAATGGGAGGGATTTGGATCCTATTTGAACATCAGGAAATTTTACAAAAAAGGCTGATTGTCTTTATATCATTTCAGTATGACTGTGGACACACTGTAACTACACAAATTTCTGTCCAAACAGCTTACAAAAGATGATTTTCATCACAGGTGTAATTTAATAAAATGGTCGGTACAGTATGTCCTGACACCTCACAGACTGTCAATTGAGAAGGTTTGAAAATGATTTGCCAAGTTGAGCCTCTTCACAAGAAACTAAAGTAATAATTCAAGAGCTAAAAAACAATCACTATCAATCAGACACACTCACTATCATAACAGACAAAAATATTGTGTCATCTGACCCTGCCATAACTGAAATAGAATAAAGAGTATTTTAGATGGAAAAACTGAAAACTGAAACAAATAATATGGTGTAGTAAAACTGTAAAACTTACAACTGAAATTAAAAGTATACTGAATTATTAAAAATGAAACTAATTAGAAAGGTTAAAATAAAAATAAAAAAATCTAAAAATTAAACCCTATTCAAAAATGTTTTCAGATATTATATTACATATGTAGTTTACAGAAAGTTTGAGATCCTTACTGTATATATCCCTGTTTATATAAAGATTAATACAAATTTGCATATTTTTGTTTGCATAAAAGATATTTGATACCATCAAATCCTACATAATTATATGTAAGATGTTTAATATACATTTAAGTATTACATTACTCCTTAGAAAAAGCACCAATGCAAATATCTCAAAGATAAAAAAAATAAATATAAAATTGCTGAAAATTTGTAAAAAATCTAAATAGATGTAAATATATTGAAAAAAAATATAAAAGTTCATTATTAAAGCTTTATAAAAATGCATTTTTACATAAATGTAAACATATAAATGTTTACACAACTATTTAGGGGTGCAACAATATGCAAATTTTGAATTCCAATAATCAATAATCAATACTCTTTATATTTATGTGTTATATTTTAGAAGCCGACTGATATATAAATATGATAATAAATATACATCTTGGATTTATGATTGTGAAAAAATATTTTAAAAACGTTTTAATATTTTAAAACCATAACTGCAGGAAATAATAATAAAACCCACTAGGTCTTTTTCTAAAATCATTTTCAAACTGCCATTCTGACAGAGGGGATTTGTGATCTGGGTACAGGGCATAGATCTCCAGTAAGGCTACTGTTAAGACCATTTTATTCACTTAAACATTAATGAAATTATTATTTTGTCTGTAATACAGATGCTGCCAATGTATTTTTGTTGAGCAATCCTAACATAATCTGCTTGACAGATAGTATTCTCTCAATGAACACAAGCACTGTTATGGCACAACAGCTTGAAGTTTTTTTTACAATAGTAAAGCTTTCCTCTGTGGTGTACATATGCTAGTGTTAGGCCAGCTAATAAATGCTGTGCAAGTAAAGCTCACTCCCCTGATCTCAAGGACTGCTCTGGTGACAGAAAATACATGCTGCGGTCTTTAGTGTTCTTGTTCGAGCGCCAGCCTCACATTCTAGATTTACCGGTTCAAGCTCCGCTCAGAGCAGGTTTCTAACCGGAGGGGTTAAACTTTAAAGTCCAAATGAAATCAAAATTTTAAGTTGCTAGCACACATTGTTATTCGTTAAGTGAACAATTAATCCATGAAAGTTAATCCACTGAAAAAAAGTTTTGGTAACCTTTGGATTCAGCCACAAATATTCTTAACCACGCCTATCTTACTGTCTTACACGTCCCTTGCTTGATATCCCATTTCAGTTGGAAGCACATTAAAAGGCACCTATGATCCAAAATCAACTTTTGGAAGCCGTTTGGACAGAACTGTATGTAGGTATAGTGCAGGGATGGGCAAACTTGATCCTAGAGGGCTGGTGTCCCTGCAAACTTTTACTCCAACTCTAATCAAACACACCTGCCTGCAGCTTTCTAGTGATCTTGAAGACACTGATTAGTGTGTTCAGTTGTGTTTGACTAGTGCTGGAGCAAAAGTCTGCAGGGACACCGGCCCTCCAGGATCAAGTTTGCCCATCCCTGGTATAGTGTGTCCACAGTCCACATCTCTCTGTATTGAAGCATTTAAACATGTCCACAAAACAGGATTTACTAAGAAACTAAGACTAAAAGATCTGTTTAGTTCTCTGTGATCAGCTGCACCTCAAGAATGAGTTTTATGAGTTTAAAAGTATTTTAAAACAGTGGATGTTCATAATAAAGAAAAAAACTGTAGAATCGCCATGTAATTCATCACCTGGAATCAACACAGCTGCATAGTGTCAGTACAACTATACGAGGATGCTTCAAACACACAATAGGAGCCCTGGTTTGTGGATGTTAAAACTGGTTTATTTTGTAAAGTAGTATAATGGATAACCATATACACTCGCTGGCCACTTTATTGGGTAAACCTTACTAGTACCGTGTTGGACCCACTTTTGCCTTCAGAACAGAGTTAATACTAGTGGCATAGATTCAACAAGATACTGGAAATATTGCTCAGAGATTTTGGTTCATTTTGACATGATAGCATCACGCAGTTGCTGCAGATTTGTCCGGATGCACATCCATGATGCGAATCACCATTCCAGCACATCCCAAAGGTGCTCAATTGGGTTGAGTCTGGTGACTGTGGAGGCCATTTGAGTACAGTGAACTCATTGTCATGTTCAAGAAATCAGTCTGAGATGATTTGCTCTTTATGACATCGTGTTATCCTGCTGGAAGTAACCATCAGAAGATGGGTACACTGTGGTCATAAAAGGATGGACATGGTCAGCAACAATACTCAGGTAGGCTGTAACGTTGACACAATGCTCAATTGATACTAATGGGCAACAAAGTGTGCCAAGAAATTAACCTCCACACTTACACCACCACCACCAGCCTGAACCGTTGATACAAGTCAGGATGAATCCATGCTTTCATGTTGTTGATGCCAAATTCTGACCCTACCATTCAAATGTTGCAGCAGAAATTGAGACTCATCAGACCAGGCAACATTTTTCCAACCTTCTATTGTCCAATTTTCATGAGCCTGAATGTATTGTTTCCTGTTCTTAGCTGACGGGAGTGGCACCCAGTGTGGTCTTCTGATGCTGTAGCCCATCCGGCTCAAGGTTAGACATGTTGTGTGTTCAGAGATGCTCTTCTGCATACCTCGGTAAGCGGTAATTTGACTTACTGTTGCCTTTCTATCAGCTCAAACCAGTCTGGTCATTCTCTTCTGAGCTTTGGCATCAACAAGGCATTTGCGCCCACAGAACTGCCACTCACTGGATATTTTCTCTTTTTCGGACCATTCTTTGTAAACCCTAGAGATGGTTGTGCTTGAAAATCCCAGTAGATCAGCAGCTTTTGAAATACTCAGACCAGCTTGTCTGTTACCAACAACCATGCCACATTCAAAGTCACTTAAATCACCTTTCTTCCATATTCTGATGCTCAATTTGAACTGCAGCAGATCGTCTTGAACAGGTCCACATGCCTAAATGCATTGAGTTGCTGCCATGTGATTGGTTTATTAGAAATTTGCGTTAACAAACAGTTGGACAGGTGTACCTAATGAAGTGGCTGGTGAGTGCAGTAGTGTACAGTATACTAACTTGTATCATTTCACATTTGCCACAAATAAACAAGCAAAAATGTGCAAAGTTAATCGCGCATGTGTGTGTGTGTGTGTGTGTGTGTGTGTGTGTGTGTGTGTGTGTGT
>CAIGQZ010033112.1:19209536-19252031 GCA_903798205.1 Danio tinwini
TGTGTGTGTGTGTGTGTGTGTGTGTGTGTGTGTGTGTGTGTGTGTGTGTGTGTGTGTGTGCGTGTGTGTGTGTGTACTGCAAATTCTGTAACAGCACTCATTGCAGAAAAGCTTAAATAAGCTCCACCACAAATACATCAATTAACCTTAGTTTTTTCTCATAAACTGAATCTCTGCTACAGTCACAGCTGTCTCTGCCACTGACTGTGGTTTATTTGAAGTAACACCCAAGAAGCAGACATGCATGTCGAAATCATGGGCAGGGAGAACCAGCTCATTTGCATTTAAAGGCTCAGGCTGCAAAGAAAATAAAGCCACAATCTCAGCACTGTATTGTAAATAAATAATCTGATGGGTTTTTTTGCTGAAACTTTACAGAAACATTCTAGAGACACCAACTACTTATCTTACTTCTTATAAAATGGGTAGCCCTTTACCATACTGAAATAAAGCAACTACCAGTTCATGGTGAATTTAAAGTGCAATTTTAACTTCACTGTTTGTGACCCCTTCAACAATTGCATTTAAGAAATTATATTCATAATATATTAAGCCCCTGACACAAATATATAATGCACCACTTTAAAATAATACTGAAACAAAGACCACAAGTCAAATACAGCTCAGTAATATTCTACAAGCTGAAACAAACTTAGCTAATTGTGAATATGTGTGTAATATGTGGCACTTCCTACTCAATGTAAGACACAGGCAGACTTTTGAGAAACAGGACTGTATCCCGTCCTCTGGCCCTCATCCATTTACACATCCCCAGCCACCACCACCCGTATCTCCTTAATCTTATTTACTGGTAAGCTGACATGTCAACTTTCTGGGTGCTAGCAGGGCAGTGAGGGCTTGAGGTGGGGAGGTCTCCTCCAGGCGGACCGGAGGCCTGAGTCAGCGCTAACAAACACAAGGCCAAGAGCATGATGGATAGATCAGTCACAGCCAGAACATCAAGAGACGCAGGGTCCCAGAGGTCAGACACTCTTCGAGGGCTCCATTGAGCTGCTTTTGGGATAATCATCAACAAAGTCCCTTTAAAGAAATGTCTGTACACCCCGCTGCAATGTTTTCAGCTCACTCAATAACAATTTCTATATGAAAAAAAAAAAATAATAATAATAATAATAATAATAGTAATAAAATCGAAGAATGCGGATATCTGCTCTCTGAACTGGAAATTAAATGGCGCATTTCAGATCAGCAACGAAATCTGTTCATTACTGTTGTTGCTTAAGCTCTTATTTACAGAAAACATGCTATTTCCAGTTTGCCCCAGCTACAGCAAATATGCAAATATTTTGGTAAGTATTGTATGACATTAATCTTCTTTAAGGCTGTTTCAATGGTAATGGGGACACGGTTAGAAAAATTGGATGTACACAGACAAAAACTGGAGGACAACATTGGAAAGACATGATGGCATGTGATGCCATGTTATTACTCTGGTCAAAACAGTGTCGACACACACTTTTGCTTGATTAAAGTATAGTGTTTATATGAGGTACAGTTCAACCACAATACTGCCAAAATCCCATTATCATCACGCTGTTATTTTATAATACTACAGCAAATGTTTTAACCATTAACTTTACAATCACAGCTGTATATTTTTTGTTCCGTATCATACGACAATTACTTTTCGTAATTTCGTAGGCTTTAACTAAGAAATTTACTTCAGCTAAATGCTTTAGTAGGTTAAATGAACTGATGTTAACAAACAGAGCCTTATAAATAGTCTATAAAGTCTATATAGGCCTATAAATAGTCCCAGAACTGTAATATTGTAGGCCACATTATTATGTGAAAATGTTTTTGTAAAAAAAAAATATAAATAAAATTTACCTATTGACTCTTTAAGCTTTGGTGCTGTGGCAAACAATCACTACTACGACACTCTGAATAGTCTTCAACAATAGCACTCCAAAAATTAACAAAAATGTATTATTCACAAGTGCACACCATATCAATATTATGCATCTTCATTATCACAATTTATTTAATTAATGAATATCGGGCACATGTCTATTGCACACCTTTATGGCATGCAGTGATGTATAATGCTATATATAACTCAAAGCTAAAGTACATTGAATGAACTTTTCACAATTGACGAAGAAAAAGCCAATCACAGTGTACACTATCCAGACCCATCCCCTCCATTTCTGTTTTAAAGGCCTTTCCGTGGTGTGAGGCGTGGTTTCTTTCATCGCCCTCACCTGACATTTTTCTGTGACTAGGCGACTATCGACAATGACAAACGGACAAACTATTGCTGCAGCTCCGATACAAATTTATAGAGTAAAGTAAAATGCATTGCAGTGTTTGGATGTGCTGTGTTTGTCTAAGATAATTAGTCTGTCGTTATTACTGAAATGTATATATAATCCATACAAAGTGTGAAGCAGATTGGTTAGTTCTACTTGTGCGGTGCGCATGGGGTATTTGGAAAAGTTGAGATGTTTTTACATGTTACATGTGTAACAACAGCGTGTTACATGTGCGCCATTTGCACATCATGTGTGCGACGCTCCCATATGTGCATCAATTAAAGACAATAAAAGTAAAGCAAAGCAAAGTAAAAGTAAAAACGTAAAAGTAAAAGTAAAAGTAAATGTAAATCCAAAGAAACTGATGGGCCCTAGACTATAGCCCCTTCCACACATACTGCTCTTTTTGAAAATACAAGAAAAACTGTTCCGGCAATTTTCCAGAAAGAGAAGTTGTAATATTACCGGTAATTTGCCAGAATGCTGTGCTGTGTGAACGTAATAGGAAGATTGCCGGAAATAGTGTGCCACGCATTGAACACGCTGACGTGAGACGTCTACTCCAGCCAATCAGAACACTCAGAGGCATTCACATACGCGCTGTTTATGAAAATAAAAGTCTTTGCCTACTTTTTCAGACACATTTAGCCGCTAGTTGTTGGTCAGATAACATTTATATGTTCCTTCTTAATGCCAACTGTGTAAAACATTTTTGATAAAATGCTTATGATAAACCGTCGTTTGTTTACCTTCAAGCTCTGCTTGACGTGTTTACACATGAAGTGCAAGAGTGCTCCGGTAAGCTCCAGCACACACATATATTATGTACATCTCAACATGCGAAAGTGTTTCTCCATATGTTTTCATCAAAGTTGTTCACAATACTTATCCATCCACAGAATTTGTAATGTTGTCTTCTGAATGTCTCTGGCATAAACTGCATGAATGCTGAAGCTTTAAATAAAAGTGAAACCATCATGCCAGATCCCTATTACGTTTACAAATACAATCACAGTCATTTGAGCTCATTTCTGTTTAATGATGTCAGAATGTACCTGTATTTTTTAAATGAATGTGAAAAATTCCGGAAATCCTTGCCTGTGTAACATTTTTTGAATTTACCACTAAAGTCATTCCGGTTATTTTCTGGGTATTTACCGGTATCACTGTGTGAAAGGGGCTTATGACAAACAACTTTGACGAGCCTATTTTTGTCAGTAAGTTATTTAAATTCACCTGGATGACATATTTAACCAGCAAAATGTAATACTTGACGACTAATATTTACATTTATAAAGCCAAACCAGAAAACCTACAAAACATCTCTAAAAGAAGACACTAAAAACTGCCATTACAGATAATTGCTCAACTTGTTAACAAATTTTGAAAACCAGATCACTAGAATCATTGAAAAAAAATGTGTTCTTCAAAATAAGACTCGTCCATTCAGCAAAACTGGGTGTGCCCTATACCTAAATAGAGTACAGTGCTAGTAAATGTGCATAAATAACTGGAATGAGGATGAAAAGGTCCTCTACAGTGACTAAGCACAGATGTTCCAGTACAGTCGTCCACAGACTTCTGACACAGCCCAGCTGCTCCGAGCTGAGCAAACGGATGGACTGAAGTAAAATAATGGCCGTACACATCCATCCCACTCCCTCCTGCAGGCGGCTGAGAGGAGCTGTCACAGCCTGGCAGGGTTGAGGAACTTCACACCAAACCAATCTGCATGATGTGTTTGTGACATGTAAGCCTGTACATCCCAATGCAAATACGCAGACAAAGAACGCCTCTGTTAGACACACACTGAGGTGATTGTACTACAACGCACAAATTCCTGAAACTTTAAAAACATTCTGATAACAGAATCTAAAACTGATGCTGATTTGCGCTTGTAACGAGTACAATAATAGAGTTTTTTTTCTGGTGAACGGTGGTAAATTCACAGATGAATGCTTCATTTTGTGATCTCCACTGGATCAGGTGTGAGGTGGAAAGACAAGGCGGATACAAGCCCATCTATCTGTGTGTGCAAAGGGAATTCCTCATAAAAAAAATGGTGGCATTACAAATGGCCCACTAGGTTGACCAGCAAGGCTTGAGACAGCATAAATTGCCTTTTATTTTTCATAAGAGCAGCAAAAAGCTGATCATAAGAGACTGTAACACAGCACACTAACCAAGTGCAGAGGTAAAGTTTTAAATGCAAAAAAAAGAGAGAGACAGATATTAATTTATATTAAGAATAAAATAAATAATTATAAAAATTATAAAAAATAATTAATATAAAAAAGGTTTGTATTTTTAGAGTAAAAAAATTGTAAAGCATGACCAAATAGGACTGTGCGTTAAGATGATATATTATATAAATTACCTTTAAAGAATTTAAATAAATAAATAAATAAAGAAATATGTGTAAATAGGTGGGCATAGCCAATGACCAACTCGCAGGCACAACTAAGGTGCATTCTGAAAATGTATCTCTATATACATAAGATACGCAAGCGGTCAGCTGGTAAGCGCAAAAAGAAATGGCGTTATAGTGCCCTGTAGTGTTAGTTTAAAAAATGAAATGCAGCCATATGTACCTCTGGCTACATAACTTGCGGTCTCCAGAAACATACATAGGGCTACGTTTTCAGAATGAGCCTATGTTGCATGTGCAGCATGAGTGAGACTAAAGGGCGTCAAACACTGGATGCACCGCTCAGCGCCGCGACACGGCGCACACATGACAGTTGAAAGTATCGCACACCAGACGCGCACGTTCGCATGCTATTTAAAACAAAACTAATCAGATGGCGCTTTGTGGCATGGCAGAAATATGAACAGTATCCTGAGTCATGGCTGGACAGCCGCCGACTTGTGGCACCGGTGTTTGTACCCTGATAGAAACCTATGTTTAGAATTCTAAAATGTGCGGCGCATCACCGAGCGCTGCTTCTGGTGTGCGACCTGCTTAAGAAAGACACTCCATGGGAGACTGGCAGTGTTGCCAATTGCTTTATATTTTCAACAAGAAGTGATCATGTACTTTCATTATTTATATAAGAATTGTAATTGTTTATATTTTGTATTTTTGAGGGGAAAAAACGTTGACATTTCCTTAAAGTAAATTTTTTTTTTTGTATTTAAGTTTTTTTTTCCTGTTATTTATATATCGGGATATATTTTATATCTGTGTAAAAATGTTACTTGAGAAAGGTTTATAATAATAAGATCTGCCCACATAAAACTTTGAATGTGTCATACAGTGAAATTTGTTGTTCATCTAAATTCAGATTTTGCTTACTATATTTATAAGGTTAAAAATAAAATACAATGTAATCAATTACAATCAAGTCCTTTTCATTTCTTAAATATTGAAGCTTATTTATAATATATATATATATAACTACCATTATAAAAAACTGTATAGTGAAAGATATCGTTACCAAGAAATATATTTTCTCATGCAGTGAAATAAAATTTTGGTCATAATGCCCAGCCCCATAAGCAAACAAGATTGCCAGTTTACGATTAAACAAAACAAAACAAAACAAAACATTCTATTTATTTAGGTTTTTAGTGGTTTAATTTTTTTTAACAAAACAAAAACAAACAAGAAACAAGAAAAAAACAAAAAACTAGAAACAAAAACAAGAAACAAAACAAAATTAAATGAAAAACAAAAATCAAAAAACAAAAACAAGACACAAAAACAAGGAACAAGGAACAAAACAAAAAAAGAAACAACAATAAGAAACAAAAGACAAAACAAGAAACAAAAACAAGAAACAGTCGCCAGGGATTGTTGTGAATGATATTTGCAGTACAGTATGCCATAGGAGTTTTAAAACGCATCTATTTATGTTTTTAGTGTAGTTTAATTTAGTTCAAATTATTAACAAAAGATTTGCTGAAATTGCTGAGATATTGCTGCTCACATTGGTGAGAAGCAGAGGAAAACACAATATCACTTTACAATATAGTCCATTATTTAATGCACTAAGCAAACTTAACAAAGAACAATACATTTGTTAGAGTAACACATCATTGTCATTAAAACCTACAGTTGTTCAATTTCAGTTCATGTTCCATTTCATTAAATATTATTTACTAACACATAAAGAGTTGCATATGTTACTGCTTCAAATAAAGTAAACTGAGATTTATAAAGATTTATAAACAAGAAGTTTGTCAAACATGAAATAAAAGGAAATGCAAAATAGCATCTGCCTTTTTCCTGGCACCAAAAAAAAGGATTACCAATAGGGATGACCCTGTAATGAGCTCATGAAAGCCCATAAACTCATGACTGGCCACCGCATCAGGCTGAAATTCACTTGTGAGCCAAACGTCAATGACTAGACTAAGCCAGACATGCTTTCTTTACACCTCACAGAGTGTAAGGTCTATCGCTGACCCGCCATACACTTACAACTAGTCAGAAGTGTGTTGATCCTCAAAGTCATTAACAAGACTTGGTCAGTGTAGCATTAGGAGCGTGAGTCTGTAGCGAGTGCCGTGTGTCAGCGCTCAGCCTATTCAAAGTTAGTGATCGCTGCCAAAACATTCAACCGGGTACTTCACTGACCTTCCCAAACAGTCTATTCTTCACAAGTGGAAACAGTTGGGACCTGAGCCTCAGTTATTGGAGATTTCCTGTGTGTTTCCATGGTTACTGGTTTTGCAAGCGTGCCTGGGTTTTCATTTCATTTTAGGTTGCTAAGTTTAATATCTGCACAGTGAGGTAAAGCGTAGATCAAGCCTGAAACTGGTGTGGCATTTGCTTACCACTTTTCCTTGAATACACTGTGTTCATTTCAACAGTGCAAGATTATTTTTATTATTAATTTAATGAGATTAAACATATCATACGGCAACTGTTTGCATGATCTGGCAGGAAATTATGACCTATTTTTTTTCCCAATATGCAGAAGTCTAAAGCTGCTAGATATACCACTGGCAACTGGTCTTTAAATTCAATAAACACTAAAAATGGTCAGTTGTTCCAACCTAAATTATGGTAAAATATGGACAAACCAGGTCACTGAGTTAAAGGGCACCTATTTTACCTCTTTTTCAAGACTTAAGATAAGTCTTTTGTGTCTCCAGAGTAAAGTTTCAGCTCAAACCACCCATCAGAATATTTATAAAACCTTTCAAAATATGACATTTTCTGCACTGAACACAGTGTAGCTGTTTTTGTTGCCTGTGCCTTCAATGCTAGTTCTCCCCGCCCACAATTCCCACGTGCCTGTCAGAGTGTGCCTCAATCTCTGCCTCGGCTGCTTCAGCTAAACAGCACAGTGACAGACATGAAGTAAGCAGCTCTCACATAACGTTTGTGAGAAATACTACAGTAAGAAATTTCTCAATGATTATTTGATATAAGTGTTGTGGAGTTAATTCAAGCCTTTCGATGAGTCACACACAATGTCGTTACAAAGTTCACACACATACACAGACACACATACAGCACATGCGTTTAACTTTGCACTGTTTTTGCACGGCAAATGTGACTGGATACACGGTAATATCCACTGCTGCATGGATATCTGTAATGTTAACATACAAAATAAACCTGATTTAACGTCCACAAACTGGGATTAAAGCATCTTCTTTTACATTGTACTGACACGCGTTGTGGTGATAAAAACGGTAAAAATCGCTGTAATTCATTACAAACATGCACCGTTTTAAACTTGTAAAACTCATTCTTGATGATTGATGATCACAGTGAGCTGAACAGATTTTTTAATCCTGGTTGCTTTGCGCACGTCCTGCCTTGTTGATATGATTATATGTGTTACTGCAGAGACATGTTAATATGCAGCTGTCAATCAAATCGGTGGGTGGGGAAACTGCACTCCTACGACGGCCTCAAAATGGGAGGGATTTGGATCCTATTTTAACATCAGGAAATAAAATAAAAAGACTCATTGTGTTTCTATCACGCCAATATGACTGTGGACACATTATAACCACACACAGTTCTGTCCAAACAGCTTACAAAAGATGATTTTCATCATAGGTGCCCTTTAAAATTCAAAGTCCTTTTTTACCTATAATTTAAGCAAATAGTTTATGCATATTTTGCCAAAATTTGCAACAACCCAGCATTTTTAGAGTGCAGTAATTGACCGGTCCCATTTTCCAAACATGATGGATTAAATAAGCAAAACTGAGCACAAATTTAAAAAAACAGGAAGTATTAGCAGAAAAGTAACTTCAACCCAATAAAACTTCACCATTTTGAATCAAATTCTCTTCCCTGAAGATCAAAACCTGAACGAGTACATTAGGTGTCAGCCAAGTTTCTCAGCAGTGCCGAATCAAAAATAATTTTCCTATTAATATTTCCCAAAGGGTTTTTTAAAAATGTAGTTGTAAAGTGCAGGCCCGTAGCCAGCCTATTGAAAGAGCTGGTCCTTCTTTCTCAAAAGGTGGAGCTTTTTGCAGTTATTCTCCTCAATTTCTATTAAATTAAATTCTACAGCATTTTAGTGACATTTTAAGCACTAATCTTTGCTGCACTAGCTTGTCGAATGGTGATCATAACTACACTTCTTGATACAACAAAAATATTTCCTACAGTACTGTCAAAGTGCTTACCATACTATTTTACCACAAAGGGCTCTATTTTAACGATCTAGGTGCAAAGTCTAAAGCACAGGGCATAAAAGCATTAAGGGCATGTCCTAATCGACTTTTGCTATTTAAAGGGCTGGAACAACACGCTTTGTGCCGCGGCGCATGGTCTAACAGGGTTGAGCTTATTCTCTTAATGAGGTATGGGTGTGTTTTGAGAATAAACCAATCAGAGTCTCATCTCCCATTCCCTTTAGGAGTCAGTTGTGTCGCGTCATGGCTCATTCTTTATGAAATGCGCCTTCTCTCTTTCATGGATAAGGAAACGTGTTGTATGCACAGACATCCATTAGCCTACATAATTAATTTTGTTTGTTAAGTGCAAAGATTTGTTTCAGAACTATTTCTAAATTCAGTTCTAATTTCCAGCAAACGAATAAATAAACAATAATAGCGTTATATCTAAACACACATGCTATGCCCATATAGTCTAAAACCTGACAGGTGGACAAATCTAAGCTTGTTTTTAATAAAACAAATATAAATATGCATATAACAAATAATACTAATAATAATTATAACATTATACAAAAGCAAATTGTCATGATTAAACTAAAAAAGCCCCCCCGAGATGAAGGCATGAAAGCAGTGGTTTTTATATTTATGTATAAAGTAACAATTATTGTAATATTTTAATCCTTTAATTATTTTTCATTTGAAAAGTATTTATGTATTGCTGTACATCCTGTATGTATTAAGCAATGAGTAAGCAAGGCGCACAACTGACTGAATATTTGCAGAACAAAATTACTAAATGTCCAGCACATTTTTTACTCACTGGTGGAGTCTGACCATTCACAAAACCAAACTTTTACAAACAGCGCCCACAGGATTACAAACAGGCCTTTTCATGCACAGCAGCTCACTATAAACACACAGTATATGCCACATGATCTAGCATTAATCTACTGTTTATTTTCCCAATTACAGCAGCTTATTTCACATCGGTGGGCAGAACGGTGGGCACACAGGCCTCTCCAGGGGTCTGAGGGATTTCCTGAGGGCTCTACAGCGCCACAGTATGAAGACTATTCAGAGGTGTACACTGAGGTCTAAACAACAGGTTTGAAACATGATTACCAGCTTAATATTTGTTACACATAAAAACATACACACCAGGAAAACTCCATCAACTCTTAGCATACACACCATAAAATAAAAATGTTATGAAACTATTCAATTAGATTATGATAATAGATTTATGATAATAAATCTAGGAGCATTTAAGAAGTCATTATCACTCCTTGGCTGTAATATCCAGCACTAAAGCTGGATATCAAATTGGGTCTCTTTTTTTTTTCAATGGCCTGAGGAAATAGCATTGGATTTTACTGTAATAGAGGGCAGTTTACAAGCTAACATCCGTTCCGTTGGCTCATGCCATACAATGTGATATTCCACAGTGCTGAAAATAGCTGCTGTTGTAGAAAGATGAACTGTGAGAGAAGCAGAACAGAGACGCGAGTAGGCGTTCGTTTGTCAGAATATTTCTGTCCATTGAAATACCACACGGGCGTTGCGTAATGCAGCGCAGGGCATTATTGAATCTCTAGGTGAATCAGGGGAAATGAGCTTGTGCATTTAAGATGCTGTGTTACAGGTAAAGTGGTTCATGCAAAGCAGGGGGAAAACTATTGGGGTCTCTTTTTTTCTTAGAATAAATGTAAGCGTTTTGTACTATATGAGCTTCTTGGCACTTTTATTAAAAAAGTAAAAAATGGAGAACTGGAAATAGACATTGTTACATCTAACATTTATCCAAATGTTTATAAACATTGTGACCTGAGGGGTATTACACAAAAGTGGAATCAAGAAAGCCTAGATAACAGAAAAACCCGGCTTGACCTAGTTTAATCGGGTCCTCCTGGCTTATTCCGTTGCACGTTTGCTGATCCAGGATGAGAACGAGCCGCTATGTCAAGCCAGGATAAGATAGCTGGGATAAGAGCACATTCTCTGCATCTGTAAACAGACCACGGGATCGATCACAGAATCAATGATGAAAGTGTGGATAAAACTCGATGTGAGCCAATCAGGCTCAAACCCCTATCAACGGAAACATATAAGGATGCGTATTGTCAAATCATTCACTTTGTCTTAAATGTGACCAGTGAGCATTCATGCTACTAATGCATTTATCGTGAAGATTATATACAACCCAATATTGCAAACCTATTTTGTGTTTAGTTTATAAAAATATAAAAAAATATATAAAATTGTTGACATTTTCTATTTTGTAATTTTTATTCTTTGCAATATAATAAATTTATTATTTTTCTATGCCTGAAGATGTTAGGTGAACAAAGTCTATTTTAAGAAATATAACTGTTAAATATTTTTTTATTTAAATGCAGTGCACCAAAAATTATTGTCTATATTCACAATGAATTTTTAAAAGGGGCTATACTTATTTATGCAGAGCACTGTATATGTAGTTTTCTCTAATCATTCATTTTTTTTATCTCTCTGATCCCTCTCATATATTTCAGTGTATATATATTGACATATATATACACTGAAATGGATATACAGTTAAAGTCAGAATTATTAGCCCGCCTGAATTATTAGCCCCCTGTATATTTTTTCCCCCAATTTCTGTTAAGCGGAGAGTTGAATATTTAACACATTTCTAAACATACTAGTTTTAATAACTCATTTCTAATAACTGATTTATTTTATCTTTGCCATGATGACAGTAAATAATATTAGACTAGATATTTTTCAAGACACTTCTATACAGCTTAAAGTGACATTTAAAGGCTTAACTAGGTTAATTAGATTAAGGTTAGGTTAATTAGGCATGTTATTGTATAACAATGTTTTTTTTTCTGTAGACTATTGAAAAGAAATATATCTTAAAGGGGCTAATAATTTTGACCTTAAAATGTTTTTTTTTAATAACTGCTTTTATTCTAGCCGAAATAAAACAAACATAATTTTCTCCAGAAGAAAAAATATTATCAGACATACTGTGAAAATTTCCTTGCTCTGGTAAACATCATTCGGGAAATATATAAAAAAATTAATAAATAAAAAAAATCTAAGGTGGGCTAAAAATTTTGACTTCAACTGTATATGAACATACATAAAATGACTGCTAATACAATTAAACATACTTATTTTTTATTCTAATAGTTGGAAAATATATGTAAATAGCCAAGAGCATGGAGTAAACGTAAAATACATTCATTTCTTGTAGCATAGACAACGAAACAAACATAAAAACTAGGATTAATCTTAGCCTGGTTGTTAGCCTGCTCTGGAGCATAGTTTTGCTTAATTTAGTCTGCTTTCATGCAACTGAGTCATATCTAAATTCAGCCAGGAAAACCTCAAAATCCCAGCTTAATCCCTTATCTTACTTTTGTGCCATACCCCTCAACATTATTGTTTTGGTAACGGGTTAAAAGTAGTCAACCTTCTGTTATATTCTAGACAATATTTATGACAAATATTTTACCAATGAATATTTTTTTGATGTAATGTAACTAATGTAAAAGCAAGTAATTAAGGATGGTAAGATTACCATTAAAATAGGTTTAAAAAAACATGCTAAACATCTGCTAATGAACATAACTGGGCATTAGGTCTAAAAACCTATTTTTTTCACAGCAAAACCACAAAAAAACTTTTATTTACACTTTAGAAATGTATACATATAAAATAGGGCTGCACGATATTAGAAAAATTTGACATTGCTTTATTTTGTTTTGCTGCGATATAGTCATGCAGATTAATTGAACTTGAACAGCTCTGTTTGGAAAGATTTCATTAAATTAGATCAACTGGGGTGATCAAGTCTTTTTCTATGCAGTGCATCTGCATAAACTATAAATTACAAGCATTTATAAATACGACAAAGCAAAAATTGAAGTGAAACAAACAGTGCTTTGTGGTTTTCTGGGGAGTCTAACAGTATTCAGGTACAGAAATTGAACAATCAAACATAAAATCACATGGTCATCATTGTGCAAAGTATTTTAAAATAATATTATCTTAATCTTTTCGTTTTTAATTATTTAATTCTGCAATGTAACTATTGTGGATACACACATTGAGATATCGATGCTAAAATGATATATTGTTCAGCCCTAATATAAAGTTGTTTAATAATTCACACACCTGCAAAAATGACTAGAAATGGTGTAATATTAATGCCAGGCCAGCAATTGGCGATGTGACAAAAAAATAAAAATAAAACTACACATCTGTGCACATAAACACTGTGCTCCACTGAGAGGGGCTCATCCCTATGTCTTAATCTCTGGAGTGACATCTTTGAAGGGATTAAGGGTGAAGGGGTCACAAAAGTTATCTTAATGAGACAATCAAGTGCCTTTGTTGAACCCACAAAACACACGAGGAACATGCTCAGACTACTTCTTTATTTATCATTTTCATTTATAATTATTTTATGTGTAACTTTTTATTCAGAACTTTATTTAGAAATATTACAGTGGTTGCCTATAGAAACATACCTAACATAACACTTACATGTCAAGTCAAACTCCAGTTGTCATTCTGTGATACTAACTGTGAACAAATTCCCTGTACAAAAGGTGCCTGATGTCACTTTTAAGTCCTTTATTGCAAAGGGCCCTTCGAAGTGGCCAGTTTTAAAGGGCACCTATGGTGAAAAATCTATTTTTCAAGCTGTTTGGACAGACATATGTGTAGGTATAGTGTATAGACTGTCATATTGGGGTGATATAAACACACTCAGTGCTTTTTTTTTCAATTTAACAACATAAAAACGGTAGACCAATTGGAGCGGTTTTGAGATCGACCGCAACTTGACGTAGGAGTGCGGTACCCCCGCCCACCAATATTGATTGACAGGTGGCCATTACCATCTCCTCAGTATGTTGTTTCACGTCCACCATTTTCAGCGTGTGAGTCAAAGCGACGTCACCAAAGAAACACCCTTGCTCTATTTTTAGATGTAAGGCTCATTGGGCTCAACATTTACCACGTTATTGCTCTCCTTGCTGCCAGTGTTTGTGAGTTTTGGTGGGTTTGCATACATGTGTACTTTTCATTGTGTCTTCCTTAAACTTCAGCCGTTTGCATTTCCCGCAGTCACAGAAGCTCCCTGTCATCTTAACTAGGTGCAGCTGGAAAGTGCGAGTGCGCTGCCTCACGTGCTCGTCCCTCCATTGAAAATAACGAACTAACGACGCGCAGCGCCATGCATTTCGCGTTGTTGCGGATGAAAGTGAGGACTGGGGGGTTTGCTCACTATTCTGCCGCCTAGGTCGCCTCTATGGACGCGCTGGCCCTGCTCAGGACACTGTTCATATTTCTGCCGCGCCACAGATCGTTATCTGAATAGTTTCATTTTAAATAACATGCGAATGTGCGCAGCGTCATGGCTCTGAGTGGCGCGTCTGGTGCATGACGCCCTTTAGTTATAGCCTCAAGCAGGTCGTACACCAGAAGTGCCGCTCGGCGACACGCAGCGTCACGCCACGCAGCGGCATGCTTTTTTGAATTCTAAACATGTTTCTATCAGGTGACACACCGGCGCTGCAAGAGTGCGATACATTCAACTGTCATGTGCGCGCCGTGTCGCGGTGCATCCGGTGTGTGATGCCCTTCAGTCAAAGTTAATTCAGTGTGTTTTATTAGTCTCGGTGTAGGCTACAAGCTCAAAGCTTTAAACTAGCACACAGTTGGCTGTAAAACTCTACAAAGACACAAATGATTTTGTACTCTCTGCTTGGTTTGTGTCTGAGTCGTACATGTACAGCTGGCTGGTCCTCTCTCACTCATGTTGCTTCTCTCTGTCTGCCTGTCTATTGCAATGCACAAAGCATGGGAGCTCTTGGCTCCGCCCCCTTGTTAAGTTGGGCGGGAAGTTGAAACTAATTTTCATGTGAAGCAACACGCCCCCTAAAACAGCAAACTGTGTACACGCCCCCAAAATGGCACTTTTTAACACATCATAATAAAAAAATCTGAATTGTGTTTTGAACTGAACCTAAACTGGCACACTCAGAAGAACCATAATATTAATATTACATCTTAAAAAAAGGGTAAAATAGGTGCCCTTTAAGCACTTCGGTTTGGAAGTGCGCTTAAAATGTCTCAATCATGTTTGTTTTCACTTCAAAGTGCCATTTGGGGGATGATATGTCCCGTTTGGAATGCACCAACAGTCCAATAGTCCACCACTATTGTTTTGGTTGTCAAGTACACATGACTGTAGACTAAACACATGATACATACTGTACATACTGCATGTGTATGACATCACAGTTTTAATGAAATCACGTTTTTGTAGTTTACACAAAGACAATACTGGCATTGCTTTCAAAACTTGCACTTTTCTGATCTTCGAGAACAACAAATAAATACACTTCATTAAATGTACACACAGATGTCACCTATATTCTATAAAATTGCAGGTTAACTATGTCTATATATAATAACTAATTAATAAATTTAATAGTAACTTTAACTTAATTTGACTGTGATGCAATATTGTGCACCTTCTGTAAAGCTGCTTTGAAACAATAGTTATTGTAAAAATCCCTATACAAATAAACTTAAATTGAATTGAATAGACCCCTAATGCACAGTTTTTGTGTAAATGAATGGCCAAAATGCTTAAAAACGTTTTCAGCCTTTTGACATTTCTCTAGGATAACTACAATCTTTCAAATGTGGAAATATTATTCTATTTAGATGCCAATAATTAAAACATGAGGAAAAAAAATGCTAAATGCTATGGATGCTTTATGTGCAGTAGGGCTGTGCGATTAATTGAAATCGTATCGAAATCGTGATTTGAACATGCGCAATTTTGCCACAGTATGCAGTTTGAACCAATCATAACGCAGTGCGCCTAAACAGAGCGCGAGAACAGGATACTGAGCTTAATGACAACTAGCCTGCATAAACAGCAAGTTCAGCACAGGAGGACTTGGTGCCCAAAAAAGTCAAAATCTGTGGTGTGGGATAAAGGAAGGCTGATGTATCGCAGAATCAGGTAATTTGTAAGACCTGTCAGTTACATATCATGCCTGAAAGCGCGTGGAAAGCGTGAGGCGCCTCATTTCCTACAGCATTCAATGCACTTTGCGATCACGCTCCTTTGTTGTTGCTCAGTGATCATTAACCGTGTTTGGGTGTTCTGTGTTTGTCTGATGTATTTAGGCCCAATCCCAATTCTACCCTTTAGCCCAATCCCAATTCTCTTTAGCTTGAAGGCGTAGGGCTAAGGGGATGGGCTAGACAGCCCTTGAAACTGAGATTTCCCAGGACTACACTTGAAACCAAGGGGTAAGAACATTTTCCAGAATACACAAGGTACAACGGAAGCATTGCTGCACACAGACGTCAGGAGATGCACAAATTAGTCATTTTGTCATTATTACAATTTTTACAACAAACAAGCATGTTTAATACATTCATTACGGCATTCGAGTTTTACCCTCATGTTTAAATAAAGAAATGCTAAAATAAAAAACGCTAAATTTCGCTATAACTCCTGTACATCAGTCCCACAACATTCTGTCACTTGATGACACTCGAATACCCTGTCAGAAAAATCTAGTGGCTGGGAATGAGCTTTTTACAGTGTGTGCTATAATGTTAATGTTGTTTTTATTTGTTTAGATGAATATGGCCATGGTGTAAATGCACAGTACAGTTACGAGCTTATTGGCATATTATATCGTTATGATAACATGATATCATTGCCTTCAGTGATGTCCTGAAGATAAATACCACAAAATAACACAACTGAAATAACTACAGATCGTTGATCTCATATGAAGCAAGAGATTGCGATGACATATGATGAAGTGTGCAGGTGCTGTAGTGGTGTCCCATTTCTTAGGGGTAAATTTTGAAGCCCTTCCCCTTCACACTCTGTTTCAAGGGCCAAAGGGAAGGGGTAGGGGTATAAAAATAGAATTGGGATTGAGCCTATCGAAATGTGTATATATCATTCACAGTATGAAGCCAATCGCTCAGTTCTTTTTAGATGACTCGCAGTGCACTTGCAGCATTCTGAAAGTAGAGATGTTTTCAACTGGGTGCGCCTCCATTGGAAATAATGAACTTGTGCCCGCAAGTTCGCGATATGTAAATGACCTATTTCATGGCAGCGTCACAAAGAGGTCTATGATCTATGCATGCCAAAAAAATTCTATGGACACGTACAAAAGTACACGCAACTACTTCTGACATGTGGTCAAACAGAACATCAGAGCCTTCTGTTTGACGGCGTGCACACACACAGCAGTCTATGTATTTGTTTTATAGGTCATAGGTTCATTGCCATAGGTCTGTTCTATAGCCAATACTATAGGTGATTTTTCTTTTTTTGCCTTATATCTGTTTTAGAGACAGATGTTACAGGTCTTTGATAAAAATCTAATTGTTTTTCTTTGAAAATATATTTCAGAATCACACTGTAAAATGTCTGTGTGTGTCGAAAACGTGATTAAAATGAAATTGCAATATTGTTCAAGAAAATCGTGATAGGTTTCTTTTGCCCATATTGCAAAAGTATGTACATCCAAGGTTATTCTCTGGCAAGCATGTTAGTTGGCACGAATGAGATGTGCCCTCTCTCTCTCTGTCTCTCTCTGTCTCTCTGTCTCTCTCTCTCTCTCTCTCTCTCTCTCTCTCTCTCTCTCTCTCTCTTTCTCTCACGGACACTCACAAAAAGCCTCAGACAGTACAGTGGAGAACAGACTGTACTATGTCAACAGTCAGGTACTTTAGCGCTCACTTAAGGAAGCCCAATGGTTTCACACTGCAGTCTAACCTGACGCATTCTCTGAGCTGTGTTTACAGAGGGATGGGGCACAGTGGCAAAACCAATATAACAGACAAACTGATACCTGATAGTTAAACACACTTAAGTGCACACAAGTGTAAATACTCTGACAAATACAAGTCATACAAGTCACAGGTGTGTTGTTCCTGTAACCAGGAGATGTGATGGAGAATACAAACACAAAGTTCATTATGAATATCAATCAGTTTACAAATTGATCTTGAGCACAAACCACAAAATTTGTTATCATATATTACTTGCTTCCAAATAGTTCCAAAAATCAAAAATCATCACTTACTTTGCCTCACGTCACTTTAAACCTGTTGGTCATTGCTAATTTTGTAGAGTATCAAAAGGAGGAATTTGAAGAATGTAACTGGTGACTCTTTTCCATCCAATTACGATGGTAACCGGAGCCTTCAACCTGCAAAAATGATGCAAAAGATTTATTAAAATGTACAGTGAAAGTGATCAATATGATAATTTTGCACTATATTTTATACACTATATTTTATATTTTATTTGACAGAGAAAGTATATGTTAACACTACATTGACACATCTGTTTATATTTTCCAAAATCAACTAACCACAGAGTTGTGGTATCAGAAAAATATCAATCTGTGAACATTTTTTAGATTTTAAATGAATATGGAAAATAAACATGTGTTATGGATATAACCAAAAAAGTCTGAAGTTTATAACATACTTTGTAGAAATTCTGTGAATTAAACTGCACAACCCAAAAGAAACAATGATAATTAAAATGATAAGAGTTGGCTCTCTTTAGAACAAAAAAAGTCAAAGTCAAAAGTCAGCTTTATTGTCAATTCAACCACATGTACAGAACATACAGAGAATCGAAATTCTGTTACTTTCAGACCCTAGGTGCCTAACATAATATTAATACAAAATGTTTTTACAAGAATTTACAATAAATACAATTATATAAAATGTGATCTAAAAATATACATAATGCATCAAATTCAATCTAAAAATATACATAAAAAATTAAAAATTTGTAAGCAATACAATTACACTTATTGAGTGATTTTATTTTATTTGACATTTTTGAATTTATGAGGGAAAATGTTCATTATGGATGTGACAGGTCTCCGTTAGGGATGTGACAGATGTGAAATTGGCACTTGTGTGACTTTAAATCAAATATAATAGTTTGAAAACACTGAAATTTTTGAGTATTTTTTAAGTACTGTAAAACACTTGCTTATAGGGCTGGCCGATAAAAATGGTATCTGTATTTATTGAATGAACACCATTGTCAATAATGATTTTAAAAAAAGTTTGGTATGAAGCGCTATAGTTTTATTCAAATATTAGGGTTTGAAGCTTAGGGTGCAAGTTTGTTATTTCCGACTTGCGGCACAAATAAGGAGCGAAGACAACATGGTGTGCAAGTAGCACGTAACCCAAAACTGCAGTGCCTTTTACTTTTCTCCATAAACTTGTATCAGAGCTGCAGCAATGGTTTGTCCGTTTGTCATCCTCTGAGGAAATGGTTGATGGTCGCCTTGTTACAAAAAGACAGCAGGGGAGCACGAGCGCAAAGTGCATTGAAGACAGTGAAGGAAACCACACGCTCACACTTTTCACGTGCGAGTTTTGTGTTTTGTCATCGCCACTTCAGGTCAGAATAACAACACATGCGAGTGTCGTATGGCAGCTGTGAGGAGATTGTAAATAATAAAAGAATGTAAGGATGTCGCCAGAGTGGCTTTTTGGTTTCTTTTCTTGTGCATCCCAGCCACTAGCACCCCATCTGAAAGGTTTTTTTAGCATAGTGGTAATGTAGTTATCCAACTTCACAATTTGTAATGTTGCAATATGTATTTGAATAAAGATGGTTAGTTCCTTTACTTGAAAGCTCAGATTTTAACATCATTATTTGTTTTGTTTACAGAGTTTGAGGTTTCATTATTATTCACACCTTAAAGTTTGCTTTGATTGTTCAGTATTTACGCTTCACCACTGCACATACTTTGTAACATTTTATCTATCAAGTTTAAGAGTCTCTTTAACACTTATGTTTATTTTATTATTAGGAGATGACATTTTTTTATATATTTGTTTTTGACTATTAAAACTATTTGCCTTAGTAATGTTGGCAAATTAAAATAAAGTGGTAAAAAAAATCCTAATATTCCTAATTGTATTGTTAAAAAATATTCAATAATTATTGATACCGCACAAGATCCTTTCTCAGCTCCTGCAGAGGCCGGTTGTATTCTTTGTGCTGTAGACCTACACAGCAGAGCTGATGATCTTTGCCCGAACCAGAAGGAACTTGACGGGTTCGGGCTTAATTTCTATCATTTTAGACGGGATCGGTTTGGTCGCGGGCTTGCGCTCGCACTCCAGCTAGCGCGATAAATGAACAGTGATGTGATGCATTTCGATTAGTGTGTGAAAGTAATCAAATCATTTGTTACACTATCAAAACCCATACCTGCAAAGGTAAAACAAACGATGACAGAGAAGTCAAAAAGAGCGAATTTTGCATAGCGGGAAAATGTACAGCAAGCTGACAGGGGAAATGACGAGGTCACTCGCTACATAGAAACCGCTGTCATGGAAAGTGAAATGGATGTTCTTGGCTGGTGGAAGATGACCAAAAAATCCTATACCCAAAACTTGCAAAATTAGCCAGATCAGTAGTACTATGCATCCCAGCCAGCAGTAGCAGTAGCAGCGAGAGGGTTCAGTGCTGCAGGACGCACCATTAGTGAGCGCAGGACCCCGCTAAAGCCATCTACAGGCGTTTCAATAATGTTCCTCTATAAAAATACGTAGCCTATCTTAAAATTATAACAAAATATTGATTAAATCATAAATGCATAATGTAAACAGAGTACATAGGCTAATGTTGGCATTATTCTTTTAGAATACCAGTCATTATTTAGAATTTATTTTAATTAAATTTATTAGGAAAGCCTTATTTTTATTGGTGTGTTGGCTTATTTAAAGGCTAAGTGTATGTACCTAGGCCTATTTAGAGTGCTAAGATTAGGCATGGCGATAACCATTTTGAAGGTATACCGCGGTTTGGAAAAGTCAAGGTTTTCATACCGCCAAAATTTTCTCTAATACCGTTTCTAAGGTATGTGTAAGATTTTTTTATTTACATTTTTTTAACAACAGCACCTCTAGCAGAAAAGATATCCAAAGTTGCCATTTTAAATTGTAAATAAATCTGTGTTTTTGAAACTAATGAAGACAGCAGACGTCAATGATTCATTTTCATTATTTAGCCTGACATGTTTACTGCTCCAAAACATTATAATTGTTTCTCAAAATAAAATATATTGTGTTCAAAGGGGAAAAAACTTTTAGTCATTTGAAAAGAATATATTTTAGAGCAGTAATCACAATACCGTGATACTGTGAAACCGTGATATTTTTATCCAAGGTTATCATACCGTCAAAATATTATACCGGCCCATGCCTAGCTGAGATGTTACAATGTTAGAGGACTTATTTTATTTCTTTGTTCCAACTTCTAAGTGGCCTGTAGCCTATGTTTGTTGAATAAATAATGTTAAAACATGTATAAACGACTCATTCTTGAAAAAAAGGCAAAAGAGCTGTGCGCATGTGCACATTTGAATAATGTCTGGCTGTAAATGGGTTCAGGCTTTTAAAAAACTATCAATCAAAATGTACTTGTCGGGCTCGAGCCGAACTCTGTAACACTACTACATAGTCTACTACACAGACCTGCGTTTGCAGGAGGTCGCCACCCAGAGCGACAGGCAGCTCCAAAGTTGCTGTTAGTGTGAATGAGGCATCACTGGCCAGATCTGTATCAAAAGAATTAGTTCTTTACAAATTAACTCACTATTGGAAACTAGAACAAATTTGCCAATTACCTCATGCAAAGCTATTATTTGACTTCAGAAGAGAGTATACTATACAGCATACAAATACAGGCCAACTTTATGATTGTGCTTTTTTCTTAAAATCCAATGATAAAAACCCAATTAACTAAAAAAATAACCCCTGAAACATCATCTTTCCTGTTCCATAGAAGAAAACAAGTCACACTGGTTTGGAACGGCATGTGGTTGAGTACATAATGAAATTTGAAAACGAAAATAATGAAAAAATCTATTAACACGGCACATAAGTGTTCCTGGGCTGTTCATACATTTAAATAAGGCATGCTGTTGTGACAGACAGGATTGTCAAATGAAGGTGTAAAGTCAGCTTCTGTGCGACAGTCAGCTTCTGTTGGAGGCCGAAGATGTTTGGCAGCTCTCTGACTGCTGGCAGCTGGGCAGACAGATGCACGACGAGTGACTTCGCAGGACGTGTGGTTATGTAACCCTCAACATGGATTCAGACACACCAGGACCAGTGCTGACTGACATCTGATACAAGCATGCAAAGGCAGACCTGAGACAGTGCTGACAACTTATACATGACAAATTAAGCTTCATAAACTAGTGCAATATTAAATAATTTATTCTTATCCATTTTATCCATTATGTATTATAAAGAAATTGGTTCAAAACATGTTAAAAGGCAAAAAACAGAAAGTTTGTTTTAATCAACAGCAACAAAAAAGTATCTCCAATAACTTGTAAGCAAAATAGGATTAGAGAATAGACAATTACACTTCAACGGAACACCCCACGGCACATACCTTGCATGTAGCTGATGCCGTTGTGAGCATTTATGCTTAAGCAATCTGTCTCTCTGTATGCTGTTCTGGCAATGACACTTCCAAGATTCTAGTAGGCAGTGGGGTTTCCATGTTTCACTGTATAGAGTTTGTTTTTGAGTTTACTCCAGAAATCCATGCAATTCGGAGTAGCTCAAACTCACACTCAATCCACTCAATCGAGGAAGAAAGAGGCAGGAACCGGTGAGCATTTAAAAACTTTAACTATAAAATAAATACAAAACAAAAGTATCCATTCAGAGTTTCTCTGAGGGACTGGCACTTCGTCACCTTAAAATTATAGGGTTCTTTCTGTCTTTTTGTCAAAATTGAGTTATTCACATATTCCTATTAAATGACAACTTATATGTTATTTAATGTTTTTGTTGCTAAATTTTAAATGTAATTTTAAAAGTCGTAAAGTCTAACTCTGGCTTGGCTCTATAAGGTTCTTTCTGTGAGCCAATCAGTATTTCAAATGCACGCACAAGGACCAATTAGGATCAGCTTTCTTTGTTGCCGGACTGCTTCATTGACAGCGGGAAAAACCAGAAAGAAACACAAAATCAGAATCGACTAAATAATGCCAGACCACACAAAATTGAGAGGAAACCTGAAACTGAAAGAATGTGTGTAAATGTGATGATTTAGAAGTGTTGTTGACATTGAGATGAGATGTTACATTTTACATTCTTAAAAAATTATATAATAAATGTGAAATATTTTTATTTGTGTGTATATATAGTCAGTGATAAAATTGTCAGTGTTTCTTAAATCCATTTGCTCATTGTATGTTTTCTTTAAGCCTTTAAATTTCAAATTAAGCCTTGAAGGGCAAATACTTAATCTAATTCTTGGGGCATATAATTCCATAAATATAATTAAATAATTCATATAAAGTATATAATTCAATAAAAATGACCATATTATTTACATAAAATTAACATCTGCACTGAACAAATTATTTAGCACAGCCTTGTATGCTTAATTTGAATAAGAAAAAATTTTCATCCTAAAACATTAAATAAATGTTATAGAAAGCAAAAAAAAAAACTTTCTCAAACATCAACACATTGCTACAACCATTTTTTTCATTAAATTAATAATCAGACTGATTGTATTTATTGAAAAGTAATGCTTCAATTGATGATCTGCCAGACAGAACCTTATAATTCCAAGTGGAAAATTACATTTTAGAATTAGAAGCTTCTATAGTAAAGTCCAGCGCAGAACGCGTTAGTTTTGCGCCTTGCTTAAACATTGCTTAATACACACAGGATGTACAGCAATTAGGATTAAAATATTACAAAAAGTATTACTTTCTACATAAATATATAAACCACTGCTTTCATGCCTTCTTCACCTCAAGGGGCTTTTTCAGTTTATTAATGACGATTTGCTGTTGTATAATGTTATTATTATCATTAGTATTATTTATTATATGCATATTTATATTTGTTTTATTAAAAACAAGCTTAGATTTGTCCACCTGTCAGGTTTTAGACAATATGGGGTATTGCATATGTATATGGATATAACTCAGTTTTTTTACCACACTTCATTATTATTGTTTATTTATTTGTTTGCTGGAAATTAGAGCTGAATTTAGAAATAGTTTTGAAACAAATCTTTGCGCTTAACAAACAAAAATAATTATGTAGGCTAATAGATGTCTGTGAGTACAACACCTCTCCTTATCCACAGAAGAAAGTGAAAGTGAAAGTAAAGAATGAGGAGGCTCATTCTCGCGCTGCAGACAGTCTGTTTAACTGTTTTCTCGCTAGTGAAGCGCTCAGTTACTTAACTTACAAAGTCTGCCATGTAAACAGCAAATGCAGCGCAAAGTGGATTTTTCCATCCTTAAAATAGCAAAAGTGGATTTGGACATGCCCTTTTATGCTTATGCTTACGCTTAGGACTTGCACCTAGATCGTTAAAATAGAGCCCATATTGCTTGCTATATGAAATGCAAAAACTTAAAAGCTTAATATTTCAAGATCCTTTAGAACGCAGATAAAACCTTATAATTCCAAGGTGACGACTTGTTAAACACTCTCACAGCACTCAACCACACTCATCATGGTTACGTAGCCGGACAATCACAGATCACAGATTGTGCTCCGTGCCATCATGATGTGAGGTTACATTTTTGAGAAAGGTGTGCATTAGTGCCTATGAACAGCTTCAGTCAATGCATTAAAATAAACATTAATCATACATGCAAAGAAATAAATTATGACGGTATGATAACCTTGGAAAAAATATCACGGTTTCAAAGTATTTCTTTTTCTATTTTTAAATGTCTGGGTAAAAAAACTACTTTTTACCCATTGAACACAATATATTTTATTTTAATAAACATTTTAAATATTTTGGAGCAGTAAACATGTCAGGCTAAATAATTAAATCACTGACTGCTGTCTTCATTAGTTTCAAAAACACAGATATCTTTACAACTTTGGATATCTTTGTTTTTTGGATATCAAGTAAGCCACTGCACTGTTCAGCTCTATAGCATGCTTGGATGTTGGTTTATAAGCAATTTGGAGGTGAACATACTGTTGCCCTAAAAATAAACAAAATTGTTGTAAAAACACGTTTAAAAAAATTCAATACCGTAAGAATAGTATAACAGAAAATTTAGACTTTAAAACCTTGACTTTTCCCAACTACGGTAAACCTTGAAACCGGTTATCGTCCCATGCCTAGTCACTAAAGGTAAGGCAATAAATGTTTCAAGAAATCAATTCAGAGCTTAGTTTTTAACAGCTTATGGCTGGTTTTTAACCGTAAACTCAAATGCTCACAAGGGTGTGTGCTTTTGCATTCGGCAAGTTTTGCAAGTGGGCTTTTATGTCAAGATTAACGTATACACAGCTCACCATAAACATTCTTGTAAATCACTTAAACCTTTGCTAAATTTATGAATGATTATTTTAGGTTCAAATGGTATATGTAAGGAACTGAGAATCAATTCAAGAGAGAATAGCGACACATTTTGAACGTTTCAGAATCAAATTTTCTAATAATTTTCTCCATCACATTTTCTAAACAAGAAACTTCATATTTTTAAATAATCCCAAAAATCTACAAACAGATTTTATTTAGCTCAACTTAACAATAAAAAAGCCCTAATTTGACAATTATAAACAAACTTGGCAACCCTGTCCTGCAATCCTCCAGCAATCTTCGCAGTATATACAACAAAGAATGCAAAAACATCATGTACTCTGAAAACTTGTTCTCCGCTTTTCAGTCCTAAACATTTTCTTCCTCAGCCTCATGCTCACATCAAAACTCAAGCCCTCTTGAGGCTTAAAGAACAGGCAGAACTCGGAATCACAGGTGTGGGATATCACAACTAGATCACGCTGAGAGGCTCGTCAGAGATTTAGGGAATTGGAGCGGTCCATGCTAATGACAGAGCTGATGCCAGAGATGCTTTGCTGGAGCTCAGCCTGGTGCTGTTGATCCCCTCTGTGCCTGGGGATTTACCAGCCAAAGCCCCCCTAAACCCCTCCTTCCATCTGAGCAAAGAGAAAAGAAGCAGCTCCAGTCGCACGGCCCATCGCCAGGCCCGCACCCAATCCATGTGGAACTGAAGCACATTATGCCTCAATCAAGTTCTGCATATTCCCCGACCTCCTCTGTGCTCGTTTATTAGCTGTTTTTAGCTCATTTGATCATGTTTTCAGCTAAAAGAATGCAGTGTATTAAATCATTTTAAAAGGTCCATTTCCATCAATTCCAAAGACTTCAGAGCTTTATCTATGTAGGCCTGGTAATTGCAGAGACTTGGACATTCGGGGAAGTGTTTGAAGATATGATTGGTCATTAGCTGAATTTTATCAGCTCTGATTCTGATTCTGAATCTAATTTTATCAGTTGTGATTTTTTTTTCATCATTTAGGACTCTATTTTAACAATGTAGGGGCAAAGTGTATGACGCAAAAGCATTAAAGGGCGTGTCCGAATGCAATTTTGCCATTTTAAGGATGGAAAAATACGGTTTGCGCCACGGCGCATGATCTAACAGGGTTATGCTTATTCTCTTAATGCGTTATAGGTGCGTTTTTGAGCATAACGTGCATTAAACCACTCAGAGTCTCATCTCCCAATTCCCTTTAAGAGTCAGACGCGTCACACCATGGCGCATTTGCTATTTACATGGCGGACTTTGTAAGTCGAAAAACTGAACGGTTCACTAGCGACAGTTAAACAGACCATCTCCAGCATGTGGATAAAGAATGAGCCTCCTCCATTCGGCCTGTTTACCTTCTCTTTACGTTACTTTTACTCTATACTTACTCCTTTACGTTCATGGATAAGGAAAAGGTGGAAACTCACTTCACTGAAGACATCCATTAGCTTACATAATTAATTTTGTGTGAACAATAAAAACTATGTGTGGTCAAAAAACTCGTCCTACTCTTATGCCCCATATGGTGATGCATACTCCAAAACCCAGCAGGTGGACAAATTTAAACTTGTTTTTATTAAAACAAATATAAATATACATATAATAAATAATACTGCTAATAATAATAATAATAATAATAACAACATTATACAAATGCAAATTGTCATGAATAAACAAAAAAAATAGCAACGCACTAACAATGCGCCCTGACACACCTCCTTTTTAGACCAGCATACCCATGAGTTCACAAAGTGGCGCAAATAAATGTGTATGATTGGGTGCATGATAGGGCCCTTAGATTCACATGTGATAAAAAAGTGCTCAGTGTGACTCTTGAATAAATAAATCTACAGTACATCCAATTGTTAAGCCTAGCATCATGCAAAGCAGTTTCTGGGTCCAATCACTCTATTAAACTGTATGAGGAGGCTCATCAAATAATAACAATAGACGTTTACAGAGCAATGTAATAAATTTTGAAAATCATGATTGCAATATATCTCTTCAAGCCTAATATCAGATGGCCAGAAAGTTATTTATTTTTTCTATAAATTGAGCAAATATTGGTATCTGTGATGCAGAGACTGTTGTGTACACCATGATGTTTATAAGAAATTCACTTTAATGTGAGATATGACAATAATTGGTCATAAACTAATTAATAGTAGCAGCTTAGACCCGAAAAAGTACTCCATATGTTAGGACTTAACAAGTGATGATATGATTGCGAGCGAGTAAGAAAGCATGCAAAACCTTTTTTTTACATCTTTTTTTTTTAAACTAATTTTTGTAGGACAAAAGTTTGTAGAAATGCCTACTTGTAAGAACTAAGCATGGGTGATGCTAGGAGACTAGAAAACTAGATTAGATTTTATTTTGGCGATTTGTATTTGTCACAAGCTTTGGGTAAACAAAGCACACTATGAACATCTAACTTTATGAATGATTTTTTACATTCAAGTGGTGTTTGTAAGAAATTTGAGGCAAGCAGAGTTCGGTTTGCCATCTGCTGTTACTAATAAATGCGCTAAATACTAAAATACGCTCTGAATTGATTCAAGCACAAGATTTGAAAATCCTTTCATATTGTTTCTCCAGTTTTGATTCCAAAGCGTTTAAAAATTTTTTAATTATTTTGCAAAATCGACACATTTCATGATTACAAGTGAGTGAAAAAGCTAAATTTGTTTACAATTCAGGACAAAGGATTTAGAAGTGAATAATTGTAAGAACCAACAATGAGTCATTATTGGAGACTTGTCAACTAGGTTAGATAAGTTTGTATCCAGTGCTTAAATAAGCATCTGGTAAATAACTCGCATTGAAAACAATCCCTTTCTCTGAATAGCTGCATAACTACTGTACATTCACTCTCCTTAAAAGCAACACAGCAGCCCACATGCATTGAGACAGAAGTCCTTGGCCATTGTGCTGCAATTAAATTTTTTTCTTCTGACTGTGTCAAGATGACATCTTAAGTTAAAATAATCCCAAAAGCATGTAAAAGATGATGTGCTCGGTTCCAATCAGCACCTGCATTTTAATGCAACCCTTTAATTGTAATACTGTTTTGGACTGTAGGCTTTTGTAACTTTGGACTAAAGCCCAAATTATACAAAACGCAAATGGATAAACCTGTAGCCATTCAAGGCATACTATATTCATGTTTGTTAAAGAGCTTCTAATTTGCATTATAAAAGGTCATATTTTGGTTTTGGGGGTCTTCAAAAACAGGCTGATGTGCATGCAAGATCAAAAAACATTTTATTTGTCTTAACATCCATTTATTTTTACCCTAATTATCCCAACAACTCCAATGTGATTAGTTCAGTGATTCATTTGTTCCCAAACCCCTCCTTTGCGTGAGGCTAATCTGATGTGATTGGTCCGATGACCCAGTCTGTTGTGATTGGTTGACTGGGTTTAGCACGAGACAGAAAGAAATGCACATCACGGCTATGAAGTAGCAAAGAATATGTGAGAGCCTAATGCAGGAATGCAATAAAGCAATGCAGTTAAACACCAGCATATTACTTTACTTTTAACACTAACCCCATGTAATAACAACACACATTCAGTATTAATCCACACAGTGGCAAAAGTTGAACTATTTTGAAAAGGATTGTGGCCATTGCAAAGACAAACGGCAGAGGATCGCGAGTTCAGAAACGCATTTAAGTCACTAAAGGAAGAAGCAAGCGTCGATTTTCACCATTGTTTTGGACGCAATATGTGAACAGCCCCGTAAAAATTTAACCTGAGAGATGCAGTACAGCGCTGATCTATAAAAAATAATTGATTTCAAGCCGTGTGGGGCGATTACAACTTACAACACACAATTAAATACATATTTTGCTAACTACACAAAATGAAGAAACAATTTTAATTACACTTACCCCTGAATTATTAGCCCCCCTGTTTATTTTTCCCCCTATTTCTATTTAACGGAGAGAAGATTTTTTTCAACACATTTCTGAACATAATAGTTTTAATAACTCATTTCTAATAGCTGATTTATTTTATCTTTGCCATGATGACAGTAAATAATATTTAACTAGATATTTTTCAAGACACTTCTATACAGCTTAAAGTGACATTTAAAGGCTTAACTAGGTTAATTATGTTAACTAGGCAGGTTAGGGTAATTAGGCAAGTTATTGTATAACAGTCGTTTGTTCTGCAGACAGTTGGAAAAAATTTAGCTTAAAGAGGCTAATAATTTTGACCTTAAAATGGTTCTTAAAAAATTAAAAACTGCTTTAATTCTAGTCAAATTAAAACAAATAAGACTTTTTTTCCAGAAGAAAATACATTATTAGACTAACTGTGAAAATTTCCTTGCTCTGTTAAACATCATTTGGGAAATATTTAAAAAAGAACTAATAATTCTGACTTCAATTGTACATGTTATGATCTGGAGAAAGAAGAAACTGGTCTCTATGAAATGTAACAGTTACTGACAAAGTCCCTGTCAAAGTCTGACAAAGTCCCATACATAATAGTCTCTGCTGCTCCCTTAATAGCAAACAGTTGATAAATCCTGCGTTGCACCGGAGATTATTGTATCAAAAATCAGAAAAATGACAGTTACAAGCACAGCACCAGGTTTGATATACTGTGGTATTGTTGTGAAAATGTACTTTAACCCTTTATTTCCCACAGCTGAATCTCCATCTGTCAGTGACCATCATCTTCATGTCATGATCAGTCCCGTGATCCCCCACGCTCCGCTAGTGTCTGAAGGGAAAGGAGCGTTCATGTTTTAACGGATCCAGTACTACATGTTTGGTAATGTACCATGTCGACGTCAACGCATTCGGGCAAAAGATCAGGGCCCAAAACGATTCATTTCTTCAATTCTGAGTCGACTATTTCGCTAAAGAATCAATAGTTTTAAACATGGTGCACTTTCAGATTTAAACCTCAGCTGGATGTTTTCATTCACGTAGTGCTGTGTTACACACTGCATGAAAGGTCATTTTCAAAAACCCATAATAGGGGCTCTTTAAGTGTTCTCTCTATACTTATAAAACAGCAAAACCAATTGCTATCATTTAACCAAGAGTTGCAAGTATCTCCGAACAGATTCATATATAGATATTTCATACATCACAAAACGATTTAAGCTTATTTTCTGACTTTATATATTCGATTATGCATAATGACGAGAATTTAGCTTGGAGACTCAATAATGCACTACAGCTCTATTATACAGTTACTGCGCATAATTTCAATTTGTACTTAGTTGATTCTGAAAATGCGTAGTGTACTGCATCACCAGTAAGACCGCAAAGGATAAAGGGAGGAAGAATGTGTGAGTGAGTGAAACAGACAGTGAGTTTCTGTCTCTGACTGCTGAGCTCAGCCGTGTTCAAGCATCTCGCACTCTCACACACACACACTCTCTCTCTCTCTCTCTCTCTCTCTCTCTCTCTCTCTCTCTCCATCTCTCCAATATTCAAGGAAGAAGTTGGGCCAGGCCAAGCGTGAAGACACATGCAGATACACATGTTTTCAAGGAGGGAAAAAAAGGACGAGAAGTCTAAGACCGAGAGTAGAGATTTTGGATCGGCTTTCTTCAGGGTGGAAATTCTTATTTCTGTAAGACGCTGAAGAGCTGTTCCTGGTTGTCAGTACTCAGATTCTGGGAAACTGTATATGTTTGACCCTAAGAGCAACAAGATAAGACAGTTTAAAAATATCAGAGTACAACAGTGTAGACCTGAAAGAGCCTCTTGCCATTCAATACGATCCATTTCAGACCGATCAATAATTATGCAAGTAAACCGCAAACATCGAACAAAAGACCATCAGACAAATATCTTTGAATTCTAGTCAATCTCACAGCTGTGGCTAATCTAAACAACTGAGATGTTACTTTTGGATACTTGTATACAACAGTAAACAAAGTCAGACAGGAAGAGACTCTGAAGTGCATCAGTACAAAACAGCTATATTGGGTAAAACTCTGTCCTGGACACAGAATAATTTTTAAAGTGGATGCGTTTCCAAAAACCAAAACCTTTTCATTCAATGTTTCTCACTGGTGGATTGATCTTCCTATTCCAACACAGACTGCTGATTCACTAATATCATTCAAATGACAACTAAAAACCCATCTCTTCTTCTTTCCTTTTCTCCCACCACCACAGAACACGACAACCTCAAAATATTATGCAATTGTGAGTGACACAATTATGCAAGTGTTACTGACACAAGACTACACAAGCCACCTGTAGATAACACACTCTTTCATCTCTCACACTTTAACCGACACTTGCGCCAGACTAGTTGTTACAATCACTCCATGTCTGCACTACCTGACAAAATTTTTGTCTTCGATCCCAGTTTTAAGAGCAACAAGTAATAGCAACTTCAATTCTAGTTGATCATTTGGTGGCAGGAGGTAGATTTTTCTGATGAATCATCTGTTGAACTGCATCCCAATCATATTGGAACCTGCATGGACTCAAGATTCTCACAGAAATCAGTCAAGTTTGGTGAAGGAAAAATCCTGGTTTGGGTTTACATTAATATGGGGCGTGCGAGAGATCTGCAAACATCAACAGCCTATCAAGGCATTTGTGCTGCCAGTTACTTTACAAAACACAGGAGAGATCAAATTCTTTAGCAGGATAGCGCTCCTTCTCATACTTCAGCCTGCACATCAAAGTTCCTGAAAGCAAAGAAGATCAAGGTACTCCAGGATTGGCCAGCCCAGTCACCAGACATGAACATTGAGTATTCTTGGGATAACATGAAGGAGGCATTGAAGATGAATCCAAAGAATCTTGATGAACTCTGGGAGTCCTGCAAGAACGCTTTCTTTGCCATTCCAGATGACTTTATTAATAAGTTATTTGAGTCATTGCAGAGATGTATGGATGCAGTCCTCCAAGCTCATAGGAGTCATACACAATACTCATTCTTTTTCCACTGCACCATGACTTTATATTCTATAATGTACATTATTTCTGTTAGGTGACAAGACTTTTGTCTAAGCAAAGTCAGACCTTACTGTCCTAATTAAATAATAATAAAAAAGGCATGATCATATTTTATTTTGGTAAAAGTGTAATCTAGAGGCCTTTGCCTTTAAATAAGCAAGTTCAGATACTTAATGATCAACTAGAAGTTATTATTTGTTGTTTCTAAAACTTGAACAAGCAACAAGACTTTTGCCAGGTAATGTATATATTATTATATTGGATAGCTCTAAGTTCCTCAGGGTTTGCAGCCTGTTACAGATTAGTTGTTCACCACAATACTACAGACACTATGATGATTCTGCTGTTTGCCAATAAAAGTATATATTTTTTTATATAATAAATGGACAGTGGGAGTCATTTGATGTCTTGAAACAGAGCAGGACAAAAATACAAAGCTTTACAAGAACACCAATAAAAAACAGATCAGTAATAAAAAAAAGAACAAGGGCCTGAGGGGAGAATGAGGAATTATTGCCCCTACTTCATTAACTCCACACTATAATTCCTGATCTGAGGCTGGCTGTTTTATTAAACATGCAGCACAAAATAAAGGAAGCAACAATGTGTTATTGTTCAGGCTGTCATTAGCGTTGGCCTTACCCATAGTTGTCTGTGTTATGGGAGTTGGCCATCCTTGCCAGTACCAGACAGAGAAATGCAATCCTCATCAGCAGTGGTAGCCAACCGTTCCTTGGGAACTGGCCAGGTGATGTTCAACACAAATGAACAGTGCAAACACAAACACCCGACCCAAATTTTGCACAGAAAGACACTCTAAATCAGGGGTGCCCAAACTTTTTTTGTACAAAGGGCCAGCAACCAAATATCATTGATAGCTGTGGGCCAAAGAAAAATATACCAAACTATTTTACAATAAAGTTGCCATGAGTGATTTCCTAATATATTTCATAAAATTTAAAATGAAATAGAAAACATGACTTTACATAGTATAACTAATGCAGTATAACATATTTAAATGATAACTTATTGCAATAAAACATAAACAATCACATTTATAATAACATAAGTTCAACACTCAACACACTAGTCAAGCAGAATCTGCCTTCAACTTGATTTGCTCACTAAAGTCCTCTATCAGTCGAGTGACAGTATGCACATTTTAAAGTAAATCTGATTAAATGACACCATTTGGATTGAAACATATAATTTCAGCTAGCGTTTTGTAGCTTAACAATACAACAAACTAATAAAAGATTAAATTAAATGTAAAATGACAACCTCTAAACTATCCCCATCAGTCCCCCTCTCTTCTTAGATGGAATGGCCAAATCAAAGGTTACCATGGGCCAACTTTGGCCCGCAGGACCTAGTTTGAGCATCTCTGCTCTAAATTATATGATTAGAAAATGGTATTTATAATCATGAGATGAGTGGTTCTCAATGAAGGAAGCAACTATATGTGACACTATTTTCTGTTTCTAAGTTGTGTAAAGTTAAAACTGTTCATATGGTCGCATATATTTACTTAATTGCTAAGAATTTTGAAAATTTGCTTTTGAATGTTCTATCGTCCAAAGACATGCATTATAGATGAACTGAATATGCTAAATTGGTCGTAGTGTGTGTGAATGCAAAAGTGTATGGGTGCTTCCCAGTGTTGAATTGCAGCTGGAAGGGCATCCGCTGCATAAAACATATGCTGAATAAGTTGTATCATTCCGTTGTGGTGACCCCTGATGAATAAAGGGACTAAGCCGAAAATGAATGAATGAATATTCTATTGTCAGACCTACATATTAATATATTAGCCACGTCGGTAATTAAAGCCGCCATGAAACAGAAGTTAAAATTGTCTTTTTTCTTCTGTTGTTACATACATCCACTTGAAAAATTCCTAAAATCAGGGGGGGGGGGTAGGTTGATGCATGATTTCCTCCTTGGGAAACCGACTGGAGTGTTGGAACGTTGGTGTTGATATCAAAATGAAATAAGATTGATGATTGGATGAAGGCAGAGCAAAAATAGGATGCCCTGACAGCTCCACCCTAAAGGCATTCCATGTGACCAGAAGTAAAGAAAAGTCATTTTAAGGGAGGATAGAAAGTTATCATATTTTATAACCTGAGAGCAAACAGATCTGCACAAAATAATGAAGTGCACAGATACATAAGTTATAACAAGTACATACATCCATTATATACAAATACAAACAAGAAGAGTACATTTAGATTTCATGCTGACTATAAGATTGTGTTCAGGTTAGTCATGGTCTACGGTTACCAATGCTACTTAAAAAACGAGCAGCCATGTTTGTGAAATTTAGGCAGAATTTTGCCTGAAAAAACAAAACAAACACATTTTCCATTGCCAGTGATGTAGAACTGCATGAATCAGAGTTCACACAAAACCCAGATAACAAGAACACTTGTGGCTTAAATAAACATATGTGCTAGATTATCATATTATAAAGCTACAAGATGGTTTACATGGTTTTTAATGCCTTGTCATTCATTCATTCATTCATTCATTCATTCATTTTTTTTAGGCTTAGTCCCTTTTTTAATCTGGGGTCGCCACAGCGAAATGAACCGCCAACTTCTCCAGCATATGTTTTACGTAACGGATGCCATTCCAGCTGCAGCACAGCACTCGTACATTCACACACATACACTACAGCCAAATTCATTAATTTTCTTTTCGGCTTAGTCCCTTTATTTATCAGGGGTCGCCACAAAGGAATAAACCACTAACTTATCCAGCATATGTTTTATGTAGCGGATGCCCTTCCAGCCACAGCCCAACACTGGGAAACACCCATAGGAGGGGGCGGGGGGATTGGGGGGTTCACTGAGATCTACCCGAGCTCAAACTCCCCTCTTGCCCTGGGCTTGAGGATCTCATAAGCTCAGGGCTCTCTCTTGGGACAGCATGCCAAACAAGCTTTAATATCAATCATCAGCTAAGTGTGAACCCTTGAAATGTCTATGAAACCAGTATATTTGATCAGTAAAACAGTGCTAAAATTGATAATCTAACCCTTGATCCCATATAAGGGAATTATTTAAATTTGGGATACTGTCTGTGACATACATTCCATGAAGATAATAAGACAACAACAGAGGCATTTGAGGGAGTTCAACTACAAACTACCAAGAGAACAACTCCCTTTGAAGAGTACTTCATGCTTTGTAACCATTATTTTTCATGCTCAAACATCAACATTGCAATGCAAAGAAAGTTAAAAAATTGTCCAAAAAAAAAACTAGTATACTTTTAAATTAGACCAGAATTCAGAGACAACATTTAGCAGAGTAATGAAGAGTGTGTACAGTAAACACAGAAAATGGAAGATCACCAAAGGCCAAACATTAAATTGGAAAAAAATATGCTGTACCAGGAAGCGAAAACTCAAAGTGAAAACTGAAAACTGATATGATGACTTCAACACTGTAAAAATCAACACAGAAACACACAATCAACACAAGATCTGATTGTATTGTGGCACAAGCGGTTGACTTTTGAAAGTATAATGTAGAGAGTGCGGCTGAAATGTGGGTAGTGAAGTATGTGACGGCTGGAATGTAGAAGAATGAATGATTAACCTATTACAGCTGCTGGCACAGTGCTTGTTCACAGCAAAGTGCGCAGTTGTTGTGTGTTATTGGCATCTTTAGTCAAACAAAAATTCTTAAAAGAACAACAAAAAATATGTAAATTAACATTTAAAATGAGTTTAACTTTGTTCACAGACTTTTGGTCCCAACCGCACATGTGCTTCTCCAGCAACGGCAGCAGGAATGCTTTCATAAACAGGATGCCAACATGAGGGAGGTGCCAGACTAGAGATGATGGTGACAATCGCCTCCTGTTCGCTTGCTGTTACATTACTACACCAGAGGCATTACATTCTTCTGAAAGCCAAAGACAGAGGCTTGCCATTTCCTGCTCCTGAAAACAAGAGCAAAAATTCTCAGAACTGGTGGATGTGAAAGGTGGGAGGAAAAACGAGCAGCCAGCCGGTGATCAGTGGATCTCCCAGAGCTTTGCTACTCATCAAGCAGTAAATCACAGAGCGGGGAGTGAGCGTTCGGTTGTCAATTTTTTCCCCGTGGCATGGCAAACACTTAGCGAGTCCCTGACTGATGGCCGACGAGGGACATCAGGTTCATTCACTGTGGAATTATAGCACCTGCTGCCCTTTCCAGACATTCCCATTCCTTACAGCTCTCTTCGCAGGCTGCCGTATGCTTTTGGAGGGCCCTCAATAGGGAACAGTTGGACGTGATGGCTGGGCATTTAATCAGTTTGGGTTGTTTAAGATAAGAGCGAAGTTTTTATCTTTCTGCAATAACATGCCTGACAGGATGATGATTCTGGTTTTTCTACTGCGCTGCCGATACAGTGCCCTGAAGGGACACTTTTCTACATTTCAGATGTTTGGCACAATTCTAAGCAAAATATAAACCGCTGCAAACTACCCAGTGGTATGTGGATTAACATGAGTCATATGACAATTGACCTCAATCCCAACAATTTTAAACTACATCCAAAAGAAACATCCAAAATAATTTATCTTGTATCTGAACACAAAAAATTACAGATATAGTAAAACTTCTACTATCTTATGCAATAGAAAGGTTCCGATGAGTTTTTTTTATTTACTTTTTATCCCAAATGTTTTAGTTGATTTAACTATTTGTATTATTTGTATTCGCATCATGGATATGCAGCCGACAAATCAGCAGCAACTGCGTGATGCTATCATGTCAATATGAAACAAAATCTTGAGGAATATTTCCAGCACCTTGTTGAATCTATGCCACAAAGAATTAAAGCAGTTCTGAAGGCAAAACGGGGTCCAAGCCGCTGCTAGTAAGCTGTATCTAATAAAGTGGCCGGTAAATGTGTCTGAATATAGGTTTGTGAAAAACGCTGCCAATTTCTGAATATTTAGTAAAACAACTCAAAAACTTTGTAAATGGAATAATTAACTAATCAGAGTCTGACCAGCTCAGTTCTTTCGAGGAATCTGCTTCTGCTTTCAAATAACATTTTAAATGTGCCAATTATCTGGAAAGCAGCGCCCCGAAGATAAAGATCCAAGAAAAAAAATATATATATATAAAAAGGTGTGGGCATGAGTGAATTAAACAGTGAACTTGATGTCCAACCTTGTTTATGAATATGTTCAAGGATGAGGTGAAAAGGAGAAGAGAGATGCAGTGAGGGCTGATAAGGACAAGGCACTGGGCACATACTGTGATAATGGCCAGCGAGTTCAGATCCTCGCATCATCCACCACTGATGGGGCCTGTGTGACATGCTGGCATAAAACAAAAGACATTAACATCAGCGGAGAATGTTTTCATTTTTCATCACAGTGTGAATACCATTGTTTTATGGTGACAAATCTTTCAAGTCCTCCATTTTGCTTGTGAAAGAAATGTAAATGGAGCAGTTAAGCCAGGGAAAACTTCAAGACAAGACTCAGCCAACAGCTCATTAGTCTGACGGTTTGAGCACACCACAGGTGCTGTGGTGTCCTGGCTAACGAGGTAAGCAATGGTCATTAAAGATTCTCTCGCACTTATTGGTGACACACAGCCGTTAACCTTCGCCACCTCTGTGGATTTTAAGAGAGTTTGACTATGAAAGTTACAAATGTTTTTTTGACCTTGCCGTGCTCTTTTCTAATGAAACCATTAGAAGACATGCAATTAGACTTCGGTTCCTTCAGAAATAAAGTTAACATAACAGGGTCATCTGTAAGAATTACTAAAGAGAAAGGAACTGTTTATTAACATGCTTTTTACTGATCTGATCGCAAGATGTCAACCGAGACATATTACTGTTCACTTCTGGTATTAATAACCGTGTTACAGGTAATTCATCACAAGTAATGTACACTACTTGACTAAAGTTGTGTCATTGATCCCAGTTGTAGTTCTAGTTGATTGTTTGGAAAAGTGGCAAAAGGCAGATTTCTGATGAATTATCTGTTGAACTGCATCCCAATCATCACAAATACTGCAGAAGCCCTATTGGAATCTGCATGGACTCAAGATTCTTACAGAAATCAGTCAAGTTTGGTGAAGAAAAAATCTTGGGGTAACATTCAGTACGTGGGCATGCAAGAGATCTGAACAGCCTGAGGTATCAAGACATTTGTGCTGCCCATTACATTACAAACCACAGGAGAGGGCAAGTTCTTCAGCAGGATAGCGCTCCTTCTCATACTTCAGCCTCCACATCAAAGTTCCTGAAAGCAAAGAGGGTCAAGGTGCTCCAGGATTGGCCAGCCCAGTCACCAGACATGAACATTATTGAGCATGTCTAGGGTAACATGAAGGAGGAGCCATTGAAGATGAATCCAAAGAATCTTGATGAACTCTGGGAGTCTTGCAAGAATGCCTTCTTTGCCATTCCAGATGACTTTACGAATAAGTTATTTAAGTGACTGCAGAGATGTATGGACGCAGTGCTCCAAGCTCATGGGAGTCATACACAATATTATTATTTTTTTCCCCTGCACCATGACTTTATATTCTATACTGTGCATTATTTATCTTAAGTGACAAGACTTTTGTCTAAGTAAAGTCAGATCTGTCCTAATGAAATAATTAAAGGTCAAGGCATGATCATATTTTATTTTGGTAAAATAAGCGTAATCTAGAGGCCTTTGCCTTTCATATAAGCCACTTCAGACACCAAATGATCAAGTAGAAGTCAAATTATGATTTGTTGTTCCTAAAACTTGGATAGGTGATAGACTTTTGTCAGGTAATGTGTATTATACAGTGTATAACATGTATATTATACTTATATTATAATTATATATTATATTGTGTGTGTTTATGTACTCCATAAGTTTTATAACTATACTTAAAGCTACCACTTTATTTTAAGTATTTATTCCATCTATTAACTACTGGCTTAATACTGGCTGTTTATTAGTACTTAAAGCATGATCTTGTTTAACATTTGCTATGAACTGATTGGCTAGTTTTGCCATTATTGATTAAGCTACTTTCACATGTACTTTCACACTACTACTAGCTTAGCAATAATAAAAAGTATATATATAAATAAATAAAAAGTTAAATATGCAACACCTTTTTTACAAAATGATGTGGGACACTATGTATTTGGTATGGGTTAAATTGATATGGGATAAAATGGGGCTTAAATACAAGACTGATCTTGGAAAAATCGATTGTCTGATAACCCTAACATGATTTCTTTGTTACAGTAGTTTCCATTACTTGGGTTGGGAAGTTGAAGACAGCAGTTCCCATCATTCCACACTGCTCAGCATCATCATTTTGATTGTGTGGCTGTGGCCTCTAGAGTCAGAAATCTACATTGTTTTTCTTAAAAAGTAACCGAGTAACACAATCAGTTACTTAATGCATTACTTTCTTTAAAAAGTAACCAAGGAACATATTTACTTCATTCTTAAAATGCAAGATTGAATAACCTTTAAATGTAACTTTCCCCAACACTGGGTATTAACATGATTTCTAAGTCATCTCCTTTACCTGTTTTCAAAATCCGTTCTGCTCTTTGCTGGAAATCTCAGTGCAACGAACAAATGAATTGTGTATTTTATGGCTGTTTAAAAGGATTTCACCAAAATAATTTACACTATGAAAGCAATCTGGTCAAATGCACTTTCAAATGCTCTACTTTGAAGTGGTCAAAATTGGACAAGCCTTTAGAGTAGTGTTTCTCAACCATGTTCCTGGGGGACCACCAGCTCTGCACATTTTCCATGTCTCCTTAACCAAACACACCTGATTCAGATCAACAGCTTATTAGCAGAGACTGAAAGACCTGTAATGGGTGTGACAGAGAAAGTACTCATCAAAAACATGCACTGTTGGTGGTCCTCCAGGAGTTTGGTTGAGAAACTCTGCTCTAGACCACATGCTTTTATGACTTCTAGGCTGGATTACTGTAATGCTCTGTTTGCTGGCTGCTCAGCATCCTCTATTAACAAACTTCAGCTAGTACAAAATGCAGCTGCCAGAGTTGTTACCAGGTCTAGAAAATATGATCATATCACCCCCAATTTTATACTCCTTACACTGGCTGCCTGTTAAGTTTCTTATTGAATATAAAATATTGCTTCTTACCTATAAAGCTTTAAATAATCTAGCTCCTGTTTATCTAACCAACCTTCTGTCTCGCTACAATTCAACTCGCTCTTTAAGAGCTCAAAACTCAGGGCTTTTGGTAGTACCTAAAATGGCAAAGTCAAGTAAAGGAGGTTGCGTGTTCTCATTTATGGCCCCTAAACTCTAAACTAGCCTTCCTGATAATGTCCGAGGCTCAAACACTCTCACAATTCAAAACTAGATTAAAAACCTATCTTTTTAGCAAAGCATACACTTAGTGGATCACTTAGCGGTATGACGCATGAGTGTGCCCTACGCAGGTTTCTACATCTCGTTTATATACACTATGAACAGCAGCTACGCTAATTATTCTCTTTATTCTCTATTTCCACCTGGGGGTGCTCATCCCGAGGCCTCCAGACTATGCAGCGCCACTGATGCAATCCAAGACCAGCGACGAGATGATCCCCAGGTTTTCATAATACTGGACCAAGCCATATCCTGAGCAGCTGCTGTGGTGGTCATAGAAGAGTGGAGAGCATGAGACTGATTCCTGTGACGCTCCAGGGACAGAAGAGTCTTCGCTGAGGTCCAGTATTCTCCAGCCTCCGGCGCCTAGATTGCAGCTCTGCACAAGACGTTTGGCCATAGGAGAAATGGTCGTGCCCAACTGAGCCTGGTTTCTCTCAAGGTTTTTTAAATTCTTCACTTTCGCCAATTGGTAAAGTTTTTTCCTCGCCGCTGTCGCCACTGGCTTGCATGGTTCGGGATCTGTAGAGCTGCGCATTGATGGATTTGCTCTTCAGTGTTTGGACTCTCAGTAGTGATTATTAACCCACACTGAACTGAGCTAAACTGAACTGAACTTAAACACTGAAAACTGAACTGACACCGTTTCAATTTACTATAATCTTCTATATGAAGCTGCTTTGACACAATCTTCATTGCAAAAGCGCTATAGAAATAAAGGTAAATTGAATTGAACTTTTTTGCATGTTTAGCATCCATTTCTAACTGAAATGAACGAACAGAAATGCCTCTTAAAACCAAGAGAGTAAACAATGCCAAAAAGATCAGAAGTCACCCAAGTGTACTCAGATGTACAGTAATGTGCTGCTCATCAAGTATACTATACATAATTGTAAAAAGCATCTATTGTAACATGTAGGCATAGTGTAATATGGGTACACTGAAATGCAAGCAGTCCATTTCTTTTCAACTAATTGGACTAAACTGCGGAATGTGAAACTACCACTGAAATTGCTATAAAAACAGTACGCAAATATGCATTTCTGAATTCAGAAAATGAGTAATTCATCAATCAGACTAAATACATCACATTAATAAATACATTTATACTATACAGTCAAAAAAGACAGTATGTGAAAAAGTGAAGGTCCCAAATCGCATACTTGTGCACTATTCTATGCCATTTTGTAGTAAAAATAGTTTAAGTAGTGCGTTCACACCGAAAACTCTAAAAATAATAAGTGCACTTTAAATACCTTGGATGATAAACTTATTGAACCGTTAAAAATAAGTGTGGAATGATGGACACTTCACACATTCAAACGCTGCTTTGCTCACGTAGCAGAAGGGGCGGAGCTATAGGGCACTGATGTTGGATTCCTTTGTTTATTTTGGATTGTGTAAGCACAATTCTCCTACAAGAGTGATTATGCCACCTCCCGATGATGAATGCAGTTATACTCATGGCAGGTATTATTTGGTACTTTAGTGTTCCATTTGGGATGACACTACATACATATACTATACTGTTGAGTGTGTAAGTGCATAAGTACATAGTGCATAGTGTGCCATTTGGGACGCAGCTAGTGTGTCTTAATCACTAAATTTACAGTATTCGTAAAAAAACAAATAAAAAATCCATAGTATACAGCACAGTAGTTTTATCAGCATTATTGTAAAGTGTGAATAAAATGTACACTTTATAATCACACAAAGCCACAGCAGATAATTTGTGAATGGCAGTGAAGCAGCAAAATTATTACATGAATGAAAGCATTACATCTAGTTTACAAGCATGCACAGTCATACTGTTCACATTCATGCTATTTATAATAATAATAATAATAATAATAATAATAATAATAATAATAATAAT